>CM060899.1:9217500-9727500 GCA_030762935.1 Hymenopus coronatus
CTATATAATACATGCTATAAGAAACACCAGCAAGGGAGCAGTCAATTGACTGTCTCTGGGAACCAATGGTAAATTTGCAATTATTTTAAAAAATACGGCTCCAATGAAAAATAGATATTGGAAGGGTAAATGAGGAGGTGACAGGCAAAGGCGAATATGTCCATTAAATACAGTTTTTCACAATCGACATAAAACGTATCTTAACTATACATATTATTGGAAAAAACATATTGATACGCAGACGCCTTTATGTTGTATACAAAAAGCAGTTAATGTGTGTGAAATAAATCTAAACTAAAATGTTCCTTTAAAAAGTACATTTAAATATGGACATGTTCTCATTTGCATGATGCATTTTGACATGTTCGCCTTTGAATGAATTTCGAAAGTCAAATATCTTGTTGTTTCTTAATGGCTTGCATGTTATTGAGTAATGCGTCTTATAGTATATCAGATTATGTATCTATAACATTTTAATATATCATATCATTAAAAAAAATATAAACTCACTTTGGTACCTTTGGCTTTGTTTGGAAATGTTAACAAAGTTGTGATATTTTGCTTTTTTTTAGAATCATTTAATTACATTAATTAAAGCATCATGACCTAAATGAAATGATATCAACAATGACATGCTTATTATTAGAAAGGTTCTTAAGCTCACACACTTAAACAAACAAACCACAATCATCTTCTAAACAGTCACAAGAAATTTCATCTGCCTCTGTGTTGTACAATGTGGGAATAGAGTCAATGATGGATGCATACCATCTTAAATCTTGGTGATTTCTCTAGTCTTCTCCAAAAATAGTTTTCAATAAACCATCAACATCTTTCTTCTTAGCATCTGGGATTGCCTGCTGAGAGGTATTACAGGTATTGGTTGGCAGAAGAGTTTCTTCATGGTCCATCCGCGTTTCAGAAGAGATTTCCGCTCTGGTAGCTCTTTGTGGGATTTGTAGAATGCAGTTGCATCCGCATCAATATGAATGTTTTCCATAGATTGATATTTTTTTAATGAAAATTCGTTTCATTTCACTGATGTGATCTAAATTTCGTAGGCCTTTAGATAGTGATTTCATGTCCATCACTCTCCAATCTTCACCAAGGTTTCTTACTTCACCCACTGACTGATAGACCTCAATATATTCTTCTTTTGTTACAACTGTTGGCTTTTTTCGTAGAAGTTTCTCCACTCTACCGAAAACGCGGTCAGCAGGTAAGAAACTGTGTCCTCGAACTGGAAAAATGAGGTGTATTTGTTCAACCGGACCATCATATATTCCAAGAAAATACATGACTGTGTGAAGCACGATATTGTTCTTGTTTTGAGCTCCACACCCATCACAGAAAAGTTTTAGTACTGTTTTATCTTTAAAATCGACAGATTTTAAAAAATGCAATAAGGCTGAAGCCACTTCCGCTGCACCACAGCCTGCCAAATCTTCCGTCCACGTGTAAAATACAGGGTTCACTGATTTCACAAAGACAATGCACAAACTGTAAAAACTTATCTGCCTGGAGTAAATTGCTTCTTGTACAGAACTCTTTGGCAGTAGCTGGACCTGTTGCAAATCAAAACAGAAAGCCACTGCCTGTTCATTCTGTTCTCGTAAAAGTTCATAGAAGGCATTTGCCCTTTTTTTGTGGACCCTTTTCTGTGTGATAAGCTGTATCTTTTCCTGTTTTGAAGCCACCTTCATTTGCTCGTCAATTCTTGTGCAGAAACTGCAGATATCTGAAGCAGGACTTCTAAATTCAATGTTATATTCATTCACGAATATTTTACAGAACATAGATGTAGACATTTTGTTGTCATTAGCCACAGATCTGTTGTACAGCGCACTTAGTTTCTTTATACTTAATTCGCTGTGCAGATACAGCCGTTGTGATTTTTGTCAGTTGTAATGACTTTCAGTACAATACAGATTGCCTATAAATTGTCAAACGCTTTTCTTCTTGTCTGCTGATTTATGACTGACGCGATCTCCACCTCCATATTCCTTTATTGCTTTTCCTTCTTTTATTTTGTTTGCTATACCATTCAGCCGAGTAGATTTCATTAGGGTAATATGCATGAAAAATTTCTTGCACACTGGGTATACTATGTTTCCATTTTGTGCGAAAAGAATGTAGTTAACATTAAATTTGTGAGGTTTACTTTCAGCTTCATTGTTTCAAGGTCGCTTTCTTTGAATATTTTCCAGTGACATCATCCGTGCAGCCATCATTTCTTGAGCTGCTTTATCATGAACTTTATAAATTAATTGCCTCAGTTGCAGTGCATCTCGTGGGTGTATTTCCGGACAAGAGAACTGTTTATTTTGGTGTGAACATGCATGAAAAGAATGAAAGCCTCTTGGTGCAATATACCGTTTCGCTTTATCCTTTTCACGTTGCAATTCATTCCTCTTCCTCTTTCTGCTACCCTGGTTTGCAGTCTTCACAAGTACACGTTCTTCATCCATTTCACATGCTAACTAAAAAGCTGACCCAATAATTGCAGTTACTACATAATTAGAATACAATACTACACAAGAACACAGAAGCGCGACAGTAATCATACCAGCTGCTCTGCGCGGGAATACCTGGCCTTGAATGGAAGGCAAATCATGTGACTTAAACCACAGCCTCCTATTGGTTGTGTGGACTAGTTCTTCTTTGCAGGAAATTTATACGTGGACATGTTCGCATTTGCTTTGAAACACCCATTTTCACAGGCTTGTATAACAGAATATATTCGGGTTTGCTTCAATAGCATGATGTATATACATTCCGCTTATCCTCTAATTACCATTCCATATCGTAACTCATTTTTTTTTAATTTTGGACATGTTCGTGTTTGCGCGTCACCTCCTCAAATAAAAGTCACAAAAGGTGAAAAAACTGTTTGAAAACAGATACAATAGGAACATTTGAAAAGTGATAATTGATAGCTCTTGGGCATTCTAGTGTTAACATAGAAGTTATCTGAATGTTTATTAAAGCAAAAATAAGTTCATGGTATTCTCCTAGCATGTAACATAATTTCTATATCCATATATCAGATCCGTTTTACTAATAACATGATTTATATTTGAAAGATTTAATTAATCATTAAGTCTTATTGCACATTAATAATACTATGTGCAATTTTATGTAATCTATAATTAATTAAATTCTTTCAATATAATCTTTTTTTTGTCAAAATGAAGGTGGTACATGAAAAATTTCTAACCACAATATCTAATTCTCAATTATTCTTCATTTTAGATTATGTCCAGAAGCAGGTGATGGCAGTAGTGATGCATCATTACCGTCTACTCAAGTCTCAATAAAAAACTCAAGCTTCAGTGGTGGAAGGGATTGTATTGAACTTGAAAGTCAAGAAAGTAAAATTACAGAAATTTCACCACTAGAAAAATATCTTCACTCAGAACAATCTGATCACTGTAGTAATGGCAAAATTGATCATAGTGTTTCATATATCCACAAAAGTGAAAAATCTCAAACATGCCGTATTTGTGATAAGAGCTTTACGCATGCATCATCTTTGAAAAGGCATACTTTAATACACGAAGGTAGAAAGCCTCATAAGTGTCCAATTTGTGAAAAGAGCTTTACTAGATTGTCAGATTTGAAATCACATAACCTTATACATGAAGGTAAAAAGCCTCACAAGTGTCAAGTTTGTGAAAAGAGGTTTACTCGGTTGTCAGATTTGAAATCACATAATTTGATACATGAGGGTAGAAAACCATACATGTGTCAAAATTGTAAGAAAAGCTTTACTCGTTTGTCAGATTTAAAATTACATAATTTTATACATGAAGACAAAAAGCCTTACAAATGTAAAATTTGTGAGAAGACGTTTAATCGGCTGTCACGTTTGAAACTGCATAATTTTACACATGAGGGTAAAAAGCCTCATAAGTGTCATATTTGTGAGAAGGGATTTACTCAGTTTTCTGATTTGAAAAGGCACAATTTGATACATGAGCGTGTAAAGCTTCACAAGTGTGTAATTTGTGAGAAGAGGTTTAGTCATATATCATCTTTGAAACTGCATAATTTGGTACATGAGGGTAAAACTCCTCATAAATGCAGAATTTGTGAGAAAGGGTTTACTCAGTTGTCATATCTGAAAAGGCACAATTTGATACATGAGGGTGTAAAGCTTCATAAGTGTGTAATTTGTGAGAAGAGGTTTACTCACTCTTCAGATTTAAAAAGACATAATTTAGTACATAAGGGTAAAAACCCCATAAATTGTAATTCATAAGGTTATAATTTCATACATAAGGATAAAAGGCTTCAGAAGTTTTTCTGATTTGACAAATTTTATAATGCTTAAATTTAATCTTTAAGATAAGAAAAACTCCTGAGCAGAGATTTATGTTGCAGCCTTTATTATGTTACTCACATTGTGGGAGCTTTGCAGACAAAAAAACCACACTTGCAAGAAGTTATAGTTACTTGATTTATCATTGCCAAAAAACTAAAATGAGGCATGGTGAACAGAGTAATATGGTTTTGTATATTCTGAATATGTATAATTTCACTCATGATGGAAGAAACTCATGACAGTAAGACTTTAAATTGCAATTAAATGGCTTGTTACATTTTAAAGGCAATGTTTTGTGTGAACGTGCAAATAATTATGCTCCACCAAGCTCAGCGCATAAGAAATAAAAATAGCAAACTTAAAATTTTTGGGGAGTTTAGCAAGGTTAAAAAAATGTTCATATCCAATGTTTGCGTATAATACCACACTTCCTTTAGCTGGTTTAAAAGTGATAAATAACATTGTTTAGTTTCCTTCTATATTTAAAGTTTTGTGGTTAGAATGAAGATATAACCAACTGAGCATTTATGGCTGGATGTGCCCAATGGTGTGCAATTGAAAAATGTCAGCTAATGTCAGCTGTGTGCAAGGATATTATCTGTAACTTGTTAAACATGTTTAACAAGGATTTCCAGCAACAAGTTCATAAGGTTTTAACATGAGTAGTTCTGCTCCTTTAGAATTTTTCTTTTATTATGCATTAAGATACTTAGAGATCATAAAATTGTGTTAATGGTCAATGAATCCAGTAATAATTCATCTTACAAGTTCATTGTCCCTGAGCATGAAAATGGTAGAAGCATAGCTAATAGAAAACTGATTGCAATAATGGCTCAAGGGATGAGTGTGTGTGTGTGCAGGTTAGGAATAAGGGTATTTTAATTAACAAATCTATTTCCTTCTATATAAATTTATGAAACTAACACAAAAATAAAACATTTAAGAGCAGCCCTGTGAGTTTATAGTAACAATGTTTATGTTATATAACTTTAAGTGCATATATCATTTTTACATTTATACAATATTAGTTATAATGTGTTTCAATAAATATAAATAGCTTAATATTTTAAATTTTAGATGAACTTTTAAAATTTATCAAATTTGACCCTATAAAGGAAGGATTAAGTTTTTATAACATCAAGCATAGCAGAGAATCCTGACTTTTGCATTCAGGAGCAGCACTACAATATAATTTTTATAACATATTTTATTTTACCACAAACTGACTTTTAACTTACTGGTACCTCTGTATACCATCAAAAGCTACAAATAACAGAGCCTTACATTTTGCAAATAAAATATAGAAATTAAAGCACTACCATCGTATAATGGTAATCCCAAAAATTGGTATTTAGGAACCATTCTCCCAATTTCTATCTGGGTATTAGGATACTTGGAATTCATGATTACTAACTGGATATGAATCTCAACAACTGTTGACCCCATAAGTTGATATTCAAGGAAATGTTTTACAACCAAGAAAAAGAATTTACTACTTTCATGCTCTTGGTTAATATTCCTTATTCTGGACAAAAGAAAAGCCAACAAATAAAAACATCTGTATATTATGATGGTTTCAATAATCTCTTATAATGGCTTAATTTTCTAGAATGAAGTTTCCTAAAATGTTGCTATGTTATTCAAAACATTAAAAACATGGTAACATTCAACAATAAAGAGCAAAAATGCCAACTATAGTCACACTCTAAAAATGTACAATCTGTTGAGCAATAGGGTTATGTTTCAACAGAAAATAATGCATTATACTGAAATTTCACGTTGGGTACAACAAAGTATTTCCAAGTACATATGTGAAAATTGTTATATGTTGGATTACCTCTATACATTTTGAACTGAACTGGTCAATAATGCTAAAAGTTGCTTTGTTAATTAAGATGATGAAATTGGGGCAGCTTTAAAATAATCTACATCATCTGCAAAGCAATTAATGTAGGTATCATACTCTGACCAAAACTTAAAAAAGCAAAATAAGAAAATCAATTCTGCATAATATATCTGCCAGTAAACAAATAATGCATAGCAAAATTCCAGAGTATAGCATAGTGTCAAATCACCAATTTCTGAAATGCCCCTTCACTATTACTCAGAGATAAAGTTACAGCTGCTGATGTAGGCAGTTCTTTATAAAATGTGTATTATAAAGAATTCAATTTTAAATATGTCAAAGGATGCTTGTAGCTTGTTTTTCAATCATAACTGTTGCTTGGTATGATAGCATTAATTTGATATGTCCTGTACCTATACATTTTCTTCTTCTAATTGTGAATCTCAGAAACTCTGTCCCCAGTATTATTAAAATTCAATATCTGAGAACCAGTAGCCAGAATACTTTGCCATAAAATGAAACCATCTGTGCATCATTTGTTCCTTTGATGAAAAAGTTCTTTAACCCTTAACCACTTATCCACAGCAGGTGAATATCTAAAGCAGAGGTAGCACTAAATATGGTGAAGAAGGTTACAAGACTGGATTCAAGAAAGAATTTATTATTCTTCAGAAATTAATTACTTATTACATGTAATAATATTTTATTTTCCTTTCTTTAAACATTGTTTAACAAAGCATAAACCCTTTAGGATTGCTTCTCAAAATTGAGATATATACATTGACTTATTTAGAACCACAAATATTTGAGGACAAAAACATTTGCACTGTTTGGACAAGGTTTTTAGACAGCCAGCCAGCCAATGAAGTAGAATTGAATTCACCAAAGAGCAGACAAATTTTCTGCTAAGTAGTAGCTGAATACTACACAGGGTTATTATGAAGCATACTCTTGGCCAAAATCACTATGTTTTATGACTTCTGTGATTACATTTTGGAAAGTGAACTCCTGAGTGTACTGAACTTACTGAACTAAACATAAACCAGGCAAAGAATTACAAGTGCTGTTTCTGCTAGAAAGCTATTAAATAACCAGTAAAATCCATAGAAAGTTCATCAAAAGTCAAGTAAGTTCTCAGCAAAGAGCAACTGAATACCATACAATGTTTTTATGAAACTCCCTTGGCCAAATTCACTATATTATGTCACTTATCGGGTTACAATTTGGAAAGTGAACTCCAGACTGTACTGGAGTTTCTAAGTTTCCTATTATACTAGGCAGAAGTTCATGTCAATTCCCAAACTAAGCTTAAATCAGGCATAAGAACAACAAGTGCTGTTTTCACCAGAAAATTACCTAGAATTAAGTTAATCAATCTGCAAGCAACTTCTTAGCAAAGATGCAACTGAATACTATACAAAGTGATTATGAAACATATGTCTGTCCAAAATCACTGTATTATGTTACTTATTGTGGCTAAATTTTCGAAAGTGAATCCTTGTGTGTACCAAACTTTCTAAGTTCTACTGTTACACTTGACTAAAGCATATAGCATTTCCTACACTTAATTTAAGCTCAAGAATACACCCAGCCTAAGGAAACTCATACAACATTCTCCACAATAACCTATAGTTACATTTGTCAAAATTTGAACATTTCCCCACAGGAAATATAACTACATTCTCCACTTGCTAAGTCCAGCTATTAATGGGCTAAATTTTTACATGAAACTATTAAGGACACTCTCTGACATTACTGACTACACAAATTCTACTATAGTTTGTGCTAGATAAACCCTATACGCTTGTAATAATAAATTCACTTAGGCTTGCAAACCCTGAACACAGTTTGCAACTTCAGGAATGTGACTCAGCACATTCAGTATTTCCAAAATAGTTTTTTTTTTTTTTTTTTGTAGTGTTTAACTCCCAATTTTACTACTGATGGCAGTGCAGGCGATGTCACTGGTGATACAAGGAATGAAGATGGAGCACAGGTGGAATGCATTGGTGGGGTAAACCAAAGAATCCAGAGAAAACCTGCCCCAGTACTGCTTTGTCCACCACAAATGTTGCATGTGGTCGCTTGGGATCAAACCTGGACTGGCTACCAAAATAGGTAATGAAGCCTCATGGATATACAGAATAATTCCTTGGGGAAATAACTCAAAACTAGATTTTGAAGGTTGAACATTTTGGACTAGGAAGTCACCATGCCATTCTACTCCAGTAAAGAGAAAGCCAAATAGGGTAGCAAAATTACTCAATATTTTACAATGCTCTTTATGCCCAGTCAAGCTAAGGGTCCGAATTAACTAGCAATTTAGGTATACTAGACACAAACATCTCTACTTCACTGGGGAGAAAAGCCAGTACTATGAGATTCAAACTTTAACTGGTTTCCATGAGAGAGATTGGTTTCATCAAAAATGATACGCAAGTACAGTCAAATGCGGAGTCACTTAAAGTCGTCAACACACCCAAATGATCATTATACAGGTCAAAATAAAGGCTTTAAGCTGACACTAATTAAAGATATTTACATATTCTTCGGAAAAAACTGTTTGACCCTATGCTAAATATTTCAAAGCCGCATTTAAAAAAATCCGGGAATCTACATACTGCAATTACACCACACAGACCGGGAAACAAACCATTTGACCCAACTTGCGCTACATGTACATCCGTCATTTTCCATGCAGCATGGCGAAGAAGCCAGTCCAGAATCCCTGCTGTACTAAATCGTGTGCCGCCCCCTCCCATTAGACGTACAGAAAATTGAAGAGCCCAACCAATCAAAACGCAACCACCCCTGAACTACTCAAGAAAGGATATAGGGTCCGAAGTATACTTGGAGAGAGAAAAATAAGAATAGAGATTCCTTTGATTAAGTGCAGAGGGGAGAAGAAAAAAAAAAACAGAAAATAAGGGAAAACAACACAATAACGTCAAACGTTATCATCTCACCTCACCCCCAAATAGAAAGAAGAGGAGAGGATCCTCCAACCCCCCCTAATAAACAGAGAGTAGGATCTAGATGAAGCACAGAAACCTATGGAGGAAGCTCTTCCTCCAGGTGAAATGAAGCAAAAAAAAAGAGCGCAAATCCAGGGATAGATGAGCTGGATACCAAAGGAAGTTCCCAAACAAACAGCCCAGTAGCCGCCTCCTCATAAGGAAGTGCATTGAGTAAATCTCCTACCATACTCTGAAGATAGAAGAATGAAGGAGCCACCAACCATTGCCCCAGCAAGAAGAGGCAGATGGTTCCACTACCACAAATGGACCCCACAGGGGCCTACTACGGTAGGTACGGGTTTGGCGCACCCGGGGATTCCCGAGCCACTCGCCACCATATCATCGCCATCCACTGTGCCACGTTTTGTGTTCTTGTCTGCGTGTGTCTGTGCGCATTTGTTTGTACGTGTTTACCCGCCTCATCTTCTTCCTCTTCTAGGCTTAGGTGGTTCCAGCGCGGCTTCCAACTTGTGTGCTCTTCGGAGGTCTCAGGCGTGACGGTTGAGTGGACCCTTCACACTGCCCCTATGTGTAAGCCTTAGGTGCGGAGCTCGTCCATACCGATAAGTACACCCATGTAGCTTCTCTCGGACGTGTTACCGCTATCGGAAACCCGGTGTAGTCAACCACAAGTCTCCTGAATCCATGGATGTGTCATTACACAACATGGCCTAAAGTGGGGGGCCCAGGTGGTTATACCTGTGGTAGGGGCATAAAGCCGGGTTGTGCATGGTGGAGGGCTTACCCATATGGACCAGCAGTGTAGGCTGGAGGGTAACTCCTCCTAAGTACTCCGTGAGATCGGTCTGGTAGGGGTCTACCAGGCGGCACAGACCGGAATGTATTTTTGGTATCCTTTTTTCTCTTTCCCCCGGATGGCAGGCTGTCGCCGACATTACCGGAAGGGGGCTATATCATCATGAATTCTCAGCGCAAAACTCTTCCATTTGACCGCTTTTTGGTAGTGACTTTGGCTTGTGAACCAAAAACTATGAGAGTTATTAACCCATTTTATATCCAACGGGAAATTGACAGAATCTGTGGCAAAGTAGGCAACGCGGTTAGGACCAGAGACGGTACGCTGTTAGTAGAAACCAAGACCGAAGACCAGTCTAAGAAGCTCCTGAAAGCCGGCTTGTTGGCTTCCTACCCAATAAAGGTAGCCCACATAAAACTTTGAATACTTGTAGAGGCGTGGTGACCACCGGCTGCCTAGACGGACTTTCAGATGCAGACATTGTTTCGAATCTCTCCGACCAGGGTGTATGTCAGGCGTACCGTCTTCTAGGTAAACATGATGGTCAGTGGGTTGCGCTGCGCAGGGTATTCCTTACGTTCAAAGGCACCACCTTACCTGAGGCACTGGATATGAACGTGCTGCTGTGAGGTCGTATATACCGAACCCTATGCGTTGTTTCCGCTGCCAGAAGTTTGGTCACACCCAAAGCAGATGCACTTTCGACGCTACATGGGAACGTTGCGGCCAAGCCGCCCACGGAGAAACTACTTGTGCTCGAGACCCTTGTTGCGTCCATTGTAAAGGGAAACATCCACCTAGCTCCCGGCAATGTGCACGTTTTCTCGAGGAAAATGCCATCCAGGAGCTGCGAGTTAAGGAACGCCTGACTTTTCCGGAAGCCAGATGCCGCTTCCAACAGCTGCAGCTTTCGACTATCTCAGGCTACGCATCAGCGCTCCGCCGCACTCCTGTTTCTTCAGTGGCACTACAAACCGTGCCTGTAGCCAACGCGCGTACTCAAGCAGAACTGACGCCGACCACAACAACCTCGCAGTCTACACATCCACAGCACCCACTGCCTCAAGTTCTATTTCTCCAGAACCTGTTCGTAAGCCGCTAGTTAGACCGACACCATCTGTCGCTGCTGCTCACGAGCGCAGTCGTAAGAAACTCAAGGCCAATGATAGACCTTACAAGTCCCGTTCTCGTTCTACGAGCCGTAGGGGATCATGCGCATCCCGAACATCAGCGGATAGCGCCGACGAAGGTGGCTATATCCTTGTGGGTCCAAAATGTGCAAAGAACAAGAAACGCCCACCTTAACTGCATCTACTTCGTTTCCGCCAGTCGGTTTGCTTCCCAGCTGCAAACTCATAGTTTGATTCATCGATACAGTTTCCGCCTCTGTGCTCCATTGATCTCCTGACGTGGAATATCCGCGGTGTGCGTACCCATAGGGCCGAATTGCAGCTGTTATTACGTTCCTGTAACCCTCTATTTCTGTGTTTGTAGGAGACAAAGCTTCGCCCCCACGATGCCTTTGCCCTGCAGCAATACTTTCCTGTGCGGTTTGACGTTACACCGGAGGAGGGCTCTCCTGCTCATGGGGGTGTTATTATCCTAACGCGCAATGACATCTGCGGTCAGCCGGTCTCACTTACCACTACCTTGCAAGCTGTTGCTATCCGACTTACTCTTCCTTGTTTCTGCTTCACTGTATGTAATGTCTACGTTCCGCCTACATCTTCCCTCTGCGCCGCTGACATGCACCATCTTTTGTCTCAGCTTCCGGCACCTTTTCTTCTGTTGGGTGACTTTAATGCCTATGGGGTTCTCCTAGCGCCTGCGTGCGGGGGACTATTCTTGCTGACCTTTTCGTTCAATCTAGTCTTTCTGTTCTGAACACCGGTGAACCTACTTTCATTTCCAATTCTTCTGCCACGCACTCCCACCTGGAACTTTCTGTTTGTTCTGCACAGCTTGCTCACCGTTTTCAGTGGAACGTAGTATCAGACACTCATTCCAGCGATCATTGCCCTTGTGTCATTACTCTGCTAACACACCACATTCCCCCCCCCCCCAGGGGCCTGCTACGGTAGTTACGGGTAAGGCGCACCCGGGGTCCCCAGCCACCTGGACTCCCTGTGGGCAACCTCAGAGTGGTGAGGGAGTCAGTAGGTTAAAATGCCCACCCACGTGTAGGCCGTGCGTGGGGACCCGTGTCGGTGAAAAGGAATATCCTGGTTGGTTGAGGGTTGCGTACCTGAGCCTGGGCTTCTGTCTTTCAGTAACTGGGGAGAGTGCGCAGCCTAATACATCGCTTTGGTTTCTGATTTGCCTAAACGGGAGGCTAGGGACTAACCCACACCTAGTCAATCGACCAGCACTAGGTATTACTCCGAACTCCAGGGTGAGTGAGACGGCGAGCCCGCTATATCCCCTGTGTAGCCCTGTCACCCCAGTGGGGTGACCCCTCGTTGGGCTCCGTGGTGGGTGGGGAGCACTGGGGGATGAATTTACACCTTTTGTTTTCTATGGAAAAACCTAAACCGAAGTCAAATATGCGTGGAAAGGAAGTAGTCGAGCCTCAAGGTCCTCGCTACTTAGTTATATCTAGGACAGAGAAAGGAAAGAAGTTTTCATCTGTGAGCCCTTTCGCTATCCTAAGGGGATTAGACCACATCGCTGGCCCGGTTAATTCTTGTGTTAGAGCTCGAAATGGTACCCTTCTGGTTGAGGCAATTTCAGCCTCCCAGGCAGCAAAAATTCTTCGAGCTAAAATGTTAGGCAGCTACCCAGTAAAGGTGGAAAAGCACAAGACTTTGAACTCCTCGCGTGGCGTTATCACCACCCGTACCCTGTTCCTTCCTTACCGGGTAGATCTCCCTCAGAGGATTAAGGCAGGGTACGAAGCTATCGAGGTTAGGGCCTACATTCCGAACCCCTTACGCTATTAAAAGTGCCAGCGATTTGGTCATACGAGCGAATTTTGTACTGGTCAGTCCACCTGTGCTACCTGTGGTGATGCTTCGCACGATGGGGATTGCGGCACCCCTTGAACTTGTGTGAACTGCAGCGGGGAACACCCATCTAGTTCCCGAGATTGCCACCGTTTTGCTGAGGAGAGAGCGATCCAGGAGATACGGGTGAAGGAGAAGGTGTCCTTCAGCGAAGCCCGTAAGCTCCAGCGTATCCGACAACCCTCTGTCCCGCGTTCCGGTTCTTATAGATCTGTTGCAGCTAAACCGGTGCCGAGGCGGGAGATCGCAACACAGACCTGCGATATCACCGGGGCCACTATTGCCGAAAGCATTATCGTTGCCAGGACTAGTACGAAGACCTCCACAGCTGCGTCAGTGTCGGCATCACCATCTGCCAAATCCGCCAACGTAAAGCATACTCCAGGAAAATTGTCCGCCCAACCATCCACATCAGGCAATAAGACCGGTAAAACCGTAGGATATTCTGCACCACAGAAAGCTTTCAAGACCAGCTATGTTAGGACTGATTTCCTTAAAGAGCGTGTTTCGCCTGCACCCAAAACATCCAAGGGTGGTAAACCTCCAAGTCACTCTCCTCGTGGATCCTCCTCGAAGGAATCTTCTGGGAGGAGCTCCGATCGGCGACGTCCATCTTCGCCGATCAGTACCTCAAATAGGTTCGAGATCCTCGAACCGAGGTTCTCTATTGGTAAGGGCTCCTCTCCTGTGGAGGAAATGGAACAGAACGATCCTGCCTCGGCTGCCAAACGGACAGTCCATAAGCGGCAGGATCGTGCTCCTGAAAAAAGTGTTAGTCCGACGACTAAAAAGAACAAACTAAACCCGACCAGCACCGCCCAGTATGCAAAAACGTCTATCTATTTAGAACTTTTCCCATATTATAGACCATGGCTATCCTACAGTGGAACATACGAGGCATTCGACCACATCGAGCAGAGCTTGAACTGTTACTCCACGCGTATCAACCTCTAGTCGTCTGCCTACAAGAGACAAAGCTCCGTCCACAAGACAATGTTACCTAAAGGCACTATTCTTCTGTTCCGTTTGATTTCAATCCGACAGAAGGTTTTCCCGCACACGGGGTTACTATGATGCTCATCAGGAATTATATTTATGATGATTCCGTCTCCTTACAGTCTGACCTCCAGTCAGTTGCTGTAAAGGTTACACTGCCATCTGCCAGATTTACTATTTGTAGTATCTACTTGCCTCCCTCTAATGACCTCTCGCGCACCGAGTTGGAAGACCTCGTTTCCCAGCTACCAACGCCATTTGTGTTGGTGGCGGACGTGAATGCCCACCATCAACTCTGGGGCTCCCCTCGGGTTTGTGCGAGAGGTCAGCTGATTGCCGACTTCTTGGACACTAAGTAACCCTTTCTCCTGGACACCGGAGAGCCAAACTTTCTTTCTGACGCCTTTCACAGTTTTTCACACCTTGACATAGCGATTTGTTCACCACAGTTAGCGGTCTCATTATCCTGGAATATCATCTCTGATTTGCACTCTAGTGACCACTTTCCCTGTTTTATTGGTCTCTTGACACACGCTGCCTGTTCCACTCGCTTACCTAGATTTCGCTTAGATCACGCCAACTGGGACCTGTATTCCCGCTTGGCTAACTTCAACAACGATGAGCATGACCCCGTGAACTATTTAGTCGACCATCTCACCGAGACAATTCTTTCTGCTGCTGAGCAATCCATTCCGCGTTCGACTGGCAAAACCCGTCGCTTTCCAGTACCCTGGTGGACTGATGACTGCCGGAATGCAATTCGTGCTCGCAGCCGAGCTCTCAGGTTCTTCCAACGTCGCCCTACACTAGATAATCTAATACAATATAAAAAGCTGCGTGCGAAATCTAGACACATTATTAGGGATAGCAAGAACACATCCTGGAGTAATTTTGTAGCATCTTTTAACCGACATACACCTTCCTCTGTCGTATGGGATAAGTTACGGCGTGTGGCCGGAAAATCGACTCAAATGCCTATCGCCGGTCTCAAAACACCTGCCGGTGATGTTGAAACGTTTGACGTGGCGAACATCTTAGGCAGAGCATTCGCTCAAGTGTCTAGCTCAGACAATTATTCCCCTGACTTTGTTACAGTTAAGACTCAGGTGGAATCCCAAGGACTCTCCTTTCGTTCTGGGAACATTGAAGCCTATAACCGTCTTTTCACCATGGTAGAGCTAGATAATGCACTTTCGTCTTCGCGACACTCTGCTCCAGGACCAGATGGTATCCACGTTCAAATGCTGCAACATCTCTCTCCTGACGGTAAGTTTTTCATACTCGAGGTCTATAACCATGTCTGGGTTGAATCCACTTTTCCAGACAAATGGTGGGAGGCCACCATCATACCCACTCTTCGGGTTAGGCGCACCCGGGGTCCCGAGCCACCTTGACTCCCTCTGTGGGCAACCTCAGAGTGGTGAGGGAGTCAGTAGGTCAAAATGCCCACCCACGTGTAGGCCGTGCGTGGAGACCCGTGTCGGTGAAAAGGAATATCCTGGTTGGTTGAGGGTTGCATACCTGAGCCTGGGCTTCTGTCTTTCAGTAACTGGGGAGGGTGCTCAGCCTAATACACCGCTTTGGTTTCTGATTTGCCTAAACGGGAGGCTAGGGACTAACCCACCCCTAGTCAATCGGCCAGGACTAGGTATTACACCGAACTCCAGGGTGAGTGGGACGGCGAGCCCGCTATATCCCCTGTGTAGCCCTGTCACCCCAGTGGGGTGACCCCTCGTTGGACTCCGTGATGGGTGGGGAGCACTGGGGGATGAATTTATACCATTTTTTATGGCACCAAAACCAAAACCCCTTATTTTAAATGCAAACGTTGGAAAGGAAGTAGTCGAGTCATGTGGTCCTCGCTACTTGGTTATTCATAGGACAGAGGAAGGTAAGAAGTTCCTTACGGTGAGCCCTTTTACTATCCAAAAGGGTCTCGATGCCATTGCTGGTCCGGTCAAATCTTGCGTTCGAGCTCGCAACGGTACACTTCTTGTCGAAGCCAACTCCGCCTCGCAAGCTGCAAGGATACTTAAAGCCACCACGTTAGCCAGCTATCCAGTGAAGGTCGAGGTGCACAAGTCGCTGAACTCCTCCCGCGGTGTAGTAACAACCCGCGCGTTGGACGGTTTGTCCATTGAGGAGATCCAAGAAAATCTTGCGACTCAGGGTGTCTCATCTGTTTATCGGGTACAACGTAAGATCAACGGTGAATTCCTGCCTACTCGTACCCTGTTTCTTACTTTTGATCGGGTTGATCTGCCTCAAAAGATTAGAGCAGGGTATGAAGCCATCGAAGTTAGGCCTTATATACCCAATCCGCTGAGGTGCTTTAAATGCCAACGTTTTGGTCACACTAGTGAGTTGTGTACCGGCAAGTCCACATGCGTCCACTGCGGTGACACCTCCCACGATGGGGCTTGTGCTTCAGCTCCATCGTGTGTGAACTGTAACGGGGAACACCCATCTAGTTCCCGAGACTGCCCCCGTTTTGCAGAGGAACGAGCGATCCAGGAGATACGGGTGAAAGAGAAGGTGTCCTTCTTGGAAGCCCGGAAGCTCCTGCGACTCCGCCAACCCTCTGCCCCGGGGTCCGGTACCTATAGCTCAGTTGCAGCTAAACCGGTACCGCGTCGGCAAATCGCAACACAGACCGGCGATATGAACGGGGCTACAATTGCGGAAAAGGTTATTTTAGCCCAAGCGCTGCCAAAGCCTTCGGCACCTACACCCAAGTTGGTATCAACATCTGCCAAATCCGCCAGCTTACAGAATAGTCCTGCACACTTGTCACCTAAAGCCTCGACCTCCGGAACTAAAGCTATTAAATTCACGACGTCTTCTGCCCCAGAAAAACAGTTTAAGACCAAGTATGTACGACAAGACTTTTTGAAAGAGAATGTGCAATCTATTACCAAGTCATCTAAAGGTAAGAAAAGATCACGCAACTCCACACGTGTATCCTCCTCTGAAGGGTCATCTGGGGAGGAGGGCGTGAATCGGCGACGGCCGTCTTCGCCGATCAGCACATCCAATCGGTTCGAACTACTTGGACCGAAAACTGCTCTTGAAAAAGGGACCTCCCTTGTGGAGGAGATGGACCAGGAGGATTCTGCCGCCACTGCCAGAGGGACAGTGCGGAAACGGCAGGATCGTGCTCCTGAAAATAGTACTAGCCCAACGCCTAAGAAGAACAAATTGAACCGACCAGCTAATCCCAATCTGCAGAAGCGTCTTTCGATTTAAAACTTATCCCATAATATACTCAATGGCTATCCTCCATTGGAACATACGCGGAATTCGACCACATCGACCAGAGCTTGACTTGTTGCTGCGCCAGTATGAACCCTTGGCAGTATGTTTACAAGAGACGAAGCTCCGTCCACAGGACACCGTTACCATCAGGCAGTACTCCTCCGTACGATGTGATTTATCCCCGGAGGACGGTGTCCCGGCACATGGGGGCACTATGATGCTTATTCGAGATGATATTTTTGCCAACTCCGTACCCATACAATCTGCAATCCAGTCCGTTGCTGTCAGCATTAAGCTACCCTCCGCTTCATTCACCATTTGCAGTATCTATTTGCCTCCATCTGCGGACCTCTCGCACAGCGACTTAGAACACCTCATTTCCCAGTTGCCACCCCCCTTTTTATTGGTAGGCGACGTGAATGCCCATCACCCTCTTTGGGGCTCTCCTCGGGCTTGTGCGAGAGGTACGCTACTTAAAGACTTCTTGGATAGTCAGAATCTTGCTCTCTTGAACACCGGAGAGCCCACCTTTCTATCTGACGCATTTCATAGTTTTTCACACATTGACATTGCAATTTGTTCCCCTCAGCTGGCAGTCACCTTATGCTGGAATATCATCTCGGATTTGCATTCTAGTGACCACTTTCCTTGTCGTATTAGTGTCTTGACACCCGTTGTATGTTCCACCCGTTTACCTAGTTGGCGCCTAGACCACGCCAGCTGGGAACTGTACTCCCACTTGGCTGAATTTAGCTACGAAGATCACGACTCTGTGAACCACTTGGTCGAACATCTAACAGGGACCATTCTTTCTGCTGCTGAGCAATCCATTCCGCGTTCGACTGGCTACAGCCGTCGATTTCCGGTACCTTGGTGGACCGCTGACTGTCGGGATGCTATTCGCGCTCGCAGACGAGCTCTACGGGTTTTCCTGCGTTTTCCTACACTGGATAACCTGATACACTATAAACGGATGCGTGCACATTCTAGGCGGGTTATTAAGGATAGCAAAAAGATGTCATGGAATAAATTCGTGGGTTCCTTTAATCGACATACACCTTCCTCTGTCGTATGGGATAAGTTAAGACGTGTGGCTGGGAAACCGAACCATATGCCCATCGCCGGTCTCAAAACACCTACCGGAGCTGTTGTTGATACATTTGACGTGGCGAATACTTTAGGCAGTGCTTTCGCTCAGGTGTCTAGCTCAGGCAACTATTCCCCTGAGTTTCTTACAGTTAAGAACCAGGTGGAATCTCAAGAATTCTCGTTTCTTTCTGGCAACCTTGAGGATTATAATCGCCTTTTCACCCTGGCAGAGCTAGACAATGCACTCTCCTCTTCACGACACTCAGCACCAGGGCCAGATGGTATCCACGTCCAAATGTTGCAACATCTCTCTCCTGATGGCAAAGATTTCCTACTCGAGGTCTATAATCGTGTCTGGGTTGATGGCATTTTTCCAGACAAGTGGCGGGAGGCCACCATCATACCCATTCTTAAACCTGGAAAGGACCGCCATCTTCCTTCCAGTTACCGTCCTATTTCCCTCACCAGTTGCGTGTGCAAGGTGATGGAACGCATGATCAATGGACGGTTGGTGTGGTGGTTGGAATCCCACAATCTTCTGACGAACATCCAGTGTGGCTTTCGACGACGACGTTCAACTGCTGACCACCTTGTCTCTCTGTCAACTCAGATTATGGACGGGTTTCTTAAGAAGAGCCCCACAGTTGGGATATTTTTTGACCTCGAGAAGGCCTACGACACGTGTTGGCGGGCGGGAATATTGCGTTCTCTGCACAACTGGAACATACGTGGACGCCTACCGTTGGTCATTCAGGAGTTTATGCGGGACCGCGTTTTTCGAGTGAGGGTGGGCTCGGTTTTTTCTAACCATTTTATTCAAGAGAACGGAGTGCCGCAGGGCTCGGTACTCAGCGTGACTCTATTTGCTATTGCGATAAATTCCATATCACTATGTGTGCCTCAAGGTGTCTCTTCCTGTTTATTCGTGGACGACTTTGCCATCTTCTGTACTTCTCAGCGTACACCGTTTTTGGAACGCCGTCTCCAGCGGTGTTTGGACAATCTCTATGCATGGAGCTCGAAACACGGTTTTCGTTTCTCCGCTGAGAAGACAGTCTGCGTTAACTTCTGGCGCCGTAAGTGGCAAATGCCGCCGTCTCTTCGACTCGGGCCAGATTTACTTCCTTTCGCAGACGAGGCGAGATTCCTTGGTTTGATCTTCGATCGGAAACTTTGTTGGGCACAGCTTAGAGCACGATGTGACCGTTCTCTAAATCTTTTACGGATACTAAGTGGCAAATCCTGGGGTGCGGATCGGACGGCATTGCTCCGTCTTTATCGTGCTGTGATTCGTTCGAAGTTGGACTATGGCAGCATTGTGTATTCTTCAGCTCGACCTTCAGTGCTCAGAAGGTTAGACACAGTCCATAACCAGGGCATCCGTGTGGCCGTTGGAGCTTTTCCAACGAGCCCAGTTGAAAGCCTCTACGCCGAATCGGGAGAACCTCCTCTGCGTTGTCGGCGTGATGTCCTGCTTGCTAATTATGGCTGTGGGCTGAAGTGTATGCCTGGGCATCCAACTTATCACGCGTTTTTCTCCCCTGAGCTGCACGAGCGATACTGCCTCCGCTCTCTGAGCCCCAGGCCAGCAGGTTTTCGTTTCCGTGAGCTTCTACGCCAGCACCATGTTGACATTCCTCGGCTGTTATCCAAGGGAGAGAGTATACACCCCCCTTGGTTACGCGCTACCTCCCATGTCGATCTCGGGATGACGCTCTACGGGAAATCTGTTACGCCTCTTGATAGTATTCGTCGTTGTTTTTTAGAATTTTTATCCAAATACAGTGGCCGTATTTGTATTTACACCGATGGTAGTAAGAGCCCCGACGGTGTTGGATGTGCCTTTGTCACTGGCACCGCAACTTCTACTTACGGTTTGCCTAGTTGCACATCTATATATTCTGCCGAGCTATATGCTATTTATCAAGCCCTTCTGTATATTCGTCGTCGAAAATTAGGTGACTGCCTTATTCTTAGTGATTCCCTTAGTGCCCTTCAGAGTATTGGTGAGCTGTACAATTACCATCCTTTGGTGCAGCGCATCCAGGACGTTCTCCACATTTTGCACGCTTCTGGTTTTAATGTGGAGTGCGCATGGATTCCTGGACACGTTGGCTTGCCAGGGAATGACACGGCGGATTTGGCAGCGAAATCGGCAGTCACAGCGCCCAGTGTTACGATTACCCATTCAACAGCAGAAGATTTTAGAGTGGCTGTACGGAGAGCCGTTTTTTCGACTTGGCATGCGGAGTGGTCGGCTCTCCGTGGTAATAAGCTGCGAGAGGTGAAGGACCTCCCTGTCAACTGGGTAACCTCCTCTCGTTTATTCCGCCGGGAGGAGGTAGTACTAGCTCGGCTAAGAATTGGCCACTGTATTTTTACGCACAGTTACCTTTTTAAACGTGAACCTGCTCCTGTCTGTGCGCTCTGTGGGGAGGCACAGACAGCTCGTCATGTGTTGCTGGAGTGTGGTCACCTGGCACACATTCGGTCATCTATGGGCATGCCGGCCTCTCTTGCTGAGGTCCTGGCAGATGACCCAAGAGCAGTGGACAGGGTTTTTAAATTTTTAGCAAAACTTTCTTTTACCTTGACGTTTTAGTGTGATAGCAGTTTTTTTTAAACTCTTTTAATTTTAATGTGTTGATTTTAGATGGTGTTTTATATCCAGCTCTGTTTAGAGGGCTGGGCCGTTCTGTTACTTCCGTTTCAACTGTGTTAGCTCTTTTACTTGTGTTTTTTCCTTTTTTTTTGGTATTTTTCTTACTGCCTATTGCCAAGTTTTAATCGTAAGGGTGCTTATGACCTCGGCAGTTGAGCGCCCTTAAACACCATTATCATCATCATCATCATCATCATCATACCCATTCTTAAACCTGGAAAGGACCGCCGTCATCCTACCAGTTACCATCATATTTCCCTCACCAGTTGCGTATGCAACGTGATGGAACGAATGCTAGATGGACGGTTGGTGTCGTGGCTGATTTCCCACAACCTTCTGACCAATATCCAGTGTGGTTTTAGACGTCGTCGCTCGGCAACTGACCACCTTGTTTCGCTGTCAACTCAGATCGTGGACGGGTTTCTGAAGCACAGCCCAACAGTTGGGATATTTTTTTACCTCGAGAAGGCTTATGATACGTGCTGCCGGGCAGGGATTTTGCGCCCCCTCCACAGCTGGAATATACGTGGACGTCTACCATTGTTCATTCAGGAGTTTATGTGGGACCGGACTTTCTGAGTAAGGGTCGGCTCGGTTTTTTCTAATTATTTTATTCAAGAGAACGGAGTGCCTCAGGGCTCGGTACTCAGCGTGACGCTGTTTGCGATAGCGATTAATTCCATCTCGCTCTGTGTTCCCCCAGGGGTCTCTTCTTGTTTATTTGTTTACGACTTTGCCATTTTCTGCACTTCTCAGCGTACGCCGTTTTTGGAACGCCGTCTCCAGCGGTGTTTGGACAATCTTTATGATTGAAGCTCCAGAAACGTCTTTCGTTTCTCACCTGAGAAGACAGTCTGCGTTAATTTCTGGCACCGAAGGTGGCGAATGTCACCTGTTCATCTCGGGCCAGATATACTTCCCTTCGCAGATGAGGTGAGATTCCTGGGGTTGATATTCGATCGGAAACTATGCAGGTCATCTCATGTAGCACAGCTTAAAGCGAGGTGTGACCGTTCCCTGAATATTTTACGGATACTAAGTGGCAAATCTTGGGGAGCAGATCGGACAGTACTGCTGCGTCTTTATCGTGCACTGATCCGATCAAAGTTAGACTACGGATGTATTGTTAAGCCTCAGCACGCCCATCTGTGCTGAGAAAGTTATGTTGTCTACAATAGGGGAATTCGGGTGGCTGTTGGAGCGTTTCCAACTAGCCCAGCTGTGAGTCTCTATGCCGAATCTGTCGAGCCCCCTTTGTGTTGCCGGCGGGATGTTCTTCTCTCTAACTATGGTTGTAGCTTGAAGTGCATACCTGCGCATCCATCGTTTACTCCCTTTTTTAATTCCGGTTTCGACGATCGTTATAGAAACCTCTTACGTAGTCCAAAGCTTGCAGGATTTCGCTTCCGGGAGCTGCTTCGAACGCACCGTCTTGAAATGCCTGTCATGTTTCCCAAGGGGGAGAGGGTGCATCCACCTTGGCTACGTGCTTCCTCCCACGTAGATCTCGAGATGACAGCTTACGCGAAATCTGCTACACCTGTGTCTAGTATCCGTTCTTATTTTTTAGAATTTTTATCAAAATACAGTGGCCATATTCGTCTATACACCGATGGTAGTAAGTGTACCGACGGCGTTGGATGTGCGTTTGTATTTGGGTCAGAAACCTCTACTTTCGGTTTACCTAGCAGCACATTCATTTACTATGCAGAGCTGTATGCCATATACCGCGCCCTTCTCTATATTCGCTGTCGAAATTGGAGTAATTGCCTTGTACTCAGCGATTCCCTTAGTGCCCTTCAGAGCATCTGTGCGCTGTACACCTACCATCCTCTCGTACAGCGCATCCAGGATACCCTCCACATTTTATCCGCTTCTGGCGTTAATGTGGAGTGTGCATGAGTTCCTGGACACACTGGCTTTATGGGAAATGAACGTGCGGATTTGGCAGCGAAGAACGCGGTCAGCGAACCCAGTGTAGCAATTACTTGCGTATCATCCGACGATTTTAAGCTTGTTGTCCGGAGAGCAGTGTTTTCGTCCTGGCATGCCGAGTGGTCAGCTCTCCGCGGGAACAAGCTTAGGGAGGTGAAGGAGCTCCACGTACACTGGGCAACCTCCTCACGAAAATCTCGACCTGAAGAGGTAATGTTGGCTCGATTGCGAATTGGTCACTGTTATTTTACACATCTGTTTGTGAAAGGGCCTCCGCCTGTCTCTCCACTCTGTGGAAAGCCGTTGACCGTCCGTCACGTGTTGCTAGAGTGTGTTTCTCTAGCACACATTCGCACATCCCTGCAACTGCAGGCAAGCCTTGACGAGGTTTTGGCAGACGATGACAGAGGCGTAGATAGGGTTTTTAATCTTTTAGCAAATATACCTTTCGCACTGCGCGTGTAGTTGTTGTTTTACATTTTGGAGGCCACTTGACTTTTTATGTGTAGCTTTTATGTTTTATATTAAATTCTTCGTTTAAGCAGTTCTTTATGTATACTTTAGACACATTTGGTTTTATTACTCATCTTTGAATGTTATTTTTAAAACTCTTTTCTGCATCGTTTTAGCTATTGTTTTACTCCTAGTGGTTTTAGCTTCTTTTTAACTCTTGGTTTTTGTTTGCAACAGATTTTAGAAGGGCGCTAATGACCTTGCAGTTGGGCGCCCCCCTCCAAAAATAATAATAACACCACATTTGCTCCTCGCGTGCGATGTCTTGGAAGCTGTCTAAGATGAATTGGGCTCTTTTCTCCGCTCTGGCTGTTTTCAGCGTCCGCCTGTTCGACTCCGTTGACCATATGGTCGAACATTTCAACTCTGTCGTGACCTCCACTGCCGAGCAGTCCATCCCGCGGTCGCCTTCCTACCCTAGACGCTTACCGGTCCCTTGGTGAACTACAGAGTGCCGCGATGCTATTCATGTTCGCAGGAGGGCTCTTCGGGTATTTCGCCATCACCCTACCTTGGATCATTTGATCAATTTTAAACAAACAGGCGCCCGGGCACGGCGCATTATTCAAGATAGCAAACGGGCTTCCTGGGCTTCGTTTGTAGAAACATTCAGTCGCACAACACCTTCATCTGTTGTGTGGGAGAAGCTCCGCCGTGTTGCTGGTAGGCAGACTGGTACTTCGATACCGTGGGAACTCACACCATAGTTGACCCGGTTACTATTGCAGATGCCCTTGGTAGCACGTTTGCAACTGCGTCTAGCTCCGCCAATTATCACCCAGCGTTTAGTGCCATCAAGGCGGACGTGGATTCTCAGAATCTCTCTTTCCGGTCCTTGGATTCCGAGTGTTATAACTCGAATTTTAGCATGCGGGAGCTGGATGCCTCTTTAGCATCCTCTCGACACTCCGCTCCAGGACCCGACGGTATCCATATCGCCATGCTACAGAACCTCTCTTCTGAGAGTAAGCAATATCTCCTGAACCTGTACAACCTCGTTTGGCGCGACGGTGTGTTTCCTACAGCTTGGCGCGAAGCCACCGTTGTTCCCATCTTAAAACCGGGGAAGGACCGTAGTTTTCCTCATAGTTACCGTCCTATCTCCCTCACCAGTGCTGTTTGTAAGGTGATGGAACGCATGATCAATGGACGGTTACGATGGTGGCTTGAGTCTGAGAAACTTCTTTGCAACATACAGTGCGGCTTTCGCCTATACCGCTCCACGACTGACCACCTTGTCTCCCTCTCTACTCACATCCTGAATGGTTTTCTTCAGAAGTGTCAAACTGTGGCCATATTCTTCGATCTGGAGAAACCTTATGACACTTGCTGGAGGGCTGGGTTACTGCGTACGTTGCATAGTTGGGGCTGCCGTGGCCGCCTTCCAGTGTTCCTCCGAGAGTTCATGAACAACCGGGTATTTCGTGTGCGTGTGGGCTCTGTTTTCTCTCGTGTTTTTAGTCAGGAGAACGGAGTGAGGTTGCCTTGCTTCCCGCAGGAGTTCGTTTTCGCCTACTTCTTCGGCTCTTGGATGTTCGCCTACCGCCTGTGTTTCCACTGGGGGAATGTTCCTTCCCTCTTTGGTTACATTGTGACACCCAGTTCCACCTTAGTTTGGCATCCATGCCGAAAGCAACGACTCCACCCTCAGTCTTCCGCTCCGCATTTTTAGAGCCAGGTTTCCCAACCATTGTTTTATTTATACGGATGGTTCTAAGGAAGACCGTGGTGGGGGATGCGCTTTCGTTTTTAATTCGCGGAGTTATACATTTCATCTTTTGGGGCAATATTCGAATTTTACCGCCGAACTTTTTAGTATATATCAGGCTCTTGTTTTTATTCGGGGACAGGATTTAAGGCAGTTTGTTATTTGTACCGATTCCCTCAGCTCAGTGCACTTCAGGGCCTGCGTGAGCTGTATCCATGCCATCCGTTGATACAACGTATACAGGATCGCCTGCAGTCGCTCGCTGACGCTGGCGTCAGCGTGTCGTTTGTTTGTGTTCCTGGTCACGTAGGTGTGAGAGGAAACGAACAAGCGGACAAAGCTGCTAAGTCTGCAGTTTTATTGCCTAATGTTTTTATCACCACCGTTCCTCCAGGTGATGTTCGTGTTCACCTGCGCCGGGCCATTCTTTCGCGCTGGTTCGCGGAATGGTCCGGGCTGCGTGACAACAAACTGAGGGCGGTCAAGTTCCTTCCTGTCCCCTGGCCTACTTCCTCACGTGCATGTCGCCGCGATGAGGTGGTTTTAGCGCGACTGCGTATCGGACATTGCCGTTTTAGCCACCAGCATATTTTACGTGGGGTACCCGCATCTCAATGTGCTTCGTGTAACGAGCCATTGACGGTGCGTCATCTTTTATTGGGGTGCCACCTTTATACTGATCTGCGTGCATCCCTGTGTCTTCCTACTGACAACACCAGCCTTCTGGGCAATCAGCCCTGTATATTGTGACGGACTTTTTAATTTTCTCCGTCGCTGCGGGATGTACAGTGGGGTTTAATTTTATCTCATAGGTTTTAGTTTTTACCGACTTACGTTTTTAGTGTCACGTTTTTAGTCTGGCTTTGGTAGCCATTTTATGCTTTCCCTGGTTTTAACCCTTGTGTGGTACTCCTGTTTTTAGTGGTTTTTATGCCTTTTAACTGTTAGCTCTTTTAATTACCCTAGGGCGCTAATAACCTATGCAGTTGTGCGCCCTAAAGCCATAATACTACTAATACTACTACAGAAGAGGGTAGGTGGAAAAAGCAGAACTCAAAATGGCAGGCAACATGTAGAGGCCTCAAACAGCAAACTGCAACTATCACGCTCACAACAGTTCATTGGTTCAAACAAAATAAGACTAGGAAAAAATAAGTAATTAAAAACAAAGGTTTTTAAAAGTCCTGAAATGGCTAAATTTTCCCTTGAGATTACTGGGGAGAGAATTACATATTTTGATTGCCCCATAAATCTAATAAAACTCCTTTTTTATTTTTTCTTATTTAATTTTATGTTATTCTTCATACTTCAGAATCGAAATGGCTAAACAGTCATCAACTGTTATTAATATTAAAATGAAGTTTAAAATACACATACATTTAACAATAATAAAAACATTATAACGCGAACCCATAAAAGATTAAACAAAACAATGAGATGAAGGACTGATATATCCATTAAAAAACCAATATTTCAAAGGCTAGTTTCAACTGGGAGACGTGTGCCTTAAGCTCAGCCTGTGTAGCATCGTGTCGTTGAGAGCAAGAAATGCCTTTGTACACCCTAACAATAATATATGTGCCCAGGTAACCAGGCACCAGCTTGGCGGCAAACTGGTTCGGCGAAAAGCTTGTGGGGACATTTGGGTGCATAACTTTAATCCCAACATCAAAGGGTTGCAGAATCATCACTTTTTTTCCTCCTCCTTTCCCACGCCAGCGTGAGGCTATTAAAGACATTCCGCCACTGTTGGGTAAATGTGATGCTAGGTTCATCTACCAAGCAATAGGTCGGCTAAAGATCATACATTCGATAAGGTGGACTTGGCTGTATAGGCAAAAGAATAGATAAATTAACACCTCATGTGCCTACTAGCGAGCAGAAATAAAGACATATTGTAGTTGGGCTAAATTTGAGTTCCAACGGTTCTGCTGACCAAAATGGTAGGCTATAAGATCTGGCTTTACATTTCTATTCGCCGCTCGGCATGTAAGTAAAGGGGTGATAGTGACATATTTAATTCCCCAATCAAAACAGAAGCTTTTAACAGAAGTCGCTCTGAATTAAGTATCATTATCCGACATCAGAATCTGCGGTGGACCAACTGAGGCAAAACTCTGAGTGAGAGAACTGATCACCGTATAGGAAGCAGCTCGAGGGAGGCGGGAGTAGCCACAAAAACGTATAACCCCCAGGGGCCTACTACAATAGGTACGGGTTAGGCACACCCGGGGGTTCCCGAGCCACTCGCCATCATATCCTCACCTTCGCCATCCACTGGGCCACGTTTTCTGTTTATGTCTTAATGTGTCTGCACATTTCTTTGTGTACGTTCTTGTGGGTGCGAGTTTACTCGCCTCATCTTCTTCCTCTTCTAGGTTTACTCCCTATATATTTAGTTTTAAGGCTTTAGGTTTATTAACTCCTGCCTCACCAACAGGGATCTTTCTTCTATCTCCGTGGTTCCTGTCCCACGGTTACAGCGCGGCTTCCAACTTGCATGCTCTTCGGAGGTCTCAGGCGTGACGGTTGAGTGGACCCTTCATACTGCCCCTATGTGTAAGCCTTAGGTGCGGAGCTCGTCCATACCGATATGTGCACCCACGTAGCTTCTCTGGGAGCCAGGCCCGTGCTAATCTCCCGACGAACGCAGGTCGTCGGGTTAGAATCACAGGCCGGATGTGTTACCGCTATCGGATACCCGGTGTAATCAACCACAAGTCCCCTGAATCCATGGATGTGTCATTACACACCATGGCCTAAAGTGAGGGGCCACAGGTGATTAAGTACTCCGTGAGGGGTCCCCCAGGCGGCAAAGAGCGGAAAGTATTTTTGGTGCCTGTTTTCTCTTTCCCCCAGATGACAGGCTGACGCTGACAGTACCGGAAGGGAGCTATTTCATCATGATCCCTCCGCACAAAACTCTTCCATTTGACGGTTTTTGATAGTGACTTTGGCTTGCGAATCTAAAACTATGCGAAATATTAACCCATTTTATATTCAACGGGAAATTGACAGGTTCTGTGGTAAAGTAAGCAACGCAAACAGGCCTAGAGACGGTACGCTGTTAGTGGAAACCAAGACCGAAGACCAGTCTAAGAAGCTCCTGAAAGCCGGCTTATTGGGTGCCTGCCCAATAACGGTAGCCCCACATAAATCTCTGAATACTTGTAGAGGCCTAGTGACCACCACCTGCTTGGTTGGTGTATCAGATGCATACGTTGTTACCCATCTCTCCGACCAGGGTATATGTCTTCTAGGTAAACGTGATGGTCAGTCGGTTGCGTTGCGAACGGTATTCCTAACGTTCAAAGGCACCACCATACCTGAGGCACTTTACTGTAGTTACGAAAGCGTTGCTGTGAGACCGTATGTACAAAATCCCATGCATTTTTTTCGGTGTCAGAAATGTGGTCGTAATCAAAGTCGGTACACATTCGACGCTGCATGTGGTCGTTACGGCCAACCTGCTCACGGTGAAATTGCTTGTGTCTGAGACCCTTGCTGCGTCCATTGTAAAGGGATACATTCATCCAGCTCCCAGCAGTGTCCGCATTTTCTCGAGGAAAAGGCCATCCAGGAGTTGCGGGTTAAGGAACACCTAACTTTTCCTGAAACCCAGCGTCGCTTGCAACAATTGCAGCCTACGACCATCTCAGGCTGCGCATCTGTGCAACGCCGCACTCCTGTTTCCTCAGTGGCTCCTCAAACCGTGCCCGTAGCCGACGAGTGTACGCAAACAGAGCAGTCGCCGAGCATAACAACCTCGCGGTCTTCAACATACACAGCACCCAATGCCTCAAGCTCTATTTCTCAAGAACCTGTTCGAAAGCCGCTAGTTAGGTCGATACCATCTGTCGCTGCGCCTCATGAGCGCAGTCGTAAAGAACTCAAGGCGCCTGATAAACCTTCCAAGTCCCGTTCTCGATGTGCGAGCCGTAGGGGATCTTCCGCATCCCGAACATCAGCGGATAGCGCTGACGAAAGTGGCCATACTCTTTTGGTCCCAAAGAGTGTCAAGAACTAGAAATGCCCACCTAGTCGTTTGCATCCCAGCTGCCAACTCATAGTTTGACTCACCGATAACCTTTCACGCTTCTAACTGCTCCATGCCTATCCTGACGTAGAATATCCGCGGTGTCCGTACGCACAGGGCCGAACTGCAGGTGTTACTACGGTCCTATAGTCCTCTGGTACTGTGTTTGCACGAGATAAAGCTTCGGCCCCACGATGCATTTGCCCTGCACCAATACCTTCCCATGCGGTTTGATGTTACACCGGAGGAGGACTCTCCTGCTCATGGGGGATTTATGGTCCTCACGCGCAATGACATCTGCGGTATGCCAGTCTCGCTTACTACTACCTTGCAAGCAGTTACTATCCAACTTACCCTTCGTTTGTGTCTATGTTTAATCGCACAACACCTTCAACCGTTGTGTGGGAGAAACTCCGGCGTGTTGCCGGTAAGCAGACTGGTACTTCAATACCGGGGCTATTCGTGGGCACCCACACCGTCGTTGATCCGATTGCTGTTGCAGACGTCCTTGGTAGCACCTTCGCTGATGTGTCCAGTTCCGCCAATTATCACCCGGCGTTCTGTGCCATTAAGGCGGACACGGAGTCTCAGAGTCTCTCATTCCGGTCCTCTGACACCAAGGGCTATAACAGCATGCGAGAGTTGGATGGCTCATTAGCCTCTTCTCTGCGTTCCGCCCCAGGACCTGATAGTATCCACATCGCAATGCTGAAGCACCTCTCTTCTGATGGTAAACTCTATCTCCTGAGCCTATATAACCGTGTTTGGCAAGAGGGTGAGTATTCTGCGGCTTGGCGAGAAGCCACCGTTGTACCCATTTTAAAACCGGGAAAGGATCGTAGACTTCCTTCCAGTTACCGTCCTATCTCCCTCACCAGTGCTGTTTCCAAGGTGATGGAGCGCGCATGATCAATGGGCAGTTACGATGGTGGCTCGAGTGTGCGAAACTGCTCTGCAATATCCACTGCGGCTTTCGCCGATACCGCACCTCGTCTGACCATCTCGTCTCCCTCTCGACTCACATCCTGAATGGATTTCTACGCAAGTGCCAATCTGTGGCCATCTTTTTCGATCTGGAGAAAGCTTATGACACTTGCTGGAGGACTGGTTTATTGCGTACCTTGCACAAGTGGGGCTGCCATGGCCGCCTTCCAGTGTTCCTCCGGGAGTTCATGATGAACAGGGTGTTTCGTGTGCGTGTGGGTTCTGTTTGCTCTCGTGTTTTTAATCAGGAGAACGGAGTTACTCAAGGTTCGGTTCTCAGCTGCACCCTTTTCGCCATCGCCATCAATCCTATCGCTGATTGTCTTCTTGCTGGTATTTCCTCATTCTTATTTGTTGATGACTTTACAACTTATTGCAGCTCTCGGCGTACATGCATTTTGAAGCGTTGCCTTCAGGCTTGTCTCGACCGTCTGCATAGCTGGAGCGTTGCAAATGGTTTCCGTTTTTCTGGAGAGAAATCCGTCTGTGTCAACTTCTGGCATCGGAAACGTTATGCACCGCCTTCCCTACACCTTGGGCCGGTACCCCCCAGGGGCCTACTACGGTAGGTACGGGTTAGGCGCACCCGGGGTCCCGAGCCACCTTGACTCCCTCTGTGGGCAACCTCAGAGTGGTGAGGGAGTCAGTAGGTCAAAATGCCCACCCACGTGTAGGCCGTGCGTGGAGACCCGTGTCGGTGAAAAGGAATATCCTGGTTGGTTGAGGGTTGCGTACCTGAGCCTGGGCTTCTGTCTTTCAGTAACTGGGGAGGGTGCGCAGCCTAATACACCGCTTTGGTTTCTGATTTGCCTAAACGGGAGGCTAGGGACTAACCCACCCCTAGTCAATCGGCCAGGACTAGGTATTACACCGAACTCCAGGGTGAGTGGGACGGCGAGCCCGCTATATCCCCTGTGTAGCCCTGTCACCCCAGTGGGGTGACCCCTCGTTGGGCTCCGTGGTGGGTGGGGAGCACTGGGGGATGAATTTATACCATTTTTTTATGGCACCAAAACCAAAACCCCTTATTTTAAATGCAAACGTTGGAAAGGAAGTAGTCGAGTCATGTGGTCCTCGCTACTTGGTTATTCATAGGACAGAGGAAGGTAAGAAGCTCCTTACGGTGAGCCCTTTTACTATCCAAAAGGGTCTCGATGCCATTGCTGGTCCGGTCAAATCTTGCGTTCGAGCTCGCAACGGTACACTTCTTGTCGAAGCCAACTCCGCCTCACAAGCTGCAAGGATACTTAAAGCCACCACGTTAGCCAGCTATCCAGTGAAGGTCGAGGTGCAGAAGTCGGTGAACTCCTCCCGCGGTGTAGTAACAACCCGCGCGTTGGACGGTTTGTCCATTGAGGAGATTCAAGAAAATCTTGCGACTCAGGGTGTCTCAGCTGTTTATCGGGTACAACGTAAGATCAACGGTGAATTCCTGCCTACTCGTACCCTGTTTCTTACTTTTGATCGGGTTGATCTGCCTCAAAAGATTAGAGCAGGGTATGAAGCCATCGAAGTTAGGCCTTATATACCCAATCCGCTGAGGTGCTTTAAATGCCAACGTTTTGGTCACACTAGTGAGCTGTGTACCGGCAAGTCCACCTGCGTCCACTGCGGTGACACCTCCCACGATGGGGCTTGTGCTTCAGCTCCATCGTGTGTGAACTGTAACGGGCAACACCCATCTAGTTCCCGAGACTGCCCCCGTTTTGCAGAGGAACGAGCGATCCAGGAGATACGGGTGAAAGAGAAGGTGTCCTTCTTGGAAGCCCGGAAGCTCCTGCGACTCCGCCAACCCTCTGCCCCGAGGTCCGGTACCTATAGCTCAGTTGCAGCTAAACCGGTACCGCGTCGGGAAATCGCAACACAGACCGGCGATATGAACGGGGCTACAATTGCGGAAAAGGTTATTTTAGCCCAAGCGCTGCCAAAGCCTTCGGCACCTACACCCAAGTTGGTATCAACATCTGCCAAATCCGCCAGCTTACAGAATAGTCCTGCACACTTGTCACCTAAAGCCTCGACCTCCGGAACTAAAGCTATTAAATTCACGACGTCTTCTGCCCCAGAAAAACAGTTTAAGACCAAGTATGTACGACAAGACTTTTTGAAAGAGAATGTGCAATCTATTACCAAGTCCTCTAAAGGTAAGAAAAGTTCACGCAACTCCACACGTGTATCCTCCTCTGAAGGGTCATCTGGGGAGGAGGGCGTGAATCGGCGACGGCCGTCTTCGCCGATCAGCACATCCAATTGGTTCGAACTACTTGGACCGAAAACTGCTCTTGAAAAAGGGACCTCCCTTGTGGAGGAGATGGACCAGGAGGATTCTGCCGCCACTGCCAGAGGGACAGTGCGGAAACGGCAGGATCGTGCTCCTGAAAATAGTACTAGCCCAACGCCTAAGAAGAACAAATTGAACCGACCAGCTAATCCCAATCTGCAGAAGCGTCTTTCGATTTAAAACTTATCCCATAATATACTCAATGGCTATCCTCCATTGGAACATACGCGGAATTCGACCACATCGACCAGAGCTTGACTTGTTGCTGCGCCAGCATGAACCCCGGGCTGTATGTTTACAAGAGACGAAGCTCCGTCCACAGGACACCGTTACCATCAGGCAGTACTCCTCCGTACGATGTGATTTATCCCCGGAGGACGGTGTCCCGGCACATGGGGGCAGTATGATGCTTATTCGAGATGATATTTTTGCCAACTCCGTACCCATACAATCTGCAATCCAGTCCGTTGCTGTCAGCATTAAGCTACCCTCCGCTTCATTCACCATTTGCAGTATCTATTTGCCTCCATCTGCGGACCTCTCGCACAGCGACTTAGAACACCTCATTTCCCAGTTGCCACCTCCCTTTTTATTGGTAGGCGACGTGAATGCCCATCACCCTCTTTGGGGCTCTCCTCGGGCTTGTGCGAGAGGTACGCTACTTAAAGACTTCTTGGATAGTCAGAATCTTGCTCTCTTGAACACCGGAGAGCCCACCTTTCTATCTGACGCATTTCATAGTTTTTCACACATTGACATTGCAATTTGTTCCCCTCAGCTGGCAGTCACCTTATGCTGGAATATCATCTCGGATTTGCATTCTAGTGACCACTTTCCTTGTCGTATTAGTGTCTTGACACCCGTTGTATGTTCCACCCGTTTACCTAGTTGGCGCCTAGACCACGCCAGCTGGGAACTGTACTCCCACTTGGCTGAATTTAGCTACGAAGAGCACGACTCTGTGAACCACTTGGTCGAACATCTTACAGGGACCATTCTTTCTGCTGCTGAGCAATCCATTCCGCGTTCGACTGGCTACAGCCGTCGATTTCCGGTACCTTGGTGGACCGCTGACTGTCGGGATGCTATTCGCGCTCGCAGACGAGCTCTACGGGTTTTCCAGCGTTTTCCTACACTGGATAACCTGATACACTATAAACGGATGCGTGCACATTCTAGGCGGGTTATTAAGGATAGCAAAAAGATGTCATGGAATAAATTCGTGGGTTCCTTTAATCGACATACACCTTCCTCTGTCGTATGGCATAAGTTAAGACCTGTGGCTGGGAAACCGAACCATATGCCCATCGCCGGTCTCAAAACACCTACCGGAGCTGTTGTTGATACATTTGACGTGGCGAATACTTTAGGCAGTGCTTTCGCTCAGGTGTCTAGCTCAGGCAACTATTCCCCTGAGTTTCTTACAGTTAAGAACCAGGTGAAATCTCAAGAATTCTCGTTTCTTTCTGGCAACGTTGAGGATTATAATCGCCTTTTCACCCTGGCAGAGCTAGACAATGCACTCTCCTCTTCACGACACTCAGCACCAGGTCCAGATGGTATCCACGTCCAAATGTTGCAACATCTCTCTCCTGATGGCAAAGATTTCCTACTCGAGGTCTATAATCGTGTCTGGGTTGATGGCATTTTTCCAGACAAGTGGCGGGAGGCCACCATCATACCCATTCTTAAACCTGGAAAGGACCGCCATCTTCCTTCCAGTTACCGTCCTATTTCCCTCACCAGTTGCGTGTGCAAGGTGATGGAACGCATGATCAATGGACGGTTGGTGTGGTGGTTGGAATCCCACAATCTTCTGACGAGCATCCAGTGTGGCTTTCGACGACGACGTTCAACTGCTGACCACCTTGTCTCTCTGTCAACTCACATTATGGACGGGTTTCTTAAGAAGAGCCCCACAGTTGGGATATTTTTTGACCTCGAGAAGGCCTACGACACGTGTTGGCGGGCGGGAATATTGCGTTCTCTGCACAACTGGAACATACGTGGACGCCTACCGTTGGTCATTCAGGAGTTTATGCGGGACCGCGTTTTTCGAGTGAGGGTGGGTTCGGTTTTTTCTAACCATTTTATTCAAGAGAACGGAGTGCCGCAGGGCTCGGTACTCAGCGTGACTCTATTTGCTATTGCGATAAATTCCATATCACTATGTGTGCCTCAAGGTGTCTCTTCCTGTTTATTCGTGGACGACTTTGCCATCTTCTCTACCTCTCAGCGTACACCGTTTTTGGAACGCCGTCTCCAGCGGTGTTTGGACAATCTCTATGCATGGAGCTCGAAACACGGTTTTCGTTTCTCCGCTGAGAAGACAGTCTGCGTTAACTTCTGGCGCCGTAAGTGGCAAATGCCGCCGTCTCTTCGACTCGGGCCAGATTTACTTCCTTTCGCAGACGAGGCGAGATTCCTTGGTTTGATCTTCGATCGGAAACTTTGTTGGGCACCACAAATAGCACAGCTTAGAGCACGATGTGACCGTTCTCTAAATCTTTTACGGATACTAAGTGGCAAGTCTTGGGGTGCGGATCGGACGGCATTGCTCCGTCTTTATCGTGCTGTGATTCGTTCGAAGTTGGACTATGGCAGCATTGTGTATTCTTCAGCTCGACCTTCAGTGCTCAGAAGGTTAGACACAGTCCATAACCAGGGCATCCGTGTGGCCGTTGGAGCTTTTCCAACGAGCCCAGTTGTTAGCCTCTACGCCGAATCGGGAGAACCTCCTCTGCGTTGTCGGCGTGATGTCCTGCTTGCTAATTATGGCTGTGGGCTGAAGTGTATGCCTGGGCATCCAACTTATCACGCGTTTTTCTCCCCTGAGCTGCACGAGCGATACTGCCTCCGCTCTCTGAGCCCCAGGCCAGCAGGTTTTCGTTTCCGTGAGCTTCTACGCCAGCACCATGTTGACATTCCTCGGCTGTTATCCAAGGGAGAGAGTATACACCCCCCTTGGTTACGCGCTACCTCCCATGTCGATCTCGGGATGACGCTCTACGGGAAATCTGTTACGCCTCTTGATAGTATTCGTCGTTGCTTTTTAGAATTTTTATCCAAATACAGTGGCCGTATTTGTATTTACACCGATGGTAGTAAGAGCCCCGACGGTGTTGGATGTGCCTTTGTAACTGGCACCGCAACTTCTACTTACGGTTTGCCTAGTTGCACATCTATATATTCTGCCGAGCTATATGCTATTTATCAAGCCCTTCTGTATATTCGACGTCGAAAATTAGGTGACTGCCTTATTCTTAGTGATTCCCTTAGTGCCCTTCAGAGCATTCGTGAGCTGTACAATTACCATCCTTTGGTGCAGCGCGTCCAGGACGTTCTCCACATTTTGCACGCTTCTGGTTTTAATGTGGAGTGCGCATGGATTCCTGGACGCGTTGGCTTGCCAGGGAATGACACGGCGGATTTGGCAGCGAAATCGGCAGTCACAGCGCCCAGTGTTACGATTACCCATTCAACAGCAGAAGATTTTAGAGTGGCTGTACGGAGAGCCGTTTTTTCGACTTGGCATGCGGAGTGGTCGGCTCTCCGTGGTAATAAGCTGCGAGAGGTGAAGGACCTCCCTGTCAACTGGGTAACCTCCTCTCGTTTATTCCGCCGGGAGGAGGTAGTACTAGCTCGGCTAAGAATTGGCCACTGTATTTTTACGCACAGTTACCTTTTTAAACGTGAACCTGCTCCTGTCTGTGCGCTCTGTGGGGAGGCACAGACAGTTCGTCATGTGTTGCTGGAGTGTGGTCACCTGGCACACATTCGGTCATCTATGGGCATGCCGGCCTCTCTTGCTGAGGTCCTGGCAGATGACCCAAGAGCAGTGGACAGGGTTTTTAAATTTTTAGCAAAACTTTCTTTTACCTTGACGTTTTAGTGTGATAGCAGTTTTTTTTTTTTTTTTGTTTTTTTTTAACTCTTTTAATTTTAATGTGTTGATTTTAGATGGTGTTTTATATCCAGCTCTGTTTAGAGGGCTGGGCCGTTCTGTTACTTCCGTTTCAACTGTGTTAGCTCTTTTACTTGTGTTTTTTCCTTTTTTTGGTATTTTTCTTACTGCCTATTGCCAAGTTTTAATCGTAAGGGCGCTTATGACCTCGGCAGTTGAGCGCCCTTAAACACCATTATCATCATCATTATCTTTGGGCCCGTACCGCTGCCCTTCGCCGAAACCTCCCTCAGGGGCCTACTACGGTAGGTACGGGTTAGGCGCACCCGGGGTCCCGTGCCACCTTGGCTCCCTCCTTGGGCAACCTCAGAATGGTGAGGGAGTCAGTAGTGCCAAATGCCCACCCACGTGTAGGCCGTGCGTGGAGACCCGTGTCGGTGAAAAGGAATGTCCTGGTTGGTTGAGGGTTGCGTACCTGAGTCTGGGCTTCTGTCTTTCAGTAACTGGGGAGGGTGCGCAACTTAATACACCACTTTGGTTTCTGATTTGCCTAAACGGGAGGCTAGGGACTAACCCATCCCTAGTCAATCGGCCAGGACTAGGTATTATACCGAACTCCAGGGTGCCCGCTATATCCCCTGTGTAGCCCTGTCATCCCAGTAGGGTGACCCCGTGTTGAGCTCCGTGGTAGGTGGGGAGCACTGGGGGATGAATTTCCATGTTCCTTTATGGCACCAAAAAACCAAAATCTAGCTCTTAGTAATATGGGAAAACAAGTAGTCGAGTCTTGTGGCCCTCGCTACTTGGTAATCAATCGGACAGAGGAAGGAAGGAAGTTCAACAGGGTGAGCCCTTTATAATTCAGAAGGGTCTCGACGCAATACCTGGACCTATAAAATCCTGCATTAGAGCTCGCAATGGCACTCTGGTGTTTGAGGCCTTCTCCGCATCCCAGGCTGCCAAAATACTGAAAGCGAAACTGTTAGCCAGGTTCCCTGTGAAGGTCGAACTGCATAAGACGTTAAACTCCTCACGCGGTGTGATCACCACCCGCGTTCTTGACGGACTAAGTATTGAGGAGATACAGAACATGGCGGATCAAGGCGTAACATCTGTGTATCGGGTTCAGCGTAAAGTTAATTGAGAATTCACGCCTACCCGTACCCTGTTCCTGACTTTGATCGCGAAAATTTCCCGCAAAAGATTATGGCATGGTACTAAGTCATCGAGGTTAGGCCTTATATATCGAACCCGCTCAGATGCTATGGCCATACGCAAGATTTTTGTAAGGGCGAATCCATCTGCGCCAACGGTGGTAACCTATCCCACGATGGTGTGTGTAGTGCACCACCAGCATGCGTGAATTGTGACGGCGAACATCCATCTAGTTCCCGGAACTGTCCCCGTTTTACAGAGGAGAAGGCGATCCAGGAGATCCGGGTGAAAGAGGTGTCCTTCTCGGAAGCCCGGACTCTCTTGCGATTCCGCCAACCCTCTCTCCTGAGGTCCGGTACCTATAGCTCAGTTGTAGCTAAACAGATGCCGTGTCGGGAAATCGCAACACAAACTAGCGATATAAACGGAACAACTATCGCAGAAATGGTCCTTGTAGGCAGAACAGTGCCCAAGCCTACGTTACCTTCCAAGTGGGCATTAAGATCTGCCAAACCTGTCAGCCGACAGAGCAGTTCGGCAGGCTTCTCACCTAAAGGTTCTACCTCGGGAAATGAAACCTATAAGATTGTTACGTACTCTGCTCCTGCTAAGCAATTCAAGAATCAGATAGACAAGACTTTCTATAGTATAGTGTTAAGACCGCTCCCAAAACATTTAAGGGAAAGTAAAGTCCACGCCACTCTCCACGGAGATCCTCCTCTGAGGAATCTTCGGTACGATCGGCCACAACCGACGTCGCCAATCAGTACTTCTAATTTTCTATGGGAAAGGTGTGTTCCCCCGTGGAGGAGATGGATCAGGAGGATTCTGTCGTCAGTGGCAAACGCAAAGTGCGTAAGCGACAGGATCATGCTGCCGAAAAATGTGTTAGTCCGACACCAAAAAAAAAAAAAATAAATAAATAAACTGAACCGACCAACGCCGCCCAATATGCAGAAACGACTTTCCATTTAGAACTTATGCCATCATAAAGACTATGGCTATCCTACAGTGGAACATACGTGGAGTTAGATCACATAGACCAGAGCTTGATTTGCTGCTACATGAGCATCAGCCCTTGGTCATATGCTTACAAGAGACAGAGCTCCGTCCACGGGACTCCGTTGCCATCAGGAAGTATTCCTCCGTACGCTGTGATCTATCACCGGAGGAGGGTGTCCCAGCACATGGAAGCACCATGATGCTTATCCGAAATGATATATTTGTCGAATCCGTACACTTACAATTTGACATCTAGTCCGTCGCTGTCAGGATTCAGGTTCCCTCCGCTATCTTCACCATTTGTAGTTTCTATTTACCTCCATCTGCTGACCTCCTGCACACTGACTTAGAAGATCTTGTTGCGCAGCTGCCTCCACCATTTCTATTGGTAGGAGATGTGAATGCCCATCACCCACTTTGGGGATCACCTCGGGCGTGTGCGAGAGGTAACCTCATTGCAAACTTCTTGGACCGTAATAATTTAGCTCTCTTGAACACCGGAGAGCCCACATTTCTTTCTGACCCTTTCATACTGTTTCATACCTTGATGTAGCTATTTGTTCACCCCAGTTAGCAGTTTCCTTCAGTTGGAATATCATCTCTGATTTGCATTCAAACGACCACTTCCCATGTCTTATTAGTCTCTTGACGCATCCTGTATGTTCCACCCGTTTACCAATATGGCGCTTCGATCAAGCCAACTGGGATTTATATTCCCGCTTGGCTGGTTTTAACCATGATGAGCACGCCTCTGTGAACCATTTAGTCGACCACTTCACAGAGATAGTTCTATCCTCTGCTGCACAATCAATTCCACGTTCCTTTGGCCCAACTCGTCACTTTCCGGTACCTTGGTGGACTGACGAGTGCCGTACTGCTATTCGTACCCGCAGGCGTGCTCTCAGGATTTTCAAACGTCGCCCTACACTGGAAAACTTCATTCAGTATAAGAAAATGCGTGCTCAAACTCGACAAGTTATTAAGGATAGCTAAAAGACGTCCTGGAGCAACTTTGCAGCTACCTTTAATAGACATACCCCTTCCTCTGTCGTATGGGATAAGTTGAGGCGTGTGGTTGGCACTTCGACCCATATGCCAATCGCTGGTCTCAGAACCGCTGCCGGTGTTGTTAACACATTTGACGTGCTAACACTTTGGGCCGTGCTTTTGCTCAGGTGTCTAGCTCAGACAATTATTCCCCTGAGTTCCTTAGAGTTAAGGATCAGGCCGAATCTCAACTGTATTCCTTTCGCTACGGAAACCTTGAGGATTACAACCGTGTTTGCACCATGGCAGAGTTAAACCATGCACTTAAAACTTCGCGGCACTCTGCGCCTGGTCCAGATGGCATTCACGTCCAAATGTTGCAACATCTCTCTCCTCATGGTAAGGCTTTCCTAATCGAGTAGTATAACCGGGTCTGGGTTGACGCCACTTTTCCAGAAAGATGGCGGGAGGCCACCGTTATACCTATTCTGAAGCCTGGGAAGGACCGTCATCTTTCTTCCAGCTGCCGTCCTGTTTCCTTCACGAGGTGTGTTTGCAAGGTGATGGTACGCATGATCAATGGTCCGGTGGCTAGAATCCCACAATCTATTGACTAATGCTCAGTGCGGTTTTCGATGGCGTCGGTCAGCGTTTGACCTTCTTTTATCGCTATCGACGAAGACTATGGATGGCTTTCTTACAAACTGTCAAACGGTTGGAATATTTTTTGAACTTGAGAAAGCCTATGACACGTGTTGGCGAGTAGGTACCTTACGTTTCCTCCACAACAAGAATTTTCGTGGACGCCAACCGTTATTCATTCAGGAGTTTATGGGGGATTGCGGTTTCCGTGTAAGGGTCGACTCGATATTTTCTAACCATTTAATTCAAGAGAACGGTGTGTCGCAGGGCTCCGTACTAAGCGTGACGCTGTTTGCTATAGCGATTAATTCCATATCGCAATGTGTTCCCCTAGGTGTCTCGTCCTGTTTATTTGTGGATGACTTTGCTATTTACTGTACTTCTCAGCGTACACCATTTTTGGAACGTCGCCTCCAGCGGTGTTTGGACAATCTCTATGATTGGAGCTTGAATAACGGCTTTCATTTCTCCCCTGAGAAGACAGTCTGGGTTAGCTTCTGGCGACGTAGGTGGCGACTTCCGCCATATCTTCGACTCGGGCCAGATTTACTACCATTCGCAGCTGAGACGAGACTCCTTGTGTTGATCTTCCATCGGAAGCTTTGTTAGTCTCCACATATAGCACAGTTGAAAGCGCGATGTGACCGTTCTCTCAATATTTTACGGATACTAAGCGGTAAATCTTGGGGAGCGGATCGGACAGTGTTGCTTCGTGTTTATCGCGCATTGATTCGATCGAAGTTGGACTATGGAAGCATTATCTATTCTTCAGCACGACCATCAGCGCTCAAAAGATTAGACACAGTCCATAATCAGGGCATCCGTGTGCCTGTTGGAGCTTTTTCAACGAGCCCAGTTGTTAGCCTCTACGCCGAATCGGGAGAACCCCCTTTGCGATTTGGCGCGATGTCCTGCTAGCTAATTATGGCTGTGGGCTCAAGTGCATGCCTGGTCATTCAACTTTACGCGTGTTTTTCTCCCCCTAGCTGGACGAACGGTATCGCCACCAATCCCTTAGTCCAAAGCCTGCAGGTTTTCGTTTCCGTGGCCTTCTTCGGCAACATGATATTGACATGTTGAGGTTGTTTCCCAAGGTGGAGAGGAGGTTCCCTCTTTGGATTCGTGCCGCCTCTCACGTCAATCTGGGGATGAAGGTTTACAGGAAATCTGCTGTGCCGGTTGATAGTATCCGTAGCGGTTTTTTAGAATTTTTATCAACAAACAGTGGCCTTTTATATATATATACCGATGGCAGTAAATGCCCCGACGGTGTTGGTTGTGCCTTTGTTCATGGGTCCGAATCTTTTACTTTCAGTTTACCTAGCAGCACATCCATATATTCTGCCGAGCTGTATGGTATTTATCGCGCCCTTTTTTATATTCGCCACCGACAATTAAGTGACTGCCTTATTCTTATCGATTCCCTCAGTGACCTTCAGAGCATTCGTGAGCTGTACAATTACCATCCTTTAGTGCCGTGCATCCAGGACGCCCTCCACATTTTGCAAGATTCTGGGGTTATAGTGGAACTTGCATGGATCCCTGGACACGTTGGCCTTCCAGGGAATGAATTTGCAGTTTTGGCAGCGAAATTGGCAGTCACAGAGCCCAGGGTTAATGTCTTAGAGCTGTTGTGCGGAGAGCTGTATTTTTGAGCAGGCATGCGGAGTGGTCGGCTCTCCGAAGTAACAAGCTACGGGAAGTGAAAGACCTTCCTGTCCCCTGGGCAACCTCCTCCCGTCCTGCTCGCCGGGAGGAGTGCAATTAGCTCGGCTGCGAATTGGCCACTGTTTTTTTACCCATTGCTTCCTTTTTCATAGAGATCCTGAACCTGTGTTTCCGCTCTGTGGCGTAGCACTGACGGTAGCACACGTGCTGGTAGAGTGTGTTGCTCTGGTATCTTTTCGCACCAGTCTTCAGCTGCTAGCCTCCCTAGTGGAGGTTCTTGGCAATTACCGCGCTGCTGTTGACTGAGTTTTTCAGTTTTTATCTACAATAAATGTTACGTTCAGGATATAGTTCTTTTATTAAGACTTTAAAACATTTAATCTGACTCGTTTTTACCCATTTTTACACCCCATTGTTTTAACTATTTTTATGTCTTTTAGGACTTACATGCTGTTCCGTTTTTACAGTTTCTTTTAGGCCTATTTTTAGCATACTTTTTACCATTTTAAAGCCCCTTTCGAACCCATTTCCTGCACCGTTTAGTTTTCTAAGGGCGCTGATAACCCTGGTAGTTGAGCGCCCTTAAGCCCCAATCATCATCATCTTCGCCGAAACTGTGAAATTTCTTGGCCTGGTGTGCGACAGGAAGCTTAGCTGGTCGTCTCATATTTCTTCGCTGAGGGCTCAATGTGACCGAGCACTTAATATTTTACGTGTTTTATGTGGCACATCCTGGGGAGTAGATCGCACTGTACTAATACAGCTATATCGTTCGCTTGTTCGCTCTAAGCTTGATTACGGGTGCACTGTGTGCTCTTCGGCATGTCGTTCAGTTTTACGTCGTTTAAACCCCGTTCACCATCGAGGGATTCGCCTGGCACTGGGTGCGTTTCCCACGAGCCCAGTTATTAGTTTGTCTGCTGAGGCTGCTGAACCTCCGCTGTGCTATAGGCGTGAGGTGCTTCTTTGCAATGTCCTCCGCCTACATGCAATGCTGGATTACCCGTCTTTCAAGCTCTTCTTTGACGAGTCTCTTGACCGTCAATATGCTGTTAGTGCGCTGGCCTTGCTTCCTGCCGGGGTTCGCTTTCTTGAATTGCTTCGGCTGTTGGATGTTCAGCTACCGGCTCTGCTGTCACTGGGGGAATGTTCATCTCCTCCTTGGTTACATTGCGACACCCCGGTCCACCTACGGTTGGCATCCATTACGAAATCAGTTACTCCACCCTCGGCCTTCCGCTCCGCTTTTTTAGAGTTGCAGGCCGAGTTTCCCAACCCTTGTTTCATTTTCACGGATGGTTAAAAGGATGCCCGTGGTATGGGATGTGCTTTTGTTTTTAATTCGCGGAGTTACGCCTTTTACCTATAGGGGCAGTGCTCAATTTTTACCGCCGAACTTTTCAGTATCTATCAGACTCTTCTTTTTATCCGGGGACAGGATTTAAGGCAGTTTGTTATTTGTAGCGACACCCTTAGTGCACTACATGGCCTGTGTGAGCTGTATCCATGCCATTCCTTGATACAGGGTATTCAGGATCGCCTGGAGTCGCTCGCTGAGGCTGGCGACACCGTGTCATTTGTTTGTGTTCCTGGTCATGTAGGTGTGAACAGAAACGAACAAGCGGACACAGCTGCTAAGCCTGCAGTTTTATTGCCTAATGTTTTTAGCACCACCGTTCCTCCAGGTGATGTTCGTGTTCACCTGCGCCGGGCCATTCTTTCACACTGGTTCGCGGAATGGTCCGGGGTGCCTGACAACAAACTGAGGGCGGTCAGATCCCTTCCTGTCCCCTGGCCTACTTCCTCGCATGCATGTCGCCGCGATGAGGTGGTTTTAGCGCGACTGCGTATCGGGCATTGCCGTTTTAGCCACCAGTATCTTTTACGTGGGGAACCCGCACCTCAATATGCTTCGTGTAACGAGCCTTTGACGGGGCGTCATCTTTTGCTGGAGTGCCACCTTTATACTGTGCTGCGTGCGTCGCTGTGTCTGCATATTGACATCTCCACCCTTCTGGGCGACAACTCTGTTTCTTGTGACGGACTTTTTAATTTTCTCCGCCGCTGCGGGATGTACAGTAGGGTTTAATTTTATCTCTGGGTTTTACCTTTTACCGACTTGTGTTTTTAGTCCCTCGTATTTTAGTCTGGCTTTGGTAGACTTTTTACGGTATCCCTGGTTTTAACCGTGTGTGGTATTCCTGTTTTTGTGGTTTTATGCCTTTTGATATTTAGCTTTTTTATTTACCTTACTGCGCTAATGACCTTTGAAGTTGTGCGCCCTAAAACTATACTACTACAAACATAGAGAAAATACCCAGGACAAAAAGGACATAGGTGTTACCTCGGATGAAGCGAGGCAATGGTACCATAAATTCCGCACATAACTATTCGAAAGGCCGGGAAGCGAAAGCAGAAGCCAGAGTCCCCCAAAATGCAAGTTGAGCTGGCTCTATCATTCTCGACGCTATGTCTTAATCCATGCCTTTCCAAAAGAATAGCTGACAAACCTTTCACGAGTCTTGAATACTCCCAGATGACCTCCCGTAGAAGAGGAATGGAAGAGAGAAAAAAAATAGACGGCGGGAATGAAAGCAGCAGGAAGCACCACTTTTATAATCGCTCTCAGAATTTGTCCTACACACTAAAATTCCCTTACATAAGGAATAAGATAGATCCAGCTCAACCGACTCGAGACGCTAAATTAATGCAAGTACGTCAAAATCGGCTCGCTGATGCTGATCGAGAGACTAAAAGGCTCAGGAAGCGTATAAAAAATAATTGAAAACACCGGAGCGGCCACTCACTCACTATCAGGGCAAGACACCTGAAACAACCGCATTAAGATATCGATAACTACATCATAAGAACCCTTAATACAATTCAGAATAAACTCCAAGATCTTCACGCCGCATCTAGCTAACCGTTTGGTTTTATTCGGAGTAGCAAGATTCGAAGTCAAGGATTGATTATCACATTTTTGGCGAAGTGAAACGTTCTCGATATGCTGCCTAGATTTGTCAAAGGCAAACAAAACCAAGGTCTCAAGATCATGTACTCGGTATTTCCCCTCGGCACTTGACACAGTTCGAGAAACATAATAGATTGGGCGGTGGCCCTCTGGAAAGTTCTATAAAAGAACCACGGCCACCGCATGAGAGAAGCATCGGTTTGCACGACAAACTCAGTGTAAATTTGGGAAAGGCTAAATCTTGGGTCTGAATAACTGCATTTTTAAGATCTTCAAAAGCCATCTGCAGTGAGTTTCCCCACATAAATACGTTACTCTTTTGGCGTGACGGGTAAAGCGGTTGCGCCTGTGAAGTATAGTTAGGGATGAGCTTGGGAGAAAAAAATGTGTTCCCAAAACTCGCGACCTCATTTTCCAGTTATTTGGAGCTGCTATACGACGAAGGAAACTATATACTTGGAGTCTATCGTAATACTGGGCGAAGAAAAGTGGCACAGAAAGTGGAGATTGTCAGCCGCGAAGTCAGTTTTAGAGGCCTTTGCAGTCAGACCATCCCACTACAAACGAGAAAACGTCTCACGAAGATGGAGGGGATGGGATTCAAAGACAGTGGACTAGATCACTAAGTCGTCCAAATGATGTTCAAAGAGACTTAAACTTGATGCCCGCGAATATGTTATCCGGAATCCTAGACAAAACTTGGGCATCGGTGCCTATTCCTAAGGAAACGCAATTAAATTCGTAGAGTGGCAAAGGCCGTAACTTGTTTTTCTTTTCAGTTAAGGAGATATTTTGGTATACGTTATTAAAATCAACGCTATGGGCTATTGTATGCAAGTCAAGCAAGGGAGTGCACTCAAATCACAATTTTCTTATTTAAGACAAGTCAAAAAGCATCGTCATCCTTAGGCACAAAAAATACAGTTAAATAATAAGCCCTAGAAGTCATAAAAACGCCTTTAGTCAACATCTCGCAATCTTGGTTTTTAAGGTGACCATTTTAGATGGAGTGAGCGTATTGGAGGATAGCTTAACTAGAATAACATCGTCAGGATAGATATCATGCTCATGTTCGAGAAAACCTGCGGGAAATCACCCAGATATTACGTCGCTTTCTCCGCCTGAGAGGAAGATAGATGATTCAGAGCCAAATCGTCAATAGACGATATGGAAAACGTCTGATCAAAAGGGACACGGTTAACCCAGTGTGAGTCCAAGTCAAATTGAAAAGGGAAATTAACTGGGGAAAAGACCAAATTAAAGGTGCTGGTTGAAAAGTCCAATCGTAATGCGTCCTATAAAGTTCGAGCTCAAAATATCAGACACCAGCAAGTCCGAAACTAAAAAGGGATGTTTAAATAAAGATGAGAAGTCGCACCCTGAAGATAACCGATATCTAGACTCATATAACTTACTACCAATACCAAGACACCTACTTCTCTGGGGAGAAAAGTAAACAATGCATGACTCAATAGTTATCTAGTTTCTATGACGGAGGTTGATTTCATCGAAAAGATAAAAACTGACAATGCCAAAAGTTTCCAACCTCTGTTAAATACATGGCCCGTGGGAAAGCAAGGGTGAGGAGGAGAAAAGGTCGCCTCCCCTCAAAAAAAAAAAAGAAAGAAAGTATATGTATATATGAGGGCTGTTTTATTCAACCTCTGATAAATTATAAATAAAAGCAAGTCCATAGAAAACTATAATAATTATTTTATTACTAAAAGTTTTGTACACTCATGGTTACTTTTCAACATAATTACCGAAAATATTGAGACATTCATCATACCTGTGCACAAGCTTTGCAATACCCGCTTCAAAAATGTTGCCGCCAATGAATTCAAATGAGCATTGACGTTGTTTAGAAAATCTTTGTTGGTTTGAAAGTGCTGCCCTCCTAGCCACGTCTTCAGTTCAGGGAAAAGGTGAAAGTCGTTGGATGCCAGGTCAGTAGTGTTCGGCGGATGATCAAAAATGTCCCATTGAAATTGTTCAAGGAGACGATGGATGGGCTGTGCCAGCAGTGTGTGGTCGAGCGTTGTCATGGAACAATACAATTTCTGAAGTCAGCATTCCTCTTCGTTTGTTTTGAATGGTTCTCCGCAAACATCGTAAAGTACGAAGATCTTCAAAACAACGAAAATACTCATTTGAAATGATTGGCGGCAACATTTTTTGAAGCGGGTATTGCAAAGGTTGCGAACAGGTACGATAAATGTCTTAAGCTTTTCGGTGATTATGTTTAAAAGTAACCAACCATAGGTGTACATCACTTTTAGTACTAAAGTAATTGTTTTCTATGAACTTGTCTTTTATTTATAGCCTATCGGAGGTTGAAAACAAAAAAAAAAACAAAACAAAAAAAAAAAAAAAAAAAAAAACGCGCTCTTATATATAAGGAAATCTACATGCCGTAACCATACAACTCAGTCCGGGAAAGAGGCCACCCCACCCAACTTCCCGCTGCGAGTAAAACCTGTCTTTTTCATGCAGCGCAGCGAAGAAGCCACATTCAATTATATTAAGAGCTTGGCTGAATCCCTTGGAACTATGGCTCAGAAATTCCACAAAATGTCTAATCTCCCACGAGATTTAGAGGAATCATCCATAAAAAAATACTGGAAAAAGAAAATGCTGTTTCAGAAGAATACAGTTATGAGTGACAAGCTTGTGAAAAAACTCGTGTTAAATGTGATCATCCTTTAAGGAGAGGGAAACTTCCTATAGAAGTGAATCACATGCAACCATCCAATTTTTCTGAAGTGCAACAGGAAAGTGCGTAGTAAAAATGAGTAAAAATTGGAACTGATGTATATAAGTTAGCAATTTTCTCCATACACAATGACTTTACAATATATTGGAGTTATGGTAAATCATAAAGTTATTCATTTACTGCCCTCTTTTCCAAAATAATAATTATATTCATAACAAATCAGCACATAAATATGGATCTGGATGTTTTTGATTAACTATATTGACTAAGTTTCTTTATCTATAAATATACGTCTTTCACATATTTGCTGCAATTATTGTTAAGTGAAATGGATATGAAAACAAAAGTAAAGGTAGAGGCTCCTTTATCTGGTTATACCTACATGATCACATGTAACAAAACACTTTTGTTAAGATACTGAAAGATTTTCCATTCAATTATTTTATTCACAATATAAATTGGCACAATGTTTTCAACAAAGTGATATTTTTAAAAACAGTTATAGCACATTAGTACAAAAAGCTCAGCAAATAGTCAATTTACCCAATAGGTTATAAGTAATAAAGTTCAAATGTTTCTTCACAAAGTGAGAGTTTTTATTGAATGCATATAAAATATTAAAATCACAGCATTGAGTTCAAGTTGGATACCAAAATGGAAATCAAAGAAAACATTACTTTTCAGAATGAAAAAATCGTTTTCAGTGTGCATTTGAAAATTAAGAACCACATAAGGCATTGTGAAAGTAAGACCAAAGCAGAATTTGAACAAGAGTGGTGACTGAAACTTTTAACAGAAACATAGTGTTTATAATAAAGTTATGATAAGTTTTATGGAAATGTCAACTCAGCATTTTAATTTTCCTACCTGCCTATACCTACTGGGTATAGAGGAGTATTGTGTACTACCCAAAAATCGAATATAGAGATTTCACCAGAAATATACGTTTTAAGGCTCAATGAATACAAAATGAATATTTTATGGGTAAAACTATGAGTGTGAATTGAGCATTCTCAATGAAATGGCCGAGTGGTTAGACACTTTGCCTTTCACCTGGAGAGGCCGTTTGATCCCAAGCGACCGTATGTGAGATTTGTGATGGACAAAGTGGCGCAGGGGCGGGTTTTCCGTTTCCCCTGCCATCGCATTCCACCGGTGTTCCATCTTCGTTCATGTATCACCAATGTCATCGCCTGCGGTACCACAAGTAATAAAAGCGGGCGCTAAACACTACAAAAAAAAAAAAAAAAGAAGTCAATGAAATGACACAGCAATTTTCAACAAACTCCTCCAGACAGATCTGCTCTTTATGGGAAAATGATTTCATTGTTATTAATTTTAAAAAAAAATTGCTGCGATGGTACTGCTTTAAATACTTCATATTAAATATATTTTTATGAGAATTAGGAGACTTTAATTTTTCATTAATAATCTGTTACAATCTCTTCATTATGAACATAATGAAGAGATTACATAAATGGTGGAGCATAAGCGAGACAAAGTTTTACTCTGCAAAAATGTAGATCTGTTAAGGAACACAATTGAGGAGTGTGATTGCAAATTGTATTATGTCCAAAAAGGAAAATTTTATCAAAAGAGCTAAAAATGAATAACACTTAACCGGGGAGCAGCTGCTTAGTACACCACATTTGATTGCTATTAAATTGATACATGGATGAATGTCAGATCCAATTTATTGCATTTTCATTATGCCTTTTTACTTTCTCTATAGGAACTATGTACATAGTATATAGAGAATGTATTGCACTGCACCAAAAAATTTGATACCGAGATTTCACCGGAAATATATGTTTTAGGGTCTCCTTTATCTAAAAAAAACACTTTCGGAAAAAGGTCTGTGTGTGTGTGTCCGTGAACACGGTAACTCAAAAACGAAGAGTAGGTAAAATACCAAACTTGGTATTTAAGTTTAGTATCTTCCAGGGATGCAACACGAAGATTTTGAGAAAAATCCCACCACCCCCAACTACCCTTTACATGGAACTTTTTTCGAAAATTTTGATTTTCTCAAAAATGGCTCTAACGATTTTGATTAAAATTTCGTATATTAAAAGATATTTACCTGACAAATAAAATGTATATCTTGAATTTTCTGGGAATATCCTCTGAAGAGTAGGTTATTCTGGATGAATTTTACTAAAATTTGAATAACTGCTAAACCGTAAGAGATGGACAAAAACTTACCCCACAAAAAATGTAGAGGACGTTAAAGCACACAATTTATGTTATTTACATTTTTTTCGTGGAGTTCGTCGTTTTTGTGACATTCCTTATTTTTGGTTTCTGCTGTGAAAAACTTCTACATTTCTCATACAGGAATTTGTCAACTGCTGTTCATACAAACAAAGGAACTTCAGTGACATAGCAACCAGCTTTTGATTATCACTTTAACCTATGGTACTCCCTTATTTCACCTCTACTTACAAGGAAGCAAGTAATATGGCTATTTCTGCTGTTTTACCGATTAGCATGACGTTAATAGAAGTATAAGCTTTTTAAGAACAATTTGGTGCAGGGATATAGAGAAAGTCATGTGAATGGTACACATCAGATTTTTTACATTAATAGTCAATTTATTTAATGTATTTTCAGATAATAAATGTAGCTCACTGTCATTATATACTTTTTATAGGAGCCGTATGTGTTGTTATAGCTATTGTACAACTTAACAATTTAGTATACCTACAAACCTACACCACCCTTTTCCTTGTTACCCTGCAGTGGTCGCGTGGTTCATAGTTGCATTAAAGGTCGCGCGGCGTCTCACAGACGCCAATACGTTTCTGCGTTCTCTATGTGTTTTTAACTCAGTCAGTTCAAATTTATGAGTGTAAAGGTACTATTTTATATAAAATTAAAGATACGAATTCATTCTCACTAGTATATATATTTTATATTTGTGATTTTTAGTTATACATATAATCCATCAAGGTGTTTGCTGCATGAAACAACTTCTCATTCAATACAAACTATGGGTGAAAATCCCTTATCGAAAAACAAATGTTTCTATTGTTGTTTATACATTGAGCAGTAAAATTAGCAATCGGCGTATACCTGCTGGACATGTTCTAAACTCAAAAATTTGTTACAGTTACGGCATTTATATTTGGTATATCGGTTCTTTGAACGACCACATTCACAGCACCTCTGTCATTTTGTGCATCGGTCCTCTTCTGTAGTTTGCACTGCATGTTCATCTGGAAAAAAGACTTAGAATGTCTCGTTTGAGGTTTCTTGGCAATGATGGACACTGAAAACGTAAACGCAAGTAATCAGCTGCTAGATTACGTCCTAAAAGTTTCAAAAATTCACTGCCCCTGCCGCTAACACCATAATTATTTGTATGCTATATTATTTGTACATTTATAGCTGCAATGTTCATCATGCTATAAAATACTACCATAGGTCATTTGTTGGTTTTTCTGGATACATTGTACGTGCTGCACAATTGATCCACAGTATCAACACCCGATTTGGTTACATTATAGAAGGTTATCATTTCCGGCTTTTTCTTACCGCTAGACGTAGTGCATAACTCAATTCCCATTTTATTTGAAGCCCATATATCTTGGGTGTGTGTATGATTGTCTTTCCTAGACGCGCATATATACAATATTCCTAACAGAGCGTTTATTTCAACCACGTCTATCAAGTGAGCATCCCTATCCCTGGAATAATGTCCTTGATCTTCAGAAACCTTTTTATTTGAGTACTCAACAATGCTAGATAACAACACATTGTCGAAAAAGCATTCCCAACATTCCATTGGCGATTTCGCATTTTACGCGGCACCTTTCACTTCCAGTAAATGGGTGACAATATTCTGTCGTCGTGTGCGAACATTTTTTGGTGGACACACTTTTGACGATTTTGAAGATTTATTCCTTCCCAAAAAATATTCAACTTGGTTATCACTGTCATTTTTCATTGGAGTCCGCTTTTTGCTCAGTGTCCGTATTTTCTTCTCTCGATTCCAATCCGTCCTCTTCCAAGCCACTATAAATATCAAACTCGTCACCAGATGCATCTTTTTCCTGCAATAGCCGGAGTACAATTTCTCGATCACGTGCATTTCCCAGGTTGTAGGTCTTCTTTGAGGTCATATTGGATCTGAAGATTAAAACAATTACTTATTTAGCATCAGCTATTAGTATTCATACGTTAACTACTATATAAAATAAAATATTCACCTTCAGTACCGTAGAAGGTCGCGTGGCGTCTGGTAGACTCCAGCAACGCGGCTTCGGAAACAATCTCTTCCTTCGAACACTGAATTGAAACTAATGCGAAGTTGATGAGCAAAATATGTTTATATTTAGTTAACAGGAAGGTAGATGGCACCACAAGTCAACCAGAGTATCTTTTCAATAGCTAAGTGTAAATAAAGAACACCTGGCGTCTGTGAGACGCCACGCGACCACTGCAGGAAAACTGAAAATAAATGGTTGAATTATAAGGTAAAGGAAGTGCATTTTTATAAAAAAGTTAATGAACTGAGAAGCTTACATAAATTACATTAGTCCCCTTAAGTGTTTATTCACTTTCATATTCTTTATCCTCCTCATTCCAATTTTTGCAACTGATTTTTACCTTTGAGTGTCTTTTAGAGACAAATGAATCACAGGAAGAACATTGTTTCTGGCACACCCACAGAAAACACAGTGACCTTGTTTCTACCTCTGGTATTCTTCATTTTGAGCTTGAGATTCATCTATATAAGAATTTAACAACACCCTTATGTCCACTGGTAGAGTTGGGATATTTGCCCTTTCCATGAGCTGCTGTTTTATTAGTTGCTTAAAAGAGGTTTTAGGAAAACTCTTCTAGGTCATTTCTCATTTTCTTAGTTGGAGAAAACCAGTAGTTTGAATTTATACCTGCTATATTTAATAAACCTTACCACAATGCCATTGTCCATCTTCTGGAAACATGGGAATTGTAATATTTGGAGCATATTTTGGTTCACGGTGTCTACTTCTCCTTTGGTTATATTATTGTCCGAATTATGTATGGCTTCTTAGTTTTCTCATCTATATTACCATCATTATACATGGAAATGAGAATCACTGATTTGTTACTTTTTGGTACATGGGATACCATTGTAATCTATTCCTGATATCCAAAGATATTGAGCCAATTTCTTGATACTTATTTGGTAGAAATACATGGGGGAATTCCTTCTCATATAAGATCCCAATAAGTTATTTTGTTGGCTAGCAGGGACAGTGCCAATGAGTAGCTGGCATACCAATTATCAATTGTCAGGTTACAGTTTGTTTTCCTTTATCATCTCTATCAATATATGAAGAATATTTAATGCTTTTTTTTTTTTTTTTTTTTTTTTTTTTTTTATTATAAATTTGGTTGTATTTTAAAATAAATTTCTAGAGAGCTTGCATAAAATGTCTTCAAATTACAAAGAGCAAACAGTTTTAGGGCACATTTTGCTGGCCATATTTTGCTTAGTACATATTGGATAAAAGCACATCATCCTCTATACGGTTCCCATTTCTTATCAAGAATGATGAATTCTGCAATATTGTATTATTCTTGTAGTTCATTACAAAATGATCCAGAAATATTCTGAGCACTACCAATTCATCAAATTTGCATTTTTCATTTCTGGATTATTATAAAACCTTATGCACATAATCAGAAACAGGAATCCTTTATACCTCATGAAGGCTCTCAAAATTAGTATTCCTATATCATCTTTAGACCATAATTCAATGCATTACTGTGATTTTCTTACTTTAGACCAGTCAAAGAAAAAAGAAGGCAAATTAATAAATATGACTGTTTGTTAGTTTTCTGTCTCATTATCTGTAAAAGTTATCAGCTTTCAACTTTTCTTTCTATGCACATATTGGTGTAGTGCACAATTTTGTTAATCATTTCAACACTGATAATGTTAATTCAAAATCTTCTCGGGCTTCTAGCCAGGTAAAAACTTGGCTTGACACCAACGTTTCGAAGAAGTGCATCTTCCTCGTCTTCAGGGTGAACCTGAACCAGGAAAGCTTCAGTTCTTATTTTACTGATAATGTTGTTCAGAGCAGTTATTTCATTCTTGATGTCCAGTGACATTCTTTAAGGCCCTGATTATCACTTTGATTCTTTGAAGCTTTCTTCTGCAGGCTATTTTTCATCCATTTAGATTTACCTCTGGTGACAAAAACCTCAACTTCAGAGCTGGAATGGCCAGAGGAATGACTGTCAGTATTGCCCTCGGTTTCTAATACAGTTTTATGTTCCCTGTCTTCAATGCATTCCTCTTGACTGTCAGAGAAGAGCATAAAAAATGTAATTTTCATCACCTTCCTCGGCTAACACTTCTAGTAAAACCTTTATATGTTCAGTTCAATTTTGTAACATTTTCCCTAAAATTAAAATATTCAGTAATTGTAAAAGCTATAAAGACATGTCAGGAGTTTATCATGTAATAAAATATATTAAAATAATAAAAAAAGAATAACATTAATATCTGGGCAAAAATCTAGATAAAAACACTTACATGACCAGGCACTTTGGGGTACAGAGTACACTAATAGCACAGCATCAGATATAACTGTAAAAGCTTATGACACCTTGCACCTTGCAAGTAGTTCTAAGGCTTGTTGAAGAACTGAAGGGAAGGGAGAGGAAGGAACATAATTATCTACATTATAATATTATTACTATTGCAAATTTTGCAACAGTGGCACACAAGCATTAGAATGCCCACTCAAGAGTCAAACTACGGCAGGCATTTCAAAACTAACAGTCACAAACTTTGATTTTTGAATGTCCCAAATGGAACTCTATTTCAAACAAAATATTTTTCAAGTGTCAAAATCAAGAGAATTAATATTGAGTCTAATATGTTTTATTCTGACATCTAAAGATTTATAAATAAGAAATAAATTAGTTTAAACTGAATACCTTTATATAATTAATGGTACAGTTACTCTTCAGTGGATAACTTAAGTTACATTCAAAATGTAAATGGCGTGTTATTTATGAATGCTCTTTTACTATTGTGGTTCTCAGCGTCCCATTCTAAATTGAGCATGAAAGACCACTTAATTTGCTTAGAGGCCTCTCTATCAGGTTCTTTTACATTCTGGAAATCTAAGACACAGGACCAATGGCTTTACTTCCCTTCCGAGAGAAGCCATGCTAAGGATTTTTACGCCTGAAAAAATCAATCGTCCTCTGACGGGTTTGAACCCGCAACCTTTGGTATATGAGGTTAGCATGGTAATCATTACACCACGGAGGGCAACTAAAGATAAGTTACATTCATGTTTATCTTTACAACTAATATTTTATTGCATTATATATAATTTCTTGTAAAATGATTTAGTTGCTTACAGAAAATGTACATAAGAGACTTGCTTAACTCAATGAACAACCTTTTAGTATTTGAAGGATATTTAAAAGAAATTAATGATGATTCTCTTCTAACCTAGGACTATGTCTTTTTGAAGTGGATACAGCAATGAGCAGGGAAAGTCATAAATCTTGTTCTGCTTTTTGAGTTTTACTTTCTTTTGGTCCTGAGAAGAAAAGATGTAGGTATACAGTAACAGTAGAAGCAGACCTATTTATGCTGCCTTGAAGCTTTAAACACAATGCCTAAAGAACAAAATTATAACTATTCTCTTAGCACTATTACTATTATATGAAAGCTTTGTGTTGTTATAGTAAAGTAATTAATACAAAGAATAACTGAAATTGTATGTATAATAGGTGTATAAGATTAGGACAAGTCTTTGGTTTCACCTAATATGTTTGTATTTGGTACAGAACACAGCTGCTTAGATTTATTTCTGAGAAAAAAATTTGATTCAAGATGTGTTCTGTGATACATTAAACATCACACATTACAGCAACATGAAGACAAAAAGATTACTAATATTGTCATGTTATTCATCACATATCTTTCCAGGATTATAATTGCCTTGCCTACTTTTGCTGCCTGTGTTTCCTTGGGCTTCCTTTGAACTATCCCCCCCTTCCCCACTTCACTTTCATCCATTGCAAAACACACCCCAAATAAACAGAATACACAATATAAGCTAACAAAGTGCATCATACACTTAAAACTGTTCAAGACATCAGTTTTATAGGCCTAAACTGCATACTGCAAACTTCATTTATGGCATATTATGCATTCTTTGACTTGCTTCTGACCAATGGAAACTCAAGGTACCATTTCTCACATTATATAACACTACTTGTGGTGGCAAGGTAATCATATAATGTATAATGGTGCAGTAAAGGCCATAATGGTAACTACAGCGGTTTTGTAAACTTTTATCATGAAAAATTAATGAATAATTGTGAGATTTACTGATTATATTTTGAAAATTTGCATACTGCAAAGCTTGCTTCATTACTTGAAATTGTTTTCCAATGCACAGTAGTGCATTTAATTACTAATTTATGAACAGGACCTGTAAGTCCCATTGGTCAGCTGGTGTCAAGATTAGTTCCTGTCTTCCAGTCAATCTCAATGAGCTGCTGTTTGGAAGTTGTGTGTTTATTGGCATGCATGAATGCGTTATATTCAATACATTCAAGATTTTCAGCTCTAGGAAAGATTTAACTTATGAAAAAACAATTGCAATATTATGCAATGATATTCTGAAAGATGATGAAAATCTAATAGATCTGAAAAGCAGAGACAATGAAGACAAAACTAATGGAGATAATTTTTCTTGTGTGTTTGAAGCAGAATTAGAATCAGCTAAAAGTATTGTTTTGGTATATCCTATTTTATCTTTTGAATTATTTTGGCACTTAGTCATGACCTGAAGGTTAGCGCTGCCTAACTTATATTAGACATTCATTTGTGATTATATTATGATTCTGTACCTTATCATCATCGTTATTATAGATGAAATGCCAGAAATTATTCACAATGGCCAACGTCCAGAAGATGGAAAAACGGAGCCTGGTCCATCCACAGAATCTGACGATGGTTTACCAAAAAGAAAATCTGCACCACAAAATATAATGAAACCTGCAGAGAATGGAGAAACAGGGATTTTTCAACAGGACTTTTCTATATCAATAACATTTTTTTTTGGATGGTGTTTAATGCCTGCTTTTACTACTTGTGGCACTGCAGGCAATGACACTGATGATAATCGAATGAAGTTGGAGCACCGCTGGAATGCAATGGCATGGGAAACTGGAGAAACCGAAGAAAGCTCATATATACTTATGTAACACAGAATGACAAGAATTTAAGTATGAAGGTTTCTGAATTGCTTGCACTTATTGCTATTAACTTTTTTATGGGTTATATTGTTCTCCCTTCCTGGAAGGACTATTGGTCCATGACTAATGATCTAGTCCAACAGTTTGTTTCTAAAACTATGCCAAGAAAACACTTTGAAGAAATATTGACTGTCTTCATATGAATGATAACTTAGCTGATAGATTGCAAGGATAAAGTATAAAAAATTTGTTCGCTAATTGACATTTCAACAGCCAGTTTTCACTTTCACGCAATGAGGTCCATAAGGTGTGGATATAAATTATGGAGCATAGGAGACCAAACAAGCTTTATTTCTAAATTTATAGTATACCAAGGGAAATATGAAACAGCTGATAAAGAATTTGTTCAGTATGTTTGGAAGGGAGAGTTGTTTTACAGCTAACAAAGCCATTTTAGGACAAAGATTTGATTGATATTTTGATAATTATTTCACATAAAAAATTTGCTTGAAAGGAAATGTTTAAGTTTATGGAACCATTGTGGATTCCCTTCTCTCACTGTTGATAAATCCCTATCTAGGAGGGAATATGATCATTGCATTTCAAATGTAGGGATCAGTTTATTCAAATAGATGGATAACAAATCAGTTCTGTTTGCCTGTAACTTCCATTGTACAGAAAAAACTGTAGTGAACAGAATGAGACATGATGGCGCTAAAACTGAGGTAAAGTGTCTCACCTTAATGTGGGTGGAGTTGATAAAGCAGATCAACTACGTGCCTTGTACTGTGTCATCAATAGGAAAGCAAGAAAATGATGGCACAGGCTATTTCAGGGAGTAGTAGATACAGTTTTTATCAATTCTTTCTTAATATACAATCAATTGTTTGATAGACTAGGAAAATGGTGCTCAAGGTTTAGTGACAAAAAAGGATATAAGTAGCAACAGGTCTAACCAAAAGGTTCTTAGCATCTGGCAAGGCCTAACCTTAACAAATAAAAGGTGCATCTTCAGTACCTGCTGATGAAGACGAGGGAACATAGTATGCCATTGGCCTTTGTTTACATCAAATCAAGGAGGGTGTGAAATATGAAGCCTAAAGAAAAATGAATCTAGGCTTCATTAGGTATGTAAGATGTGTAATGGTTATTTATGTTGTAATTACAGTTTGCTCTGTATTATAAAGTAGATATTAACTAAACGACAATGATATATGGTATATATAGAACTGTGTTTTCAGCTTCTAACAATGTATTTTTTGCTTCTGGGTATAAATACGACAATTATAAATGCTGTTGTTTGAAGAGGAATTCTTATGGGAAAAAAGACACATTGAAAAGACACTTGAATGCCCAACAGGCCTCTTAAGTTCCATGTAATTTTTAATAATAAAATACTTTCTACTATACTTAATTGTGGATTATTAAACCTGATTATGCTAAATAGTCACCCAAAAATTAATTCCTTGCCATGGTCAAAAAGGGTTCACTAGTTATTGATCTTTAGGTAACCAATATGAGAAAAAATCAAATTACATGGGGTCAAAATATGATTTTATATGAATAGAGTACACAGCATGAAATGGCATGCTAGCAAATGTATGAATTTGTGTAAAACTTGATTTTGTCTAAGGGTAGATATAATACAATTTGCAATGATATTCATTTGATGACAAATAACATTTCTTCTTGAGATATTGGTTGTTATTGTTTTGAATATAGAAATATTTATATATTTTTCAACTGGTATGTTACTATTCAGTTTTCCTCATGGTCATCACATAGTGCAAATGTTTATTTAGGGAAACATTAACTATTCTTAAAGTGGGAAAACTCGATGACATTGAAAAAAAGTAGGAATAAAGCTTGTGAGGTTAATGACTCACATCTCTTAGTTGGAAGCCCTTAAAATTTTAAAACTATAAACTACAAGGTAAGTGTAGCTCAAACATGTAATAATGTGAGTAAAGTTAATTTCTGCAATGGGGTGCCGATTGTTGTGAATGCTGTGGTGTTCACCCACATAGTTTCATATGCAAGATTATGAGGAACTGAGAAGTGCTAGTAGTGTGTGAACATTATTTCCATCATCTATGACTAAGATATGTAGTTATAATTTGGAAAGAGAAATCTATATAACAGCAAACAACATGCTTCTCAGTTAAATGATTTAAAGTGTTAGTATACAAGCATTTGGATTGATTACTGTGTCGTTTATAATACTATGTTATGTATAATACTGATGATATGGAAAAAATGTTTCTGAAGCTCCTGGTTAACGGCTGGTACGACTAATGATAGTAGCCTGCAGTGCCATAGTGATAAAAGCAGCATTAAGCACTCTAAGAAATCTCATGGTAGTTTAACAAAACTCTGCTTCAATAGGTTGCCTGCCAACATTTAAAAATTGAAATTGTAGTACTTGTTCTTCCAAATGTAAATATCTTTTTAACTGTATGCTCCATTTTCCTAATATATTCCTTTCATGTTTATTTATGGTGTATTAGTTTGTGAAAAAAATACCTATCGATCATTGATTTTTTTCCTTCCTTTTATTTTGTTTTATGTTTCTGAGTTTGTTTTTTTTGCTCCTATTTCTGTCTGTTTTTTTTATTTTTCCCAATGCATAATTTGCATTGTTCTTCTGTGGAAAGTAAGCTAGTTATTTGCAGTATGTTTTTATTAGAATAAATACAAAATTATCTGCAAAAATTTCATAATCCACGAGTAATGCGAAAAGATTAATGTATATGCTAACAATGCCTGTGCTGAAGAATTAAAATGTGACTCATTAGAATTTGGACCCTAGTAATAGGTGTGATATTTTAAAATTACATTTACAGAATATACATTATATATATATACCAGAAACTTAAGGAAGAAATTTTATTTTTCTACAAAAATTGAAAACAGTACTCAATTTATCATATATTTATACCAAAATTTACCATTTTCTCACTCTTCAAAATAAATTCAAACTTCTCAAAAATGTCTTAGATATCACACTTCTTTGGCTTCACATGGATCAATTTATGTCTCTTCAAATTTTGCAAACGGTTAAAAGCTCTCTCACATATTTCACACTTGTATGGTTTTTTCCCCTCATGAATCCTACAGTGTTTCCTAAAGTTTGATGATTGAGTAAATGTTTTCTCACAAATATCACACTTGTAGGGTCTATTCCCCTCATGAATCATACAGTGTCTTCTCAAACCTGATGAACAAGCAAATGCCTTCTTGCAAATGTTACATCTATGTGGGGTTTTCCCCTCATGAATCATACAGTGTATCTTGAAATCTGATAAACAAACAAAAGTCTTTTCACAAATTTCACACACTAGTGACTTTTTGCCCTCATGAATAGAAGTATGTCTTTTCAAACTTGACAAAGTGTTAAAAGCCTTCTCACATATATCACATTTATAGGGTTTCTTCCCCTCATGAATCCTACAGTGTTTCCTAAAGTTTGACAATTGAGTAAAAGTCTTCTCACAAATGTCACACTTGTGTGGTCTTTTCCCCTCATGAATCATACAATGATTCCTCAGATCTGATGAACAGGTAAATGCCTTCCCACAAATTTCACACTTGTGTGGTTTTCTGCCCTCATGAAACATAGTATGTTTCTTCAAATTTGATGAATGGTTAAAAGCCTTCTCACAAATGTCACATTTATATGGTTTGTTATCTGAATGAATCACACTATGTATTTTCAAGTCTGACAATCTAATAAATCGTCTGTCGCATACATCACACTTGAATGGCTTTTTACCTTCATGAATCAAATTATGCTTTTTCAAATCTGAGGACGTAAAGAAACACTTCTCACAGAGGCTACATTTGTAAGGCTTTCTGCCTTCATGAATCAAAGTGTGTCTTTTCAGATTTGATGACTTAAAAAAAAACTTTTTACAAATCTCACATTTGTATGGTCGTTTGCTCTCATGAATCCTACAATGTTTCTTCAAATCTGACAAGTGTATAAAACTGCTTTCACAAACATTACACTTGTGTGTTGTTTTGCTCTCATGAATCATATAGTGTTCCCTGAAATCTGACAAGTGGGTAAACTCTTTCTCACAAACATTACACTTCTGCAGTATTTTCTCCTCATGAATTACAGTGTGTTTTTTCAAAGTCGACAGATGATTAAACTCCTTCTCACATATATCAGAGTGGTATGGCTTTTTACCTACATGTATCAACTTGTGCTGTTTTAAGCCTAAAAGTGCAGAAAAACTTTTCTTGCAAATGTCACATTTGTATGCCTTTTTAGAGTCACAATTTAATTTCTCTTGAACTAATGCTGACTTGAGGGCATAATTCTTATTAATATCATCCTCATGTGTGATGCTGTCATTCATGATCCTGTTTTCTAAGCAAAGTGTCATGCTCCTTATTTTACCATTGTTAGGTGTTTCTGAATAGAAATCATTTCCTACTGACAATATTACTGAATTCTTTCCCTGAATGTTGCTCTTTCCAGCTCTTTCATTAGCAGAAATGTTCTTTCTCAAATTGAAACTTGCCTCATTTTCCAACTCTTTATCACAGAATGAGGCTGATTGGCTTTTGAAAGTTGCATCTGTGTATAATCTGAAATATTAGAGCGTCTTTCATTAGGAATTTCAGGAAGAAAAATAATAAAATATGAAAATGTCAGCAATGTATACCAACAGAACTAATATTAGTAATTTTAAGTTAAGCAGTTTCTAAAATTGAGCCAGTGTTTGACAATAGGAACCTTAATTAACGAATTACTTGAGAGGCAAAAAAAAAAAAAAAAAAAAAAAAAAAAGTATATATATATTTCGTTGACATTTTTTAAAAACAGAGTTGTTTACCGAACCGAATGTCAGTATTAAAAATGATGGGAAATGGACTTCAAAAGCTTGATACAAATGTTTGTAGTAGCACTTCTCAAACAAATTAGAACAATATTTAAAGCAGTATTATTTTCCAAGAATAAGTAATAATTGATGTGGTAAATATTACCTATTAAATTTTATGCATTCATTTGTTTAGACTGAATGAGAATGTGCTAAAACATTATATGTAGGGTAGGAATCAATGGTATATGTTTGAGAATAACTCATCCCTGCTCTCTATAAAACAAATCAGTTTTGTTGCCTAAGTTCTGTTGCAAATATGTTTGTTGCGTCCTGCCTCATTTCTTGTTTCAGAGGACATGCATAACAGTTTAATGTGTATCAACATAAGCAATTTGTGCTAGGCACAAAATTTACCATTTATTATTTTAAATTAAACTGGCAGTATTACTCGTTTACTTTCTCTGCTAATCAATATAGTAGGTAAGGTGGAGTATTGTATTCCATTAGGAATGGATTTATAGATTTTGCTGGATATACATGCCAGTAATAAATTAGGACTGATGCAAACAATTTGTGTGAATTCAATGTTATGGGTGCTATGAGACAGGCAGACTTTAAGAAAGATGAGTGCAAGGAAGGTACAAATGTATTTATGTAAAAATATATAGTTTTATATAAATGTCCATATGTCAAGTTTGGTTGCTCTTATTCACATTTAAAGTTGAAACATTAAAATTCTAATAATATTGTAATTAATTTGCTCAAATTGTATAGTTAAGCTTAGATGAAAGAGTAAAACTTTATCTTATATTTGAGTGGCCCAATGGTCAAGTTTCATATGGGTAATTGTTAACACTGTTGGTTATTGCAGTGAAATACTGTGCTTATGGTGGAGCTGTTGAAATATATTAATGTACAATTAGTGGTCTCAATTGTATGTTTAGATTTTCTATTTGAGATCCAATGTTATAATTATCACTGTTTATATTAAAGAGAAGTTGAATAAGCTCTTATTTCTAGTAATTAGATTCCTTTGAGATACAGTGTTTCTGAATTTTTATCAAAAATTTCAATTAGGCAGTTTATCATTCTTCTACCTCCTCATGACAAATAACCATTGAAAAATTGATAGTTGGGTTTGAAGTAAAGCAAAAATGTAGCACAATGCAATAAAATGAGGCAGGTGGAAAAATCTTCTATAACAGTTTCTGGAAAATATAACAATGGAATAAAATGAAGTAGCTACAAAATGAGCTTTTGTAACACTGGTTTGTAGAAGCTATATAGAATGTAACATGCAACATTTTTCTTCTTCATTCATGGAGTCTACAGGAAATTTATATCTGGTGAAATCAAAATACTTAGCTTTGGAACAAATTGAAAATAATTTTACTCATATAAATGCCTCTTTTCACTATTAAATTTCCTTATATAAGTCTACTTGGACACTCTCTTCCCAAGAGTGAAAAACCACCTCAAGGGAGATGGTATGTAATTCTGGACAACATTCAAATTGCTGTAGATTGACAGCTGAAGGGTATTCCAGTAACTGACTTCCAGCACTGTTATGGTGAGTGTAAGAACAATCACCGATGTTATCTGGCTTCCTGAGGCAATTACTTTTAAATAGGGAAAATGTTAAGTAAATTATATTATTTTACAAAAGGCTGAAAAAATTAATATTGTTATTAACCTACACAGTTAGTTTGAACAGTGGACTGGGATGTACTACAATTTTTACTTTTATCAAAATGACAAATTTATGTGGTATAACATTAGTCATTAAGTATGGGAAACAGGCTTTCATCTGCAGTCACAAATGCATGTAACTTTTGCATTTAAATGTTGCATGGGCTGCAAATAGTAAAACCATAAACAGCACATAACATTTAAATGGGCTAAATATCGGCCATAAATACACCCCATATTTATTATTTGAAATGAAACAAACACTCATTTAAAGCTCAGTAAAGCCTAGTGATACATGGTATCAATAAATTATAGACACTGTAAAAAATAAGGTTTAAAAATTTACTATTTTGTTTCTCTGTGACAAGTTAACTCATTCACATTTCATTTATGAATAGTTAATTTTACTGTGCATACCAACAACATAACTGCATGAATAAAACACTTCTTTGGTTCAAGCTTTTACAATTTGGTTTATGCTACTGCACAAAAGCAACTTGTATATTATGTTACCAGCACATCAGGCTGCAAATAAACCAAACTTCTCTCATTCAGAATTTGTATGTATGTGTTGGAATATTTTTTCAAGCACAGTTTACATGTTAGCTATAGCTTGTTTTAGCTTCCTTATTAGTTATTTCTAAATACTTCAGAGTTACAAATTTAATTAGCCATCTAGCTCACAGAGGTTTCCTATAACATTAAATTTGGTCAGACATCTGTTTGATGAGCACCACACCCGATGCCTGGCAGATATGGTTAGTGAGGAAATGATTGTAAAAGTCAGTCCATTATATGATTCTCAATGGTCTTAGAACAAAAGTTTGTGAGGAGGCAGAAGCATAGGTGTGTTGGAGATAAAAACTATTGGGTGTTGCAACTGCAAACATTGAACAATACCTGGCTGCACCTTTCAACTTGATAGCTATTTAAGCTAATCCAAAGGCCTTCTGGTGTCAAAGATCACCATTGATGAGACCTAAACTTATCATTATACTGCAGAACACAATGGATTGCTTCTGGTGATTCTACTACAAAGAAGGCAGTCCCATTGACCAAAAAAATGATAGCAACAATTCTTTGGGATGCAAAGAGTGAGGTACCTTTCTGAGAAAATGGAAAAGCTATTGCTGGACAATGCTATAGTAAGTTATTGGCCAAATTTCACAATAATCCTTCAAGACATTGTCCCATATGATGAAGAAGACTGGGCTGTTTTACCATGACAATGCATAGCACTTTGATCCAAATTATGAATTTCTGTTGCACGCTATAATCTTACAACCAGGTTCCCTGACATTTGTTCTTGTTCCCAAACCTGAAGAAATGGCAGACAGGAACAAAATTTTTATCATAGACAAGACAGAGATATATTTTGCACAGCTCAACAATTGCTGATTTTAGAGTGGTTAGAACATAACAAGAATGATGGCAGAAGAGTATATTTATTACTGAGGACTATGTTGAGAAATTAGTTATTTGTCTTTACAAGAAAAATTACCTCATTCCTAACACAGGTACTACCTGAACTACTCTCGTAGAATGATATGACTTTCTATATTCACTCTTCTTACTTCTACTTCACATTTACACATTTCGCTTTAGGTATATGAAGAACACCATAGCCTAAAGCAATGGACTTCTAAAATTGTATAGTATGTGATGGCCTTGAAATAACATGTTTTTCGCATGACTAAGACAGAAAACAATTAGCAACTTATCACTTAAAAATATATAAGTAGCTATTTGAAAATGTATGCCAATAATTAAGAATGTCTCAGTAGTAGAAATGCACAAAAAGTTTTATTTTACAGGAGTTGTGTGCTCTAACAAGATTTATGCTTTTTCTGCAGTAAGACTTTGTATATCTCCTATGCTATGTACCACTCTGTGTTAAAAAACAACCACACAATATTTCAAGGGATGCAAGTATGAGCCAAAATAAGAAATAAATATCTATTAACAGATGTTATAAACTACAAGTTCTGACCTATGAATATTTGTTGTTCAATGCACTTCCATGACAGTGCACTCCTCTACTGAGCAATTCAGCAGACTACCAGTTACTACCTCTGACATGGAATACTGCAAGCTTGGAAGGTATAATGCACAATTGGTTGTGGAAGCGAGCACTATTGTTGCACTAGTGGTCTACTCCCTGGGCCAATGCACGCTGGCATATCTTGCAATACCGATATAAGCAAGTAGTCTGTAGTCAGTTGTTCAATTGTAGTCGTGTTAATTTCTGCTTGTATACATTACTCTTATTTCTGGGTATTGAATATGTAGTTTGGCCTTCTAACAGAAATTTGAGAACCGCTGGATTAGTTAGGGAGCTCCCACATCTTGGCCTGCTTGTCCCCCAAACCTAAATTCCCTAAACTTTTGGCTATGGAAGTACATGTAGGAATTGGTTTATGCTGCACCAATAAATCATATGCAACTACTAGAGAATTATTGCTTCAACACAGTTCAGCATATTCATAACCAACAAGGTCAATCACAAAGGGTGCATGATTGTTTATACCAAAAGGGAGAGAGATGCTTTGACTAGAATGGAGGTCACCTTTAACACCCTTTGTGAACAAGTTTTATTGTCTTAGAAAATATGATTTATAGAACCCATTCTAACTATATATTTGTTTCTAGTCTTGATGCGTACTATCATTCCTTTAAATATTGCATAACTTTTTTTTTAACATTGTGTATATAAGAAGTTCAAGCTATACCCACTGTCATACAAATATGTTGTATAAGTAAGGTACTTTAATCAATATGTTTAAGAGCATTTTTGGGAAAGTAAAAAATAAAAATATTCCATATAGAAGTGGTATGGGTTGGGAGATTTTTGTGAAAATCTGTGCTGATATGTGTCACATCCTTGAAAGATGCTGAACTTGAGTACCAAGTTTTAATGAGATTTTTAAAGAATATCGTAACAGGGATGTGATTCACATTCAATGTAAAAAGTTGAGCCACTTTGTAACACTAAACATTAATAAAAATTACTCATTGGAACCATAATGATGAAGGTGATAGTTGAAGGGTTGTGTAATTTATACGGACATCTGGTGCTGGGCTTATGAATTTCCAAATGTTGCTGTGCTTGATAAATAAAAATTTATTATAGAGTTTTTCTTTTTTATTATGTAGATTTTTTCCCACACATCTATTCAGTACATTGTTAAGCTAGTTTTAAGAGTTCTATATTAAGTATGATCTCATGCCCTGATGAGCAGAAGAGGTGGGCAACTGCTGATTTTCCTCTTTAATATCGGGTGACACATCAGTTCTTTTAGTCTGGTTTTCAGGCACCATTTTGTCTTTCCTCTGTACACTAGGTAAAATGTGATCTTTAATTCATAAATTTCCAGTTTCTTGTTTGTCTGAATAGGATCATTTAATTTGCACAGAAGTTTTGGATGCTATAGCTGTTTTTAGGAACTAAGGTGATGTATTTCTTGTAGATTTTCTGAAATTTGGTATGTGCCCAAGGCTGATATGTGAATTTTCTGAGCTGAGGTTAGTTGCAATGGTTCTGTAGGGTTGTCATTATGTAGCTCAGCTTTTTATATTTGTTAACTATCTTGTTTACTACATTCTTGTGGATGCTGTTTGGAGAATTTGTTGATATTCTTATTAGTATTTGCTATTTTTCATGGGAATATGGATCAATCTGTGTATGTTACGCTATGCAGGACTGTGAGTTTGCCTGTTGTGTGATTGAACTTTATTTAGTCATCCGTATTTGTGGATTTATGAAGGATAAGACACAGTATACAGCCATCATGTTTATTAATTATGGTGAACTATGTTGCCTTGTCCTACACAGTCAGAAGTTTAAATTTGCCATCTATCTGTTTATGGAGAACTACGGCAATTATGTCATCTGTTTACCTGTACCATTTTGTAATGTTGTGAGAATGCTTCAGTGATATATGCTTTGAAAATGTTTTTGAATAAGTCAGCTAGAAATGGTGACAATGGATTTTGCACCACTTTTGAATTTCTCTTGTTTGCTATGAGAATTTGCTGTTGAAGGTAAACAAGTGTTGTTTAATGCAAAGGTTGGCTAAATGGACATAATCTTCTGCTTCTTCTACCATGATGTCATAATTTATAACCAGGTTTTCAAATGATTCCAAAGTTCTTATTCCTGGAAAATAAGCTGGTGATAAAGTAAAAGGTCTAGTGAATATGATATATACTTTTGCTGTTGAAGATAGGGAAGGAGTTGAATTTCTGTATCAGCTATTTGAGAGTTTATATGTAGGGGTATTTATTCTGTCCATTTACTGCCAGGGTTCAGATATAAGGTAGGGCACATCAAGTGAAATTTTGGTTGCTCTGATTTTAATTTTGATTTTTTTTACTGATATTGTCTTAGAATCTGCCGAACTTTCTTGAACAATCTTTTTGCATTTGTTCTTGAGATTAGAAGTTTCTTCATATTCTAGGATTCTAGTAAATGTGCTACACTATGGTTATAATCTTCTTGATCTATAATTACTCAAAGAGCTGCCTTTATCTCATTGTGTATTTAAGTGATTTAAAAGTTAAGGAATTTACGATTTTCTGGTGTGGGGTTCCTGCTATGTTTTTTTTTTATTACAATTGTTTTAATATCAGTTCACAATTATTATTGATTATTTGCTGGCTGGCCAATTTTGTTCAGGTAGCTTATGGTTATTTCTATATCTGTAATGAAGTTTTCAGTTTGCCTGAAATAATAAAAATATGTTCCTAGGCCTTTGTTCAGTACAAATAACTGTGGGTTTCTGAATGTTTCGTTTTAGTGATCTACCATATGGTTGTGAAAGATGTCCAAATAGAAAACAGCAAATGAATCTGAAAAGGACCCTTATTTAAAATAGAGAAAAAATACCAGCAAGAGCTTTAATATACACACCTAATATCAGTGGCATTGGCCATTTGTAATAAAAATGGGCACAAAACACTATAAACAAACACATCCCTAAAAGCTACTAACAATAGCTTCCACAAAAATGCTCTGTATAAGAGAGTTCAATTAAGAAAAAACTCAAACTTTTAAAAAAATAACAGCCCTATAGAACCATTACGACAACCTCATTTAAAAAAATATACACATCACCCTTTTGAGGGTGCATCAACTAAGCTATTAGTGTCACCTGTGAGCATACAATATACTATTTTCAAAAAAGCAACTATAGCATACAAAAACCACCATGAAAAAAAAAAAAATCCTATCCCAATAAAACAAATAATAGACACTTATTAAAGAAAATGCTCAGACTGCAAAAATAAAGTCTGCAATCCAGGCTAAAAAATTTTATGTATCACCTATAATAATACAAACAGAAAAATCTGCCAGGACATCAACAATTGATGAAAAACTGTTATAACTGGCTTATATGTGTAGCAAAAATAAACTTTGATTTATAGTGCACAACAACCTTTGCAAGCTAAAGAGTCAGCACCAGATGCCTCCACAAGTGTAGTATTCCTGTCATCACCCTCATCATATACACCAAGTGAAAGGAAATTCAGTCGGAATTGGGGCTTTAAAAGGGAAATAACATATGTTCCTCAAAGCCAGACCCAGTAAGTAAGCTTCAAGTGATGTTTTCTGTCACAAAATGAATCAACTCTCACTATTGATTATATAGTTTTATATTAACCTTGATTCATTTTCAATAGAGAGAGAGGGAGAAAATAATTATTCTAATAATGACTATCTTGCAACTAGAGTTTTAAATGTCTGTGCTATTATATTTTTGGGTGGAATGCAAAACATTGTTGAAGCACTATAAATAGATATAGAAAAATACAAATTGTTTCATAGAGAAGTTCACACACCTGGCCTACAGCTAATATAACAGGAAATATAGAGAAGAACATTTACCTTGGTGATTCTGCTGAAGCAATGTATCCATCAGTCTCATCCTGTAACACAATAATTCACATCATCTGAGGCTCACAAAGCAAAATACAGCCTTTTGCAAAAGTTAGAATGTGCTCAGGCCAAAGTCCTTGGCCTGTACACAAATCAAATCCCACAACACTTACACTGCATTACCAACTTGGACAAAATAGTATAATTTTGCTCCAAATCAAATGGGAGTTGTGGTTTGACATCTAGTACCCACATATGAATTTTTCGCCAGCTGGGGCAGAGAAAGGGGTACACTCTCGTCCATGATACCAATTAGGAGTAACATTACAAGAATTGTTGTATTAACACTTTTAGGGCTAAACACAATCTAATTGTGATATGAAAATTCTGCAAGAATTGCCAATCATGACCTAATTGTGATGCCATTTTCGATTGTTTTAGCCCTTTCCATTAGGAAAGCCTGTGTACTTTCTCTATCATGGTTATAGAGAAAGGTTTCCTGAAGCATTTCAGAACATTAGCTACAAATTAAATTTCTCTAGTCTGTGTTTATGTTGGTTGCAAACTGTCTTTGGAGGAAATAAGAGCTGCAGTTCACAATGTATTAGAAGGGAGCAATTGAATTTTCAGACCTTGATGTAAGTGAGGAGGACATACATTCTAGTTTCAATGATGAAAATGCATTGGAGAATAATGGCCCTTGTATGCATGCAAATAATCAGTACACTTAACAAAATGGATTTACAGAAGTGTAACCAGACAATGTGTGTGAACCATTCAGCATACACACACATCCAACCAAAGTCCTAAATTGAACAGTAATCTAAATTACATTCACTTTATGCCATTTTCATTATTAATTGTATTATGTGTGTGTGTGTGTGTGTGTGTGTGTGTGTGTGTGTGTGTGTGTATGTGTATGCATGCGTGCATGGGTTTTCTTTTGTTTTGTTTTTTTTTTCAGCTTTCCACCTTCAGGTAACATTGTTTCATTTTTAGTTCTTTAAAAAATAAAATACCATCCCAAAACAGATTACTGTTTTAGTAAAGAAATATCTACACTTTCATTTCACTAGTCCGTACATTCTGTATAAAAGGTTTTGCATGCCAATTATTGTTTATTTTGGGGTGTTTTATTTTATTTCCAAATTCTTTTCATGTTTTATAAATATTGAAGACACTTCTCATCCATATACGGTAGACAAAAGGGTTCACTAAAAATAAAATAAAAAATTCAGCTGCCTATGTCATTTGGTATTCATTTTATTATTACTAATTTAGAACACTTCATTCTGCTTTGCACCTTTCAGACAGCATTTTGCTATTCGAGCTAGCACTAAAAGGGTTAAGATTATGGGATCTGCATGTAGTAAGTGGCATGTTTATGACAGGATGTCCAGGGTGTGTGTGGATGGAGAGAAGTGGAGTTTCCAGCTAAATTGCTATAGTATTACAGTTAATTGCCCCAAACATGTATGTATATTCAACAGAATATACAGAAATCTTCAAAATAAGATATCATTAAGGGAGAAATATGCGAAGTTTGTTAGCTTGGAAAATCTAATTTTGTATAATCAGAGGTGAAAAGATACAGAAAAGTTGTGTATGTAAATGACAACTATTATTTTAATCAAAGTTGGTACTATAATTAATATGCATACTTTAAATCATTTTGGATTTATAATATTGTTTCTTTATAATATTGTTGTTTCTTTCTTTCTTTTACTGTCACTATCATCTTTCTAGTATTTAAGTAGTAATCATTTTTACCATTCTCACTGCCAATTACATGCTCTTATTTTTCAGATAAATTAAAAGGTTCCTTCCCTCTGCTGATTATTATTCTAAGATTTAAAATGTGACAATATTTTGCATCATTCAGAAGTCTCAGTGTCATGTTCTTACAGACGAAATACAATATCAGAAGTTAACACACTATCAGTTTTCAGCCCTTACAGATGTTGTTCAAACATATGATAAATAACAATTTATTAAGTCAAGTTAGTTGGACACAACAAAGGATCACTCATTTTTACATGCAGAGCAACAATGCAAGTATTATGTTTAACAATGCAAAAGCAGCAAAGACAGAATACATTTTTGGTAAAACTGATTGGCCTAAAAATGAAGTATTTTTAATTGTTTATGCAATACACTTTTAAAGCAGTCCACATTTATTAACTCCTGAGAGGTCATAAAATTTCACTTCACTGGGTGCAAGAGTATGTGATAGGTACAAGAGATTCTCAACTATGCATGGATAAACCATTTTGCAGATTATCCCTGGTATTTTTACAAGTTTTTTTTTATTTAAATTCTATTTTATAGAGTGCATTACAAAGTGATTTGTTGGACCACAATTTACTAAGGATTATACTGACAAAGCAATTTTTGCTTTCTCTACACGCATTATGTACGTTGTATAGAGAGGGTATTGTATTCCACCCACAAATTTGATACAGAGATTTCACCAGAAATATATGTTTTGAGACCCCCTGAATCCCCAAAGAGCATTTTTAGAAAAGACAGAGAGTGTGTGTGTGTGTGTGTAGTTTGATATTTAAGTTCAGTATCTTCCAAGGATGAAACACAAAGATATTCAAGAAAATTCTATCACCCTATATCCTTTATACATAACATTTTTTGAAAAATTTTCATTTTCTGAAAAATGGCTTGTCTGAAATATTATACATTAAAGGTATTTAAATGACAAATAAAATGTATATTTTGAATTTTTTTCAGAATAGCCTCTGAAGACATCTTCATTCTGGATTAATTTTATAGAATTTTACATAAATGGTAAACCATAAGAAATAGACAAAAACTTACTTAATAGCAAATGTAGATCTCATTAAAACACAATTTTTATTATATATACATTTTTGCGTACAGTTTATCATTTATGAGATATTCCTTCCTGATTTTAGCTTTAAAATACTCATACTTTTCTCATATGGGAATTTATTAACTCCTGTCCATACAAACAAAGGAACTTAAAGTACATAGCAACCAGCTTTTGACTATTGCTTTAGCCTATGGTAGTTCTTTATTTCTTTTCTACTCAAAGGAAACAGGTAAGACTATTTTTGCTATATTTTCTTGATTAGCATGAAGTAAATAGAAGAATAAGCTTTTTAGTAATAATTTGTAGCACAGATGACGAGAAAGCAATGTGAATGGAACACATCAGATTTTTATATATTTATGGGGGAAGAAGAAGAGTTCACTTGATTATGATATTGATGACCTGGTGAACCTTATCCATCAGTCAATAGCTCTTGAATGGACAGATAATTTGCCGATTATTAATTTTAATAACAAACAATTCTTTGATGTCAGACAAGTTAAGGCCTGTAAATTGAGATGTGTGATGTGAAGGAAAGAGAGAGAGAAAGACAACAATATTGTCCTTTTAAACAAAACTTAAGACATTAATGAATTTTTCCTCAAAAGCTGTATGAAATAAACTGGCTAGAGACCAGGAGATCTGTGGTTCAAATCCACTATGGCACTGAATTTTTCAGTTTGGCTCTACTTATACAAAACTTAAAAGAATTTCTGAGTTGATCTGCTAGATGTGTGTGTGTGTGTTTAAATGGAGCAGAATACACTGTATAGATTTTGTATAGTATAAATGGCTTATTGTGATGCAATATTTAAAATTAAACTCCTGATATGCAAAATAAATCAGAAATAGAAATTTACAAAATAGATTAAGCCAATGGAGATATCCTGAACAAAATTGTGAGTTAACCAGCAATTTCTGCATTTTAACCATTGATTTATAACTATCTCACACTAGTACCTTAAGGATTATGTTTGTTTGGTATTACCTGGTTTGCTTTACCTGCATTGCATTCTCCTGCATTACTTTAGATAACTGAGTCTTATTTACAGAATTAAAGATTGTTAATGAGTCAATTTACTAATAGATCCATTTAATGTTAATTGAAGTGGATTTTACAGAAAAACTTACTTTAATTTCATCAAAGATATTTGCAGTTTCTGTTGAATTAGTTTCAGTCCACTGCTGTTCTTGTGTAATTTCCATTTTGATATCTATTTCAGAGCATTTATTAAACTTAATATCAAGATCATTGGAAAAACATTTTCCTTTGTTTTGGTTATAGATGTCTGGAACAATAGTTTCTTCTTCATTTTCTGTTCCACCATGCATCTCATAGTCATTGCTCAACACAAATGTTTCGTTCTTAATTTCTCTAACATGATCTTTAGAGAACAGTTCTGTCTTATTTTTTGAATACAAGTTTGATGCAAGAGAACCTTTGATTTCCGTTTTAATATCTTTGTCAAAATCGTTGATCTGTGCAATAGCATCAATATTCTCCTTCACTGGAAGAACTGTGGAAATAGATTCTGCTTCATTGTAAGAAATTACATCTACAAAATGAAACTCTTGTTTAACTTCTATTTCTTGATCCATTTCACAGTAATTCTGCATTTGACTCATCTGTATTAAATCTCAGCTGCACCTGTGTGGAAATAAGAAATAATATATTTCACTGTGATTTGTTATTACTGCATAAAGCCAGAAGTTACCATACAACAAATAGCTATATTATGTTGTGAAGAAAAGAATTAAGTTACACTGGTAAACAATTATATATTAAGTTACACTGGTAAACAATTATATATTAAGTTACACTGGTAAATAATTATATATTAAGTTACACTGGTAAACAATTATATATTAAGTTACAATGGTAAACAATTATATATTAAGTTACACTGGTAAACAATTATATATTAAGTTACACTGGTAAACAATTATTTATTAAGAACCTAAAGAATACAAATGCCTATGAGAACTGTTTTATACAAAGATGTTGACTCTTAAAAGACTAACCCATCCATGTCTAATTTTAATTAGCCTCATCACTATATGGCAAATATAGAACTTAATTTTTATTAAAACTGCACATAAACTGAGAAAGCTGGCAACATAATGTATTAAACTGTGAAAATAGCAATATTTTAACTTTGTGAAACATTCATTTAGAATTCACCACTCAGCATATCATTAAGTTGAAAATTTAGATGAATGCATAAATTGTACTTTTGCCCCATTCACAGTGAAATTTTTTATATTACAGTCTCATTTGAAATCTATTCATATATGCCTACTAACCTAAACATAAACTCAACTATATCCTAAGTCAAGGGCAACTTGTCAATTCACTGAGACTTGCTGGCAAACAGTGTCAGCTTGTTTGTTTGTTTCTGTTTTGTTTAAGAGTTGTATGAGTTAAAATACTCATCATGATTTGCACTTATTTGCTCAGAGATTGGCAGTTCTTCAGAATTAACTACAGCGCCACACAGAGGTGGCCAGCCTTAAGGGCACAGGAGCTTGCCATCATGATTTGCATTTATTTGCTCAGACATTGGCACTTCTTCAGGATTAACTACAATGCCACACAAAGGTGGCCAGCCTAAAGGGCTCAGGAGCCCTCCCTACAAAACTTTCACATACTAATTTCTCCATTATATTATCAGGTAAAATGTTTTAATTTATAATGAATATATGTATAGATTTAAGCCTAATGTGAATTCTTTAAACCCTGCATAGTTGTAGTGAAGATGGCCTTCAGAAATAGTAACCAGCCACATTTCTCAGATACAAGCAATTTTGTGGTCATCCTGTGCACACGTGCAGAAGAACTCAGTACTTTCAGATGTAGTTAATTTGTGGGTGCGGAGTACAAGAGGCTGAGAGGAGAAGCTTCTCTTATGGCATGAGAGCATCTGTAGTCATTTGATGCACACACATAGAGAAAATATGAACTGACAAATAAAATGTAAATATTGAGTCAAATCACTGAAAAAAAAAAATTCTTAGACCAAGATCTCTTAATGAATAAGATTAAATAATAACAAAGAAATCTAAAGCTTCAATATCTTCTGGTTTGAAAACAAAGTTGATAAATAAATCTCTCAAATGAAATACACAAAAAGAAGCTTATATGGTAAAAATTTACAATGTTGGTATTTGGTAAATTTAGCAGAAGATAATGAATGTTCACATGCCATCGTTCAGTCTGTAGAAGCAAAGTGTTGTAACTACTAAATCTAGAGACAAAATAGATTCATGTCTCTTAATGGTTCTTTTATTTAACTTCTGTCCATAGTAGTTAGCATTAATGCTTCCTTCCTAATTTTCTATATTTTAAGTTTCATTTGAAAACAGGAAAAGCATAGATTAGCAATAGTTGCATAATTATTGAAATTATGGACATCAACAAACAATAAAATGACACCTTACTAGCAAGAGATGATTACTGAAGTGTTGTGAAAATGAGTACCTTATGAGGAAAGTGATAGGAAGTGGTGAAAACAGTGCATTGAATGTATTTCAGTGTTAATGAAACATAATTCGAGTGAGCTGCTGATTAATTTCATGCAATTAACTGCAGAATAATATGCCAATGTATCAGTGGATAGCATTCAAAGAAACAGCAGTGTTGAAACTTGCCTGAAGAAGGAAAATCCTAAACAATGTTAAGAAAGGTAGGCAATGGTTTGTAAAGTGTACAATTGGTTACAAAGAAAATGCCTAAGACAGCTAATACCGCAACCCCGATTTACCTTACGCCAAGGATAATTTCCAAAAGTTGCTGAGAGAAAGGGTACTTTTATGAAAAACATCATGAAAGTTATAATTAGCATGCATAAGCTATTTAGATCATGTGGCTAGTATTGAAAACTGGGATCTCTTAATCTGAAGTACATCAGCTGTAATGGCCAGCTATGCATTAATATTCAGCAAGACCAACTATCTGATAATGTAAACACAAAAAGAGTTGAAGTTTATGGCGAATCTGATACTACATTTGCAATTGGATAAATGAATTTAAACATGCTGTACATTCACAATTAATGAACAATCATTCTGGACATCCAGTAGAAGTGACATCCTTTGAAATGATTGACAAAATCTCATATATGGCTTTGAGTGATTAACGAATAAAGAGTTTGCAAAATAGTACACACCTCAGGCATATCAGGAGGTGGTATACTTAATTTTGTACCAAAACTTAGGTCTAATGAAGGTCTTGGTAAGAAGGGTGCCGCATTTGCTCTCAATGGAGAATAAACACAATCATGTGAGCAGTTCGGAAGCTGGCTTAGCACTTTTGCATCACAACCTAATAAGTTTCTGCATCAGCACATAGCTGTGGTGAAAAATGGATACACTACTACATTCCAGATACAAAAGTACATTTAAAACAGTGGATTTTTAATGGCAAATTGGTATGGAGAAAGCGAAGCTGGTTAAATCTGCAGATAAGTTGATGGCCTTGGTTTTTGGGACTCGCACAGAATAATCTATATTGATTACTTGCAGAAAGAAAGAATAATAAATGGAGAAGATTGTGCATCATATTGCACTGGTTGAATGGAGAAATCAAGAGAAAATGCTCTCATCTGGCAAAAAAAAACAGTTTCCCTTCCCTCAAGATAATGCAAGGGTGCACATCCACACAGTTTTGATGGTGAAAATTTTAGAATTAAGGTTCAATTACTATAATATCTACTGTATTCAGCAGATTTAGCCCCCAAGATTTTTGTTATTTTGAAACTTGAAAAAGTGGCTCACATCTAACTAAAAGATGCTTATTTTGACAATCTCCCTAAACCTTAGTTTTTGGAAGCTAAAAGGAAATTATGCTAAAAATAAACAAAAATCAATGAAAAATAATTTGTTTTTCCATATTGTTCTATGGACTTACTGAACATCCCTCATACAAGGAACTACATTTTTTTTCTTAAGCATATCAACAGCCCAGTAAAAAACATACATACACAATGGAAAAGGATAAAAGACCAGTACAGAAAACTGATGAAAGAAAATTCTTCCTAATCTCATTAATATGGATCACTTTCAATTGTGAATAAGCAGAACATATGATACAGGTGCGCAGATAATCCTATTAATCTCTTTTAAGGTCATCATGTGAATAGTCACAGAGAGACATAAACCTACTAATAACTTTTGTGATGATTTGGATTTTTAGGTTGCTCAATGCCTAGGTTATCAGCATCCTTAAAAACCTAAAAGTGGCAGGAGTCCAGAGCTAAAATTGTGATAAAAGTTATAAGAGATAAAATAACAGCTAAAATTGGAAATAAAATTGAGATTAAAACTATCCATTGCTAAAAGCTTAGTATAAACAATAAAACTATTTTAAACAATGGAACATAAGAAAAGATTAAAAGGAGCTAAAACTAAAACCATAGTAAACTAAACCAACATGGTATTATTACCATAAAACAAATCAGATCCTCAGTGTAGAAGAAATATATGATAAAATTTAAAATCCCTATGGACTGCCCCATGATGATCCGTAAACACCTCTCCTAGGGTAGCTAGGAGCTGGAGAGATATGTAATGAGCTGCCAGACATGCATTCTAGCAGCACATGTTTTACTGACAAGGTTACTATTGGTAAAAATACAATGGCCAGTCCCCAACTGAGCCAATATCATCTCCTCCCGATGAGAAGGTGTGAAGTGGTTGCCCAGCTTATTGGGAGGTTTTTCACTTCCGTAAGCTTGTTAGTATGGAGAACCAACCACTCCACATTCCAATCCAAAAGCACAGCTCTCCGGCCACCACTGTAAAATCCTCTGTTGCTGCACTAATAAGACTGGGCACTGTGATTTTGCTGCCAAAACCACCAGTTCATTCCCCGGGAAGTCAATGTATCTAGGAATCCATATGCACTTCACATTGTCACCCGAAGCGAGTAAAATGTAGAGGTTGTCCTGAATGTGTTGCACTAAAGGATGGTAGTGGTATTGCTCACATATGCTCTAAAGGGCACTAAGAGAATTTCTCATAAGAAGGCAGTCACCTAAGTTTCCACCCTGAACATATAGAAGAGCTTGATAAATATCTTACAGCTGTAGGGTACAAATTGATGTGCTACTAGGCAAGTCAACAGTGTAAGTTTTGGTCTCAGTAACAAAGGGACATACAACACTGTGTACTTCCATCAGTGTATCTACAAATGCAGCCACTATATTTTGCTAAAAATTTTAAAAAACAAAAATGAATACTAGACATAGGCATAGCAGATTTTGCATAGGCCATCATCCTAAGATCTACATTAGAATGATTATCGTGAGTAGAATTAGAAAGGGCATTGATTTGGTTTCAGTTTACTTCTAGGAGAATGGAGCACCTGCTCATAGAGCTCAATGTTCAGTAGCATAATTGTCGCTCATTCAGGGACTTCTATGTCTTGCTGTATCCCCAATCTGACTGCCAGTGCTTTCAAATAAATTCTTTTACATATTTTGTAATGCTAAACAACAATTTATACTTGGGCATTAATGTTTCTCTTTTTTGGTAGCATCACCTTTAAAATGTTCATTACCGTGTCTTATCTCGTGTTCTATGAGAATATTTAGGATATTATATGCTCAATTTCAGTCATGATGTTGGCAAAAGTGATAATATTTGACTTTTTAATCACATAGGCAATTGTCAGGATCATATCAGTGCTGTAGGTGTACAGGATTTTCATCCTGCAGGAGTTCTTTCACAAGCTAGTAAGCCTATTGAACAGGGGTTTGCTTTTAAGCACCAATATATATCGATCTGGGCTGTGTTTGAACCTGCAAGTATCAGAAGGAGAACTAAGCCACCCTGACTGATGTTACGTCTACACTACATGAATATTATATTTAGGATCAATGTGCAGGAATTTAGAATTATGAATGCATTTTACAATGGATTACCATCAAATACACAGACATGACTAGTAAAGAGGAGCAACAAGGTATTGAATGGTCCTAACAAGAGTATGGGAGCTAAAATACATGGGTATCCCACCAAACTAATGAACTTCTGAAGCTCACAATGATCTAAATGCAAAGGAATTGAAATTTGGGAAAAGAATACATCAATAAGAAATAGTTTAGTTTAGAGAGAAATATGACTTTAATTGGAATGCTCTGAAATAGATTGCAAGAAAGTACAATATTTTAACAAAGTGAAAAACTAATGGAAATGGACAGTAACCAAAGTTGAAGAACAAATTGCAAATAAGATAACAAACTAAAATTAAGGCATTAATGCAAAGGTTTATTCTAAAACAAGAATTGATTGGTAAACAGCCAGGGCTGAATACCAGTAAACATGTAGCTTACCAAAAATAAATAAATAAAAAGTAAATAAAAATATACCACTGTAACAGACGGCAAAACTTTCTAGATTAAATAACAAAGTAAGTCTGTATAGATATGGTTCATATTCAAACTAGATACTGCTTATCATTATGGTAACCATTAATGTAATATAACTGTGAACGTGATCAACATGAAAACAAGTTCACTTATTTGTTACTGATAGCCATTAATGCACTGACACTGTAGCAGTTATGACTGCTACCTCAAACTAACTATTTGTCACATCTCTAAGGACAATGGCAATGGAGGGTAGCTGTAAATAAAAAGCTAAAATAGCATATTTTGTAAAACTATTGTAGGCTGCAGCTGCTTCTCTGTTAAGAATATGCAAGTTTAGGGAAATGTTTTGGCTTACAATGATGCACACCAGCATCTTTGTCAAATGTGATGTTCAATGGAGGAGTCTAAAATAAATGACACATGCCAACAGAGACACTATGTCACAGAATATCAAACCTCATTAAATGCTTTAATTTTTCCTTTCCAAGTTTAGTAATTAATTCATTATCAATCTCCGCACGAGCACACTAATGATTTAAAAGTCTGATGTGCTGCATTCACATGTCTTTCTCTACATAGTCATCTTAAAACATTATCACATACAGATGTACATTCATAATTCATTTTGTTGTAGAGTAGAGTACGTAAAGATGCAGTCAGACTTTTAATGAACAGTCTTATGACTTTAAAATTCCTGCTCTTTGCATGATCACAAGAAAAACAAATGTGTTTTGTTGCATTCACATGAGTTTCTCCACTCACTGTTATACATACTTTTCTTAAGAAACCTTTTCCTTTGTTCTACTTCTTTGTAAACAAAATGCACAATCATTTATATATTTAAGTATAAGCATATAACAGTTAAAGTAATAGTCAATCTTTTAATAAGTAAATCACTGTATAATGCATTGCATTGTAAGCTCTTAATCATAAGAAAAAATTAATAACAACCTACCAATTGAAGAAAGTATAAATATTTTACAATTTAAATGAATAACAAAGAATATCTTGTAAATGGTTACTATACAAAAAAAAATTATATAAATTGTACACTTTAACAAGGTGTATATTTGTGTGTAGTAAGACATTATCTACTTCATATGGTTAACAGTTATCATTCAGTACAACGATGACTTCATATGCAATTTCCAGAAAAGTCAGACATACATTTTATTTGTCATGCAAATATCTTAAACATATAAGATTGTTAAGTCAAATAGTGACACTAATTTAACTTGATTAAAATTGGTTAGAAACATGTTTCAAAAGCAATTGCTTTCAATAAGACTGGTCTAACCGAAGATGACATGCTGGCATAGGTCGCACAGGTGTATTTTTTTTTTTTTGGTAGTGTTTAATGTCCACTTTAACTACTTATGGCACTGCAGGCAGTGACACTGATGATACATGAATGAAGATGGAGCACCGGTGGAATGCGATGGTGAGGGAAACCAGAGAACCCGGAGAAAACCTGCCTCAGCGCCACTTTGTCCACCACAAATCTCACATGTGGTCGCTTGGGATCGAACCCAAGAAGGTGGTGTCATCTGGTTCCCATATGATGGAACTGCTTTAGATATTTAAAGGCAGGATTTGAAAATTCATTACACATTCTTTCCTTTTGATGATTTGCATGTTTTTCGAGACTTTTAATTCAATGGCAATACTGACATACTTCCCGTGATATTTTAAATTATTTTTTCTTATGTGAATAAAATAGTCCTTTCTTCTTTCTTTAATGCTAATTTTTATTTTACCTACCTACAACAAGTTGCAATACAATTAAGTAGATGCCTGATTTTTGTTCTGGATATATTTTGTAATTTAGGGGAGTTCTGTAGAGAATTTTTCTTTTATGGTGCTAAAATTATCTGACTCAACAATCGCTTTGATATGAGGGTCACTCAAATTTTGAGAATTGGCAACATGGAGTTTGCCACACAGTTCTTCCTAACTTTAGATTGAAGTTCAGATAGTAACATGTGCAAGCCTGGGGACACTCCAACAATGTGCAGGGTCAGCACTGCTGTATATATGCATGCAGGTATTGTTACACCAGACACGGACCTTAACTGAGAGCACTTTCACAATGATTTTCTAGGACTAAAGTTGGTTTAAGAGAGACAGAATGCCTTGAAAGACTTCATCATGCATTTGGGGATCTTTGCTCCTCACAATGCACCATTCATTGATGGCATGTAGAGTTTAGAAGAAGAAGAGTTCGCTTGAGGATGAAGAGTGTGCAGGATGGCCAGCTTCAGTAACAATAAATGAAAATATGGTGAAAGGAGTGCATGCTGCGGGAACATGATTATTGCATATAATATCACAAACAAGAAACCCTGATTAATGAATCAGTAACAGTGAGGGTTATCATTGAAGAAGATTTTTACATCAGAAAGCGCTGCAGTTACTGGATTCCACACAAACTCACAAATGAACACCTGTGAATGGTGCCAAGAAATTATTGAAAAATTTGATGGGGGAAGAGCCAAACTAATCTTTAACATTGTAACAGGTAAAAAAAAGTTGGGTATACCAATTTGATCTGGAAACTGAGCAATACTCATTAGTCTGGGCCTTCTCAGGAGAGCATCGCCCCAAAAAGTAAGGGGAGAAAGAAATGTCAAGAAAATAATGCATTCTGTCTTCTAAGCTAAAGGCCACAATGTAAGGATTCCGCTTAAGGGATAAAAGGTTGTGACTGCCAGATGGTGCATCAGAAAATGCCGTTAATGAACTCAGAACAAATTACCCTAAGACTGGCCTGCATACAGTTTTGTTGCACCATGATAAATCTCTGCCCCCAGGGCATGAGAAAAAACTTAATTTCAGGAGGCCTTCTTCCTGCCATGGATGTGGCACCATTTTACTTTTATCAACTCCCCAAAATAAAAGAAAAATTTTGAGGTCAGTGATTCAAAACATCTGCAACTACAGTAATTGCTTATAACAAGGTATCTTCACTGTTTCCAAAGAAACATTTTTCTTATAGAGTTTAACGCCTACTTTTACTACTTGTGACACTGCAGGTGATGACAAAGTGATACATGGAATGCAGATGGAGCACCGGTGCCAATTTATCCACCACAAATCTCACATGCAGTACCCAAAGAAGGGTGGAATTAGGCATTTCAAAAATGGTTTGAAACAATGAGATATCATATAGAATCTAGTGGAGAGGAGTTTGAAAAGATATAATGATGTTATCTAAACACTTTAAATTTTATTGCATTTATATCTTCAAAACTTTCAGTATGAACATGGTATTTTTCAGTTCTCTTTTCCAACTTCTAACTTTCCAAATTTATCTTAAACTACATGTAACTAAGTGCACAAATACTCAGCAGGTTGGGGCTTTTACACAGTCCACTAGATTATTGCAGATGTGGATGATGTGTATCAACAGTGCCTGCATAGCTGCCAGTATTGTTAAAAATGTGAACATTGGCTTAAGCAGTCCTTTACATAGCAGCATGTAATGTTTCAGGTGTCTAACACCTTTAGCAAATAAATAAACATGTGCAATAATGGCCCAAGAAAGAAAGAATCAAAATGTATCTAACCTTCCTGCAGCTCTGAAAATTTTCTTGCTACATATGTGACGGCTAAATAAGCAGAGTAGCTAGGGCTGAAGGAGGCAGTTAGTAACAAAGACTTCACAGAGAGCAGTTGGCTAGGAGAGACAGCCAAACCAGTTGACAGCTGAGTATACAAACATCAAACTCTCAAATAGATAAGCAATAAAGTTGTTCAGCAGCAACTGAAACAGACAATGTTGTCAAATATCTCATTTGTTCAAAATCATCAAAAGCAATTTTTGAGGAAAGCAAAACTAGCAAAACATTTACTTGTGTTGCAGGTTTTCTTGAAAATCTTTAAGTTGATGAACTTAAATGTGCAATTTGGTATTTAATTAAGTCTTCCTATGGGACTTGTGATAGACAAACCAGCACAGGAGTGAATTTTCTCCACATTCTTCAGTTTCCCCTACTATTCTATTTCATTGGTGCTCTATTTTTATTCCATGCATCATTGCGGTGCCATTTATAGTAAAAGTAGGTGTTAAGCACTTAAAAAAAAAAAAAAAACATCTATTTCCAAAAATCTATTTTTTATTAAAAGACCTCAAGATGAATATTTAAGGCTGCAGCATTAACAAAAAAGCAATCAGTAGCTCTTGTAAGTGAGAAGAAGGAAATAAGGAAATTTTCAGCCATACATAGTATGAATATGATGTTTTCGAACAAATAATAGAACAAAGAATGGCAATAGAAGAGAACAAAGGAGAAGAAATAGAACATTTAAAAAAAGAAAGATACAAAAAATTAGAGGAAGAGTAGAGAGCATAGAAAACAAACCTAGTAATTATGGTGATTGGTAAAAATGGGAAGGGACAGAAGACCAGATGTACGAAAACCTTTAGGAAGTGGAAGAAACTTGGCACAAAGGTAACTGCAAAAGTTTTGAAGGATTTTCATTTGGAGAAAGAAGAGGGAAAAGAAATATACCTGTAAAATGTATAACCATGCAAATGGTGTATGATAAGTCCAGTTAAGAAAATAAACATGACACTTAAGATACAAAAACAGAGATAAATGTTAAAAAAGTAGTTGAGCAAAGAAGATTGGCACACGGACACCTCAATACATTATAAACTTGAAATTTGGACTGACGGAAAAATGACAAAAGTGACAACTGTGATCAAAGACATGAGGATGGTAGTACAAAAATCAATGAACCAGGAAGGAACATACAATATACATGAGAACAGGATGAAGCAGAGGAGGAAGAGTCAATGTAGCGGTTAAAACTTTAGTGAGATAGGTGGTGGGACAGAAAAAGGAAGGGGAGACACTGCAGAACAAGTCAGAGATGGGAGATGGGAAAGGAGAAAAACACAACTTAAGAAACAACAGTGAAAGTGGAAAAGGGAAGTAAAAAAGAAGGGTACAGATGTTATATGAGCATGAATAAGAAGAGCAGTTCAGAATCAGGCACACTTTGATGTGTGATTTGAAAAAACAAAAAGTCGAAGGTCATAGATAGGAGAGAAGGAAGGATAAGAAAAAGAGCCTAAGCAACTAGAGCTTATAAAAGTGAAAACTAAAGCTAAGGAGATAAATGAAATAAAATTAAAACAGGAGGAGATAATGGTAGTTGAAAGGGAGGATTAAATATAAAGCAAGCAAAAAATGAAAGGACATGTCTATGTGCAAAATGCAATTGAATATCATAAAGTGCTTAGTGATTGAAGATAAAGGTGCCAAGTTCAGGAGAAGCCAAAAAATATAGCAATTACTACTGAAAAAAATTTACTTTAAGTTCGAATATTTCAGATTTTTGTACCCACAAAATAATATGTCAATATATAGCAGAACAAGATGCCCAATTTTTTTGGTTTCACTAGAATGTTTTTGCCTACTAATTATCTTAACTTATCATTTAACACATTGGAGCTCAAGCCCGAGTGTAGCTCAGGCCATGCAAATGTTCTTGAGACGCAATAGTTCGGGCAGGTATTTCTAAGGCTTTTAATGCATTTCCATGACCTTAACTTGGTCTTGGGCTATGCGGCAAAGAACAGACATCAGTTGTAGTTTAGCTGTCTGATTTGTGATGGCATCTGTCCTTGCTTTAGTCAACTATTAGGAATTTTAGGAGATTTAGTAATATTGGCTGCTCTCGGGTAGTCGTGCCATTTTCTTTGAAGGTGGTTATTTGTTTGTTACGTTTGTGCTCTTAAATGTTAAAATGCTGCATTTTCCTAGATTTATGTGAAGTGAAACTGAAATTCAGCTTACAAATGAAGCTGTGGAAAATTCTCATTCCGAAGAAAAGTTTTTCGAACTTTGAATAAATGGAGTGTAAGAACTTTACACAGTTTTTTTCAGTCTGATATTTCATACCTGTAAATTTAAAATAAAATACTAATATGGAAGTTATGACTATTTCCTTACTTGTTGAGAAATCCTTGAATGCCATATTTTTAGATTTTCCCAATACTTTTTGGCAGATTTAATTGATGTACTGTAAATAATAATTCAAAGTAGGTGTTAAAACCTGGGTTTCTTGGCACTCCAACTACTAAAGTGCCCAGGCTTCGATGTGTTAATTTGAGTATCTTAAATACCAAAGGTGAGGCCTAATTATGATACTCTTCACATCTTGATGTGAACATTTCTCTGCACTTCAAAGCATATGGAAGACCAGCTCAAAGGACTTTACTTTAGTAGTCTGCAGCATTTCTTAAATAATTTCTGTTCAATCATTTATTGCTATGAATAAATATGTATTGTTTAAAATTAGTTATACTACTATCTCTTTGTAGCATTTATCATCATATCCCGCTTTAAGTGTATTTCAGATAAACACATATTTCTTACATTGACCAAATTTACCAATACAACAGTTTTTGCAAAAAATATGTACTAAAGATTCAGCTAATAAAATATTTAAACAACAAAGCATTTGTTTTAAAGCTAAAAACTTAAAATAGACAAATACAGCAAACTGTATTCAAATCAAAATGAGCATGTGTAAATGAATTAACAATCAGGTAAAACTATTACATCACAGTAAGTAGATGGAGAGCTTAGATAAGGATGCTTTGTCTAAAGCAACTTAAATCTCCGTAACCTAATTGCCTGAGAATAGCACTTTAATTCTCTGTGATTTGCAATTATTTTCATGGGTAATTTAGCAAATAGCAAGCAACTGTTTTGATTAGCAAAGGCTTGGGCCCCATTATTTGCATATCCCATTATTTAAAAATCAAAAACTCTTACTAGTGAATACAAATATCCTCTCTTGAGGTATGATACAGATAATTACAATCACTTCAAAACCAGCCCTGCTGAACATGATCATGATACAAGCCAAATAAACTCACAACTATTTTAATAGGGTCATTACAATTCAGCAATTAAAATTTCTAATAATCTTTGATGTTACTTAAAACTTCTAGGCAACGCTGTTACTTCCCCATCTTCTATGGTGCATCAGCAATTTTCAACCCTTGGCCTCCTAATAAGGCAATATAATGAACATAAATTTTTCACAAAAAATGTATAGTAATTCTAATACACTTTCTCTATATATACCAATATACCAATAAATTATTAGTAAACATTCAATACATAAGTATGTTGCATGTAAGGAGGATATACACTTTCACCATATTACAGCAATGTGTTGAAAAAATGTTGAACAAGTGATAGGTAAACATGATGTCTATTTCATAAGTAAATGAGCACAAGTTGTATGGAGAAAACAGAAATGAAAATAAATAATAAAGGCTTGTTGATCAAAAAATAAATAAAAAAAACCTACTAAACTACTCCATAAATATCCATGAAATATTAGGGAAAGTATTAAGGATATACGAAATTTATTTAGAAATATCACAAGTTACTTCATATAAAGAGTACCTAGTTTAGAATGGAAGATTTTTTTCTTCAAAATCTGAAATACGATGTATGGCATTTATTTAATTTTTCGTCACTGAAGTATGCTTTTCGGACAAGGCCATTTTCATTTTTAATTTAGGAAAACCCTGTTTTTTTCGATGAAATTACGACATCGAATTTTTTGGTTGGAATACAGCTTTTTGTTCCTCTATTTCCTAAAATTATATGGTAGATAAAGTAATAAGAATAGTGTCAAAATGAGTATAGGGCGTTTTGTATAAAAAAAACTTGAGGGGTGTAAGAATACTGAAAACAAAATAAATATTAATTACCAATAAACATGTACCGGATAAATGACTATTACAGGTATAGATGTGAAAAGCATGATTGTTTAAAACCTAACAAGCGGTGTAACTATACAAACATGCGGGGTTAAAAGCAAAAACATAGAACAAACTAAGATCAATTTATGTAGGTATATGTTGTTGTTGTTTCTAGTTATTTGTAGGCATAACCTAAATTCATTCTTGTACGCCTTTAAAAAACATTACTATAAGGAAAGTATTAAAACAGAAATGCAAGATTAAATACTATATTTATAATTTATTAGAAGTTTCATCTCTGTGTATTTCTACCAGAATTCAAAAATAAGAACTTCATTAACAAAAAGACAAAATTAAAAGTACTTCTATAACATACCTGTGTAATGCCAGATACAATCTTCGTTGCCTCGTACTACTTTTGTAAGGTCATACTTGTTTTCGGAACATTATTCTTATGTTTAATATGTCTATCTATTTTGCAAATATTACCGATACTTACCTTACTTGTCATATAGATCTATTAGGCGATGGTTAACACCCAAGTAGATCTCCTTAGTAATTGAAAACTGAGCGTATCGACCATTATGGTTCTGTATTATGTTAGACGTTGAGAAGAAATTTAATATAAAACTACTAAGGCTGTGTGAGTAATGACAGAGATTTCTTCTTGTGTTCTCAAGGTAAGAGATTTTAATAGTTCTTTCAATTTAAATTTCTTGTAAATATGCAACCGAATGTTTAACCCTTTCAGAAAGGTCATAAGTTCGCCTTACTTATAAATAATTCTATATTATTTATATTCACTAAATTAATATGTAATTACTAAAGTTGCAATTTGAGTACCAATATCGGAGATTGCTTCTTGGTTTCCAAAGATGTAGTAGGTACTTAAAATACTTATAAATGTGCAAACTATGTTTCAGTCCTTGGAAAAAAAGATTCGTACAACAGTTTGCCAACTTATAAATATACATTATTTCTCATATTCATTTTTAATTTCTGTTTTATTTGTCCCGCGGATGACTGGGATTTTATGTGAGCTGATCCCTCAGCTAAGTTTTGCCGTCATATATGCCCCACTCCTCACAAAAACATTTTTCGGTGTGCCTTGCGGCCTAGGGCCCTCAACAGGGCTACGCTTAGGTATGAACTAAAAACCGTGATTAGTAAAGCAGTTAAATGAGTTCTCTTATACTAAAGTTTTAGCAAAAAGAGTGAATTTAGGTTACAAATAACTCTCAATATGTTTCAATGAATGTGGTGAGCGTTCAGTGAACTGATTCAATGAATATTGGTTTTTAAGTAAACAAGACTTGGCGAACTATCTTTCATAAAAATACACTTGGTAGTAGTATGTTTAAAGTAATAGATATGAGGTGTTAAACTCAGGGCAACTTTGTACAATCAGGGTCCCTTACCATTACGGTTCCCGTATTTCCAACCATCAGTTTCTGCTATTGATCTTATTTCTCAGAAAGTTAACTGCCAGAGCCCTTACTGTCCTCGTGGGGCAGCCATATGGTAATAAAAGTAATAGTAATACTGTCATTTCCTAACCACAAGTGTTCAATATTGTAACAAATGAAAACACCAGTTTCTATTAAATTCACATCATTCATCACTAAGGCACTATATATAATACAACACTTTATACTTTTGGTACACAAGTAACTGAGTCACTGCATTCACCTCAGTTTCTTAGCATTCATCACTCACTAGATTGATCTTTTAACTAGCTTCACTTTTTACTAAAGTACTTATTGGCTCCTTATATAATCTGCAGCCAGGCTACAAGGGTTCTAGTCCTAGAAATTATGGGAAATCACAGTAAAAAGCACTAAGGACTATTTTGCAGGAAAACCTTTGTTTGCCCAGCTATTGTTACAGCAGGCCAGGCAGCCGTTCTTTAGGGTGGTCGTTTGGCCTCACGAGCTGCTATTATACTGCTCTCTCCTTAGAGCTGGATGTCCCGACCAGCACTCTCTTAGAAGGCTGAATGATCTTGGCATACTACCAGTATTTTCCCTCAGGTGCAGTTGACTACCTTGTTGATCCTCTCCACCATGTGGTAAGTCCTACCCTGGTTGATGGAACCTCTTGGTCTGAGTTCCGTGATATGACCACACCTGAACTTCCAGCCAGGAACCTTCCATGCTAGTTTGTCAGTTGTAACAGTTCTCCTCCCTGTCACATGCTCTCTGAGTGTGTGTTGATAAGTTGGAAGGTTTGCAAGGTCCCTTGACAGTCAGTCCACTACACACACACCCTTGCAGTCCCTGATCCTCTTATCACAATCATACTCTCCTTCTGGATCAGCCTGCGGACTCCTGGTTACCTGTCAGACCTCCAGAGCACCACTTCTCACTGTCGAGTCGTAGGACCCTCCGGCCAATGTTGACTGTTGCATTGTGGCTACTGAGGGTATCCACTCCTAATAGTATCTAGCCACTCTCATGGCTAACACCCACAGACTTAATAGAGCTCCTCCATCTCAAGTTAATTCCAGCAAGGCCTCCTTCTCCATTGGCAAAGTTTTGGCTGAGCAACACTAACTTATAGGGTCAATTTGGTGACCTAGTTGGCAAGCCCTCAGCCACATCAGGTCGTCTTATGTCATAGCAGCAGTGATGTCCACTATTATGCGACAGCTTACCTCACACCTAGCTGTCCATGATGAGATTGTCTTTCATCCTTCTGTCTAAGGCACACAGCATCACACGAGGAGATGGCAGTGATGACTCTGATGTGCCCTTTGCCATGTTGGGTCGTATTCATGGCCAGTCAACTTGATTGCAGTGTTTCACTGCGCTCTCTTCAATGACACACCCAGAAAATACCACTGGAAACTCAACACCCTCGGATTGATCCCCGTTGTCCCTGTCACTAATTACTCCTGAAATTCTTGGTTGCAACAGTTGTTACCCCAACTGCTAGCTGTTTCCTTCTCAGGCCCGTTCTCTTCTGTCTATTCATAAATGGCAGCTATTCATTGTTCCGATATGGGCAATCATGTGCTAGTTTTCCTGACTGGTCACACCCCCAGCACAAGCCGCTGAATGATTTTTACTGATGTCTGTGGGCTGAGTTTTTGTCCCCGTTCTAGTAACAAATATTCCGTATCCTCTGGTAAGGAACTTGTTACATTGATTGCTACCATCCTCAGCGCGACCATTAGCACCTCATGTAAGGTCTTGTACTTGCCAAGCATATGACACTCCCATATCTTGACATTGTGCATCCTATCAACAAAAGAGTAGTCAGCTTCTAGGAGCTTCCAGAGCTTGGCTGCTAATTGCAAACTTCTGCAATGTCTCTCCTTATTGCTATTGCCTTGACTTGGGCTGACTATTATAAGCTATGGCCAAGTAGTGAGGGCCTCCCAGATGTTTGTGAATGACACTGATGTCAAGACTTCTGCTGCCCACTCGTGGAAGCGGTGTTGCTTTTTCTTCTGCTGACCGATAGTTGTGGGTGGGTAGTGACAGCAGCAAACAGCTGGCAGATGACTTCAAATGTTGACATACTTTGGTGGCTAGACATGTACAAGTGTTGTTGCACTTAGGTTTCTCAACTTCAAATTCTTAAGTGTTCCGTTAAGCATTTCTTCTATCATGGTGTTCACTTGTTGGCGCTGCTGTCGACTCTTCTCTCCAGGGCACTGACATGTGTGCTTTTTGTGTTCTTATAGAATGTCAACACATTGATTATGGCTGTTTATTGTTCCCCCAGTCTCTTCCATCTTTCCTCTCAGCTCCTCCACAGCAGACAGCTATTCCTCAATTTTGCCCCATTTCACTTGTCTATAGGAACTCTTGCTTTCATATCACGCTCCCATTTTGTACTGTCTTCCAATATCTCCACTGCCTGCCCTATTTTGCAGTATTTATTAGGCTATCGATACACACTTGCAATATATTTTCTGCTTCAAAATTTAATTCTGTGTTAAAGCTGTGATGATTCTAAACATTCATGTGACTGCCTCCTTTTTGTCAACTGGTTTACTCTCAGAGGGAAGTGGGTAACATTTTAATACCATATTCATAACTTCAAATTCCATATTCAAATATCTACAACATTTAATGTAATGCATGCTGACTACTTTTGTTGACAAAGGTAAATACCCCATCCATACCAAACCCTCTCATCCCATTTCAAAGGATAAGATTATTTTATTCAGATCAGTTTGTTTCCCCCTTTTGTTATTACAAAACTTAAACTTTGCTATACCTTCTCCCTTTTGTAATGCTTATAACGCTTCTCTGATAGGTTACTCAGTGCACCTATCCTTGCATTAAAATCCCCCATAATTAGTATTTCCACCTGATCATACTTGCTTTGAAACTTCTCAAAGTCTATACTGAATTTTCTGAACGAATTTGTGTAAACAATTAAGATGCAAATACAGACATATCACAAAAAGAAAGCTACATCAATAACTTACACTACAGCTATTTATTTCAAACTCAACCTTTGCTTTTATTCTTTATACCACTTAAATTATAGAAATAAAAGTTTGATATTTCCACATTTATCTCCTCTAATATACACATTCCTTACACTGCTACCTTTACAAACATTTGTAATGTTTTATCATTGTGATCCTTTTCCACTAGACTTTCAAATGTCCAGCTCTCTAGCAACTTCAATCCCTAACTAAACTGTTTTAATTAAAATTATATTTATCCAATTTTGCTTGGCTTCTTGTATATAAATGCACATTTTCTCTAGTACTGCCATAGTATTCAAGTTCCATACTTAACGCCTCTTTTCTTTACATAGATTCCAAGGACCTTCACGTGTCTTGTACCAGCTAATCTGAAGCTTAATGTAAAGAAACATTACATTGATGTCACTGGCAATGTTTTTCTTGCATTATCCTTCCCCCCATCCTTGGAAGTGCTTTAGACATCCACTGCCTCTGCCTGCATGTGTAGTTTGGTTCCCTTCTCTTCATCAATATACACATTTTCTGCTTGGTACAAATTTACAACTTTTTTGTCCCCCCCCCCCTTTCCTTTTAGTGTTTTATTTTTCATTTCCCATTGCCTTTAACCTAAATCTTGTTCAATCAAATTCTTTGCCTTGTAACTTGTTATTCTTACCACCTCCCACTTAAAAGTAGCTGTTTTAAAACTTATAGGACTTGATCTGTACCCTCTCCTCCCAATTGTGTGACAGTCAGCAATCTCCCATCCTACAGAGTTTAAATGTAGTTTTTGTTGTATAAGAACCTCAAATCCTGCCAGGCTTTGTCTCTTTTCTCTCTTGTACTCCAAAAATAATTAAATGTAACTTCCTATTTCTTTCCTCGTGTTAGCTTTCTACTCCTCTACTTCAAAATCACCTATAAGCAATTTTATTTTGATATACCACTGATTTTCTTGTCTATTCACTCCATGTTTTTATTTCTTTTATTTGGTTGGTGAAAATTTCTAACATCTTGGCTCTCTGTTCCAATTTTGAACCTTGATTCATATAAAATTTACCGTCATCAATAGGATTAGGTTTACTGAAATGAACCGACACCTCATTCCTTCACATCGTTGTTCCCTTTTATCATGTCAATTGATTTTGTTTTTTTATTTTGCATTAAAAACAGATACTAGCTCAATACACTTCCATTCAACACTAGCATACTTTTATGGTACATTTTTCCCACATTGTGACTAGCCAGAACGAACTATCTAGTAGTAACACATGATTAAGGGTCAAACCTGTTTTTGTTGTCTTTTTTTTCTTCTTTTTCTGTTCTTTTCATTTCTGTTTGTTAAACAAAATGAGAATAAAAGTTATAGAGGCCTAAGATTTAGCTTTAGCAACACCAGGTTTATGCTGTAAGTCACAAATGTTTGTTCCTTTTATTCCAATGCTACTATTTCAGAACTGAGAATGTACTTAGCTTTTACTACTGACAGTTTTTTTCGTAATTTCAACAGTTGAACAATATTTGATGCTTTCAAAATAAGCTGATGATTACTATTATAGATACATCATAATACATTTAATATGTTTCTGCTCCACAGATTTGGTAGTAAATTTAAAAACTGCAGCAGCAATTTCAGTAAGAGTTGTGAATTACAATGGATACCAAATAGAATTTAAAGAGAGGATCTTCTCTTGGAGGACAAAGGTCACAGAATGAGAGTGTTTTTTTTACCAACAATGTAACAACGAAGACAAAAAGTAATGCTGTACTTTTGCATGGGAATCAGAACTGAAGTTAAATCAGAGACTCCTTTTCCAGAATTTTGTTCACAGTAATTAAAAGTCTGGAAAAGGAGTCTCTGATTTCGCTTTACTATACATCTAGCAAAGGAGATAAAGTCTGAAACTATTATATCCAACATCAGCCATAGGGTAAAAATGAAAAAGACATTGAAGAGGAGAATATAGAATCAGACTTTGGTTCACAGAACAAGAGAGAATTTTCCCAGAGGATCCTGTAATGATGAAAGACAACAGTGATTATGAAATGGCTAAGAAGATGAAAATTAAAGATGAACACTGCTGGTTGGAAACAAAAGCTTCATCTGTTTGTTGTGACATTAAACTAATGTTTGTTGAAATGTACTGAAGTTGGAATTTTTGTTTATTTTACATTTGATAAAATTTTCAAATTCTATGCTTTAAATTAATAACAATCAATAGTTTGTGCATGTTTGCATCCTGTCATATGGTGTGTTTAAAGGAAATAATGGTAATGATAGTTCTTCAAAATTATAAGATATTTGAGGGAAATGAAAATTGTACGAGATGACCATATTTATATTTCTTTGCTTCTTTGGATGGTAGTTAATTTATTTGAGATGCCCTCCAATGGTAGACATCTAAAGCATCTGATTCTTCCTGGCAGGAATGAAGTAACATCTGGACTTTTTTCTTGTAGTTTTTCCAATACAGATATTACTATTACTGCAATGTATTTGATAAATTCCAAATTTATTTAACAGATTTATTGCTTGATTCAATGTTTACTTAATAAACTGCCCAAAGTAAAATTATTGGTAGGGGCTAGTATTATATTATAATTGCAGATTTTTTCAACTTTGGTAAAAGTGTTGAATCATACGTAAATTTCTTATACATTGCATTGCTTGTAATAGTTAAATAAAATAATTTACCAGCTGTCTTAACTCTTTTTTATTCTCATGTTTTTGAGCGCATTATAAGCTAGCTAAACTAGTTGTGGCCATATTCATAGCATAGTTTAATTATCTTCTGTACTCGTTTTTTTTGGATGTGTATTAATTTTATTGTTAAACTTTGGAAAACGGCATGCTGATACATTTTTGAGTTACTTATTCTTCTTAATATATGTAGGTATCCACCTAAATAGGTTTGCTTTAAGTATCAAATTACACTTTTGTGTTATAATGAAACATTTTAAAATACAAGAAATGTAGCATGTGGTTTTGTTCAATTTCCTATGTGAATTTAACTTTCTCATCTTATGCATTTCAAATAATTGACTCATCTAAAACAGACTTTAGGATGGTGTCAAATACGTCATTTACATATATAAATCAAACTTTAAATATTTAGTTTAATTAATTTGTAATTTTAATTTCTAAATGACTTATATAGATCTGTTAAGAAAGCTGGCAATAGATTCCCACAGCTAGACTATGTGTGTGTTTCTAAAAATTCTTATAATGATGAAAAATATTTCAGTACAGAGAGAAATGAGCAGAATCAGTTCCTTGATGTGATTTTCATCTATCCAGATAAGTGTTTGGTAAGCAAGAAATCCCAGTTGGGATTACTGCTTTTAAGTTGTCTTTTAATATTAGAAGAAATGATACCAGACTCAGATAATACTTGGCTGACCATTTTAATACAAGCATTTAAATAATCTTTTTTAATTTGAATGCAATCCTCGTTTTTACTTTCCCTATATGTACTATGTAGTGTATAGAGAAAGTATTGTATAGCACCCAAAAATTTCATTCCAAGATTTCACCTGAAATACATGTTTTGTGACCCCTGAATTGAAAAACAGCATGGTATCTGTGGGCAGCATAGGTCAAAAACAAAAAGTCTGTTAAGTACCAAACTTGATATTTAAGTTCATTGTCTTCCAAGGATGCAACACAATTTTCAACAGAATCCTGCCCCCCCCCCATCCCCAATTTCCCTTTACATGGAAAAAATTTCTAAAATGTTCGTTTTCTCAAAAATGGCTCTAATGATTTTGGTTAAACTATCTTGTATTTAAGATATTTACATACCAAAAAAAATGTGAATCTTGAATTTTTTGTGAATCGCCTCTAAAGACCTCTTTATTCTGGATGAATTTTTCTGAATTCTGCATAATTGATAAACCTTAAGAGATAGACAAAAACTTACAGCACAAAAATGTAGATCACAGTAAAATACACAATTTATGTTATATACATTTTTTTCGTGGATTTCACTCTTTTTTATATATTTCTTGTTATTGGTTTGGTTAACTTTTAACATACAGGAAGCTATGAACTCCTGACCATGCAAAGAAATGGATTTCAATCCCATAGCAACATATTTTGTGGGTTTAGCCTTGTGTATTCCCTTATTTTCCTTTACTGAATAAGAAACTAAGTAGTCAGATGTTTCTGCTAATGTTTATCTCAATTAGCATGAAGTAAATAGAAGAATAAGCTGATTAACAATAATCTATTACAGAGATGTCATGTTAATGGAACACATGAAATTTGTTTAATAATTTAAAAACTTCATTATTACAGTCATTATTATTTAAAATTATGATCCAATTACTTTGTCTTCTTTTAAATATATAACAGGATGTTTATTAATTTTATGTATGGTATTGAATTCTGAATTTTTAATGTAATTATAGTTTAATTATTACTTTACAATCTCAGTATATTGAATCTTTCAAGTTTTAGAAGTAGTCTTATTTAAGCCAAAGGTAGCCAGACCTATTTCAGCTGCACAGTTTCAAATATATTCAGGAAAAAGCAATGTATGATATTATTAAACTTTTAGCTGGTAGATTAATTCATTACAAATAAAAGTTTAATTTAATACATTTACTTTATGTTTAGTAGTTTTGATGTTGCTGGCTGATTTGGAATGACAATTTAATAGCTGTTCTTATTTAAGCTTCTTCAATTTTCTTTTTCATCATTGCATGTTTGAAGTGTGAATAATAACTCTTCAAAATTACTCCTAAGTGAGGCACGGCTCAAGGGTCGATGAAGAACGCAGCAAATTGTGCGTCGACATGTGAACTGCAGGACACATGAACATCGACATTTCGAACGCACATTGGGGTCCTTGGATTTTCAATCCCGGACCACGCCCGACTGAGGATCGGATAGTCTTATTGGACCAAGCCGGGGTGGCCGCTGTCGCACCCAGAATCGCTTGGCTCCGACTCTGGAGGCGACGCCTTTGAAACCTATCGGGGCGAGAGAGGCCCACATGGTCTCTGAGGTCGGGTCTTGTGGAGAAACAACAAAAACCGCACCACTCGAGTCCAACCGAGAACCGCGGCATTCTCTCGTTCCGCCCCGCGAGGGGCTCGAATTACCGACCTCAGATCAGGCGAGACTACCCGCTGAATTTAAACATCATACTAATTAAGCTAAAATATAACCAATATAACCAGCATTTTAATTTTATTTAAGATTTTATATTGCCTGTATAGTTCAGTTTTAATGACATTTTTCAGCCAACTTTTTATATTAGCCACTATTAGTTAAATTTCACATGTTTTTTGACAGCTTTTGGGTGTGTGACATCTTTTTATTGTAACACTTGAAGGAAGTTTTGTTAACCTGTATAAACCAGAGTTTTACCTTTACTACTTAACTAGATTAATTGCATCCCACCTAATATTTCAATGGAAGCATGTTTTTTAAATCCTCCTCAATAACCAAAATATGCATTTTAAGAAAGGTGCAGCCATGTGGTGACCGAGTGATTAAACCACTCGCCTTCCACTTAGACAGCCCGGGTTTGATCCCAAGCTGCTCATGTGAGATTTGTGGTGGACAAAGGAGTGCAGGGTGGGTTTTCTCGGGTTCTGCAGTTTCCCTTGCCATCACTTTCCACCAGTGCTCTATCCTCATTCCATTATCACCAATGTCAATACCTGCAGTGCCACCAGCAGTAATAGTGGGCATTAAAATTAAAAAAAAGGGGGGGGGGGATTGGTATTTTTTTTTCCTTTCTTTCTTTCTTTCTTTTTTTTTTTTTACCTAAGGAGAGAGAGGATAACTATAAACACCAAATTCTATGAACATTTTGCATCATATAAATCCAAATCTCATAAGTTTAAGATATTTGTAAACTAATAAGATGTATGTCTTTGGTTTTCTATGAATAACTTGTGAAGTCTGTTTCAATCAGGATGAATACTATACATTTTTTTTTTTTTTGTTACTTGTAAACCATAAGAGATATACAAAACTTGACACAATAAAAGTGCAAATCCTATTAAAAAGCACCATTTTTTTGTCAATTTCCTTTGGTTCAGTTCACAAATTTGAGTATATTATGTGTTTTGCTTTGCTTTGTTTCTTATGTGTGAACAGTATTGAATTTCAAATACAGCATATAGTGATCCACTTTAAACATTTCATTCATTTCAGCATCCTGTGCCCTATACTTACAGAAAATGTTATGTTTAAATTGCCATGTGCAAGAGACAAGGGGAATCAGTTGTTCAAAGAGAAAGGGGTTCATTAAAACTAGAAAGAGATAAGAATTTTCAGAAATAAATCTCAAATAAGAATTTTAGGAAATATTTGTTCAAACTTAAATAAAGATTTTGGATAAACAAATTTAACTTTGATTGTACTTCTTTTCATATATGGCTTATTTAAACACTAGCAATCAGGAGTATTATATTTTTAGATTTACAGATAATTATAATAGTAAAAATAATGATGATAATAATAATAATAATGGTGATAATAATTTGTTGTTCTAATAAATCCTTTGTATAGTCATTGGACAGGTCATTTGTTACATGTTAATCTGTGTTATCTTGAGAGGCTTTATGGTCAATGAGTAAGTCAGGTCTGATGAAGATTGGTGTTTGAGAGCATTCAACTGCTAGATCATTACTGCCTAGCCAGATCTGAAACCAAACTGTAGCAATTTTGTAATCACTTAGGACTTGAACATATACTACATTGCAACAAAATGAAATGAATTGTTTTTGCTGAGATTTGTTGAATTAACATAAAGTTAGTAGAAGGTATAAATAGCAGAAGAATGTTATTATATTTCATTAAATTATAATAGAAATATATGAGATTTTTTTTTCTTTATTAGAGTCAATGAAAGGGCACCAAATAATATATTGCTTTTCTACATAGTCTTACTGTACAGTAAACTTTCTCCAATTGCAATATTTTCATTTACTGCTTAAGAAAGAAAAACTGCAGGGAGGTAATAATTATGCTTCTCTCTCACAGGTGAGAAATGTATGTGCTGTGTTGAGCGAATTCTAAACTTACAGTTGATGTGGAATGTTGAATGCAAAAGTTTATTCACTCACCAGGGAACACTATTAGGAAAGGAAAAGAAATACAGCATTTTGTGACTGTGAGTAGTATTGCTGTGATAGAATACCAAATCGTTGGGCATGTACAGTAACCACCTTATGCATCTTGTGGTCAATAACTGCATATTTACTCTTTCTTTTTAAATATCCAGAGCAGACAAAGATTGTGAAGCACCTTACTGTAACTTGTGGACATTAACTGATATAATAAGATGTTTTGTTTAATCCTTTCTTTAATGGCAGCCAGAGGAGAATAAAGGTATGTGTAAGATGACTACTCTCCTGTGAGCTGTGGATACTTACTGATACAGTAAGGTGTTTACTTTTTCTTTCTTTACTTAGAGGCAGAGCAGGATTAAGATAGCATGGTATAGTCAACCATGTTATTGTATTTTGTGGATGTTAAATACAACAATAAAGTGTTTACTTTCTGTTTTTATACTGTTTGATATAGCAGAATAAAAGCATCAGTGCTTGGGCTAATAACAGTAGAACTTTCATATAAGCAAAACAGTAATTGTATATAATTGTTGCTTAAACTTTATACTTCACAGTTCTTGTGGCTTTATTCTGGTTGGAAAGTGACCAGAGTTACCAGTGAATAACAGCTGAATGTGTGCCTTTATAACTTGACCCAAACTACATAAGAAAGGAATAATGACTATTCACTAATATTATTGTTTATATTAATAGAAAAATAACAGTTCCATAAAATTGTAAGGGATCTAGAATAAATTGATGAACTCCAGCTAGCAGAAGTCCAACACAGTGACTGCAGCAGCACTGCATGCCATAGGGCTCATCAGCAAAAAAGCCATGTCTCTGAGGAGCCCAGCACCTTTTCCCAATTCTCCATGCATACCATGAGATTTAAACTCACTCTTTTCTCATGCTTCAGTTGGGCCTACAAACTTCTCACCTTGTGACATGTTATGCCAAGCATTTTTCCAAACTTTTGCATTTACTTTTTCTGTATATTTTTTATGTAACCAGTACCTACATTTTTCAGACAGGGCATCCTGTTTCAACCAACAGGGGTTTTATAAATATGGTACCTGACGTCTCCCCAAGGTGGCCCAGGTTTGATCCCAGGTGGGATTTCAGGTGTACAAAGCAGCACGGCAGGTTTTCTTTGCCATTGCACTACACTGGTGCTTCATCTTCGATCAATTAGTATTTCATGACTCAAAAGGTAATATTGGATCAGGTTGAGTAATCATCATTATAGTCAGGATGTCATGAATGACAAGTCATTGCCTCCTAATGTATAAGCATGGCTTTAGCTATAAAGACCCAAAAAAATAGGTCAACAAAAGCCCTTATATTTGAACTAGATCGGAGTCACACACTCTGGATTGCTATTGAGTAAAGGAGCAAAGTTAACTTTTAAAAATGTAAACTGTCAGCAGAGCAGAATGTACAATGTGAGTTCTGTTAAGGTAATCCAGTGGTTTTTCCCCATATGTCCATAAGTATGTATTCTCCTTTTCTATGAGGAGTAGTAAAAGTTCTGTGTCTTACAGGTATAGCTTCCTAATCTCTTCCTGAATGCTCCTCCTGTTACATCTTCACCCGGGAAGCCCCTACCCTCAATAAGCTTGAAATAGTTCTATCCTGTACCTACTACTCTGTAACAATGCATATTTCTAGAGATAAATCCTATCTTATACTGGGTACTTTGCAATATTGATACTGTTTCATATTTGTAATATTTTCTAACATTAAGCTCAGTTTTTAACTAATAATCAGCTGCCAATGAGTTTTTAATTGTGAATAATAATGAATTATTAAGATTGTGTATGCTTTGTCAACAATGACAAATTCATGGTCTTACTGCATTCATTGCCCACACTATAATGTTTTTTTTTCTGAACCAATCAGTGAAACCACAATTTTCACACTTGGAGAATTTACTATTGTAAGTCATCAGTAGTGATCCAATATTTAAACATCTGAAATCTCTTGAGCCTACTTTGTATTTCTTATAACTATAATGAAATTTGTGAACAAAGTCTACCTCAATTTACAATAAATAGATATAAGGCTTTATATTATGTTTGAAAGAGAGAAGAGAAAATCATTTTAAGGTAACAAATTTTTTTTAAGAAATTTTGTACAGCTGTGTAGAATTCAGATAAACATAATTCTTATGAAACAAAAAGGTTTAAACATTTAAATATAAATCTAGAGAGAACACAATCAACAGAAAATAAGAAAAGAAATCATGAAAAAGCTTTCATATAAATATCTATTGCAGGTAATAATATATCACTGCTATGAAATGTATTTTATCCAGCTATTATTTCAACAGGAGGTTAGCTCTCTGAAACCATCTCACTTCTTAGGTAGGTATATGGATATCTTTAACTCCCCTAAGCACTATACTACAGGTGCAAAGGGCTTTGGAAGCAGAAACTGCACCTTGGTCTCTCTCTTATTTATCAATATGCTGCTATTTGTTGAAATAGACCCTCAGAAACCAATATGAGGGGCTGGAGCAGCTTGGAGTTCACAAGACTTGGACAGTCAGATATCATGCATGGTAGGTAGTAAATCAAGTCTACCCAGAAGCAAGACATTAGTAGTACACCTGGACTGTCTAGCTAGGTACCAAGGAGGAAACAGTAAGCCAAATTTTGGAAAAAGCTTTGACTGACTACTGTTTGACAAATTTTGCCATCTGCATTCTCTCAGTTCTGAAACATTGGATTAATGTGCTTGTTTAGATAGCATGAAAGAAATGTGAATCAGCTACAAGATAGCAGTATGGGAATTATGAGCTATTTGCAAGTAATTGCAAAGCAGGGCTTATATCACATGTTATGCAACAAATAAAGTTTGTTTGGAGTTAATAGAGCTATCTGCTGGTCATAATATAATAATCCACTTAACCTCAAAAGAGTTTTCAATAACATCTTGTGAAGGAACCTGGTCACGTTACTGTGCGACCTGAGCAATTTGCAAGAGGTCATAATGCTGGCTGTATGGCAGAAATTACTTTTCTTCAAGTTGGCTATGCTTGCCCTCTCCTCGAAGTAGCAGAAAGGAGACACCTGCCAAGCACTCAGTCATCTTGCTCACCATTATCAACCTACAATGTCCTAAGGAAGCCATTGTGAAAACTGGTCTTTCCTTTCTATCCATGTGGGTCTTTGTATGAATGATATTGTAGCATGCATGAAATGTTTTAAAGGTGTACAGGCATTGCAAAACCTGGGATTTAAGTAACTTGTGGGATGATTGATGTTTGGAGGAATTTAGTAACAGTGATGGTCAAATTATGTTATATTAATTTGTTGAGTTGGTTTTTTAACACTATGCCACTTACATTCTTATTATGAGGGACTAGTTTCAGAAGCCTATGCTTCCATTTTCAATCTCATGCGTCCAGCCTCTGTTGCTGGTTGCAGTTGCTTGTGTTTTCTTCTCTGGTGGCGAAGTGATGAACTTCTTAACTAAGCTTATGCAACCAGCAATGGCAGTTGGACCCGTGAGGTTGAAAATGGAAGCATAGGCTTCCGAAACTAGTCCCTCATAATAAGAATGTAGATGGCATAGTGTTAAAAAACCAACTCAACAAATTAATATAACATATAACTTGTGGGATGGTTCATTGTTCTCAACGCCAATTTCTTTGCGAATGCAATGGATTGTAATGGGTTCCATGGCAGTGAAATTGGGCATTGGCATGAGAAAACCAAAACAGATTTCAGGGTACGTTGGAGTTATTATCTGATGTGTATTGGGTTGAGCTTTGTCTTACATGAAAGGGTATTGAGTTTAGTATCATGTTAAATTGTTTGCATGTGCATGTGTGGGAACCAGCACCCTTTTTTATTGTAGTTATATATATATATATATACATATTTATTGTGCTTGAATCCAGATATTTATTACAGGCTTTAGCCGGCTGGATTTTCATAGGAATGCATGTCTTTGCAATTACAATAATTGAAACTGTAATTCTTTGAGGAATATTGAATGGGCTTTTGTTATTTATTTGCGAGGGGCTAACCCTCTTTGTTAGTAATGATTAAGGTATAACTTATTGAGAATTTATTAGTTTTTTACAATTTATTAGATTGTTAAGTTTAAATCTTATTATATTTATTGTTACATTTATTAATAGTTTTTGTATCAGAATTGATCAGGATATAGCCACTCATTAATTTATTCTTAAATTTTCTATATTGCAGCCCTTAATGTCTAATCACTTATTTAAATATATTGTTAAAATGAAATCTGGATCTTTCATTTAAACATGATGGTAATTCTATCTTCCTTTGTCCAACTGTTCCTAAGTAACGCAGTGAAGGATCCACATAACAATCTAAAAAGAAATTTCATAGGAATTATAGTTAACTATCTTTAACTTTCTGTTGGTCATAAGAGGCCTGAGAGACCCCTACCATTATTTAAAAGTTATAATTCACCAACAAATATGTCTATGCAATTGCTTGGCTAGGACATTTAACATTGCACCTTACTCAATTTTTTGCTGTAACAGCATCCTGGTTTGTATATTTCTTTGGGCGATAAAATTACTAAATCAGCTGTTATATGACAGTCAGATCAATCGGTCCTTGCATATTGCTGGCATTTGTTTCTATATATATTTTTTTTTTTATTATTACTATTTATTCAGTTTCCAGGTGTCAATTGTAGTGTTATCTTTTTTTGAAAACCAAATATTCTGCAACATTTGACTCTGGAAACACTGCACAGTTCAGCATTTTGCTCTTGGCTACAAAGGAGAGGAATGGTATCAAAACTATCCGGTGACTTGCAACACGTGACAAGATTAAAACCTGAAAACCCTATAACAACAAATACGCCAATATATTTGTAATAGTTGCTTAGTGTGGTAAAAGACAGAAAAGCTGGGATATAATTCCCAATAGCAGAAAATTTGAAATTAGGTATAAGCATTGCATTGTAAAACTTCAATGTATATTTTCTTTATATGTTTTTATAATACAAAATATAATGTATACTGCGCTTATATTTAGGCTGGTATTTTTTTATAATATAAACAAATATAAACCATGTATATTTAACCTAAATAAGGCTAGACACAGAAAATAATGAAACAAAATAAAAAAAGCACGTATAACTACAGAAGGCCATGAAGTGGCTGAGTGGTTAGATCACTTGCCTCTCACCAAGGTGGCCAGGGTTTGATCCCGGGCGACTGCATCTGGAATTTGAGTTGAACAAAGCAGTGAAGGGTGGGGTTCTCTGGTTTCCACTGCCATCACATTCCACCAGTGCTGCATCTTAAATCTATGTATCACCAGTGTCATCCCTGCAATGCCATATGCAGTAAAAGCAGATGTTAAATATTTAATCTGATGTGTTCCATTCACATGACTTGCTCTACTTCACTGCAACAAATTATGGTTAAGAAGCCTATGCTTTTATTTACTTTATGCTAATTGAGAAAAATTTGCAGAAATAGTCTTAATACTTGCTTCCTTGTATGTAGAAGCAAAATAAGGGAGTATCATAGGTTAAAGTGATAGTCAAAAGCTGGTTGCTAGGTGACTGAAGTTCTTTTCTTTCTATGGACAGGAGTTTAGAAAAGTATAAGTTTTTTAAAGCTGAAACGAATAACAAGGAATATCTAAAAAATGACCAACTCTATGAAGAAAATATATATGACAAAAATTGTGTTTTTTATCGTGATCTACATTTTTTGTGTAGTAAGTTTTTGTCTATCTCTAACAGTTTTTCAGTAAGGCAAAACTCCATGAAATTCATCCAGTATTAAGTAGTCTTTAGAGGCTATTCCCAGAAAATTCAAGATATACATTTTATTTGTCATGTAAATATATTTAATATACAATGTTTTAATCAAAATCTTTAGGGTCATTTTTGAAGAAAGTTCCACATAAAGGGTAGTTACAGGTGGGGAGATTTTATTGAAATCTTTGTGTCCTATCCTTGGAAGATACCAAACTTAAAGACGAAGTTTGGAATTTAACGGTCTGTTCATGTTTGTTCTATGCTGTCCACACACAAACACACCTTTTTCTAGAAATGCTTTTTTTGGTTTCAAGGGGACCCAAAACATGTATTTCCAGTAAAATCCCAGTATAAAATTTTTGGGTGAAATACAATACCTTCTCTATATACTATGTACATAGTATGTGTAGAGAAAGTAAAAATACTCTATTGGCCATGCAGACCATTGGTGCTCTTAACAAAGTGTTTGCTTAATGAAAGGTTAAAATGCTAATTACTACATGAATGATAATCTAAAAATGCCAAACAATAAGTGGATGTTTCATTTGAACCTTATGTGGAAAGCTCTCAGAATATAACATTTACACTGACTAGTTACATAAAGAACTGCAAATGATTTTTTAAAAATTCTCTAACTTGAATCAAATTTATGAACCCAACATTTTACACAGGGATGCAAAAACCACCATTTTGATAGACGGAATCTTAGTGGAGACTTGTTTGGTATCAAACAAATATAAAAAATAGTGAATTTAAAATACAAGGTATTACTGTCAAATTTCCTGACCTCAAAATAGTTAAAGGGCAATTCGTAAGTTATATCGAATGTTAATGCTAAAATATGTTCCTTCCTCATATTGTCAGCATACTATTAATTAGGCATATGTGGTTGCAACTTATATATCTCAGAAAACAGTTTAAATAGGTTTTATTAAGATTCCAACAGTAAGATTTCTGGATAATTGCTACAGCTTTATAATAATTATACTATGCCTGCAGGACTTGGAAGATTAGAATAAAACTGTTTGGTTTATCTCTTTTTACACCAAATTCTATTTTCAAGAATACAAAATGGTGAATACTGAAGGGCAATTTGAAAATGATCAATTTGTTATTTTTTGAAACATTTTGTATATAAGATAATTTTGTGCCAATAAAATATACTGCAAGAATTGAAATTTATTTTTACATATATAAACTTAGTAAAGTAACTTGTTGACAGTAATTATCTATTTCATTATTTTTGAAAATCGACAATAAATACATAAACACTATTGTTTTTTATATATAGTTTTTTTATATATTGTGTTCAAAATCTGCCTTTAATACAATTTGTCCACCACAAAAACAACATGTGGTCGCCTGGGAATACACCCGGGACACATTGTGGACAGTCACGTAGTCTAACCTTTCTGCTATGGCACGGCCAAAAAACACTGAGGATTCTTACCAACATATGTAGAGAAACAAATGAATGGTAAAACATTTATACTTATTTGCTGAAGCAAGACTATAATATCATTATTTTTAGTAAAAGGCACTAAAAATTGCTGGAAAAATCCAACCATAAAGCATAACCTATTATTAAAAAGGTGGTGGCCACTAACTATGAGTAGATTCTGCAAACAGTTGATGGAAACAAAGTGTAGTTGCAGATAGAAATTACCTCTCAAATTTGGAACTAAAATTAATTCCTCTTTCTAAATAAAAACAATATTTCTGTCTCTACAGAACACAATGTACATCATCAAAATACAATTTTCTAAACAAAATATTTTGTTTGTATATGCAACAATAGCCACTTTTAGAATACAGAAAGATAAGAAAGTGAAATCAAAGAATTTTACTCTCTAAAATTGTTTAACGATAATATATTGATTACAAACTTTAACATAAAGTAATGACTACATGTATGTTCTTGAGTAGCATTTCCTGTTTTCAAGGAATCCAATGTAAAATATGGAACAATTATAAATTATACTGTCTTCATTAAAGCTCTCTTATTGTTTCACTTTTGGTTACTGATAAGCTATTTAACATATTGTTGGAGATATATAAATATTAAACATAGAACAATAGATACTAATGCAAAAGCAACCTCTAATTATATAATTCTGTTGGTTGCTTACAAATGTTTCAGTTGGTACAATAGGCACTTGGCACCTCAATCTATTACTATAAACAATAACCTCAATCTCAATGTTCCTCAAATGTATTATTTATTTATAGGAAAATTATTATCCAACTGAAATTTTGGTAAAAAACAAAATTAAGGATTTTCATGTACATATAACCTTGTGAATACTACATTGAGTTCTGTAGAGAGCAAGCACTACATACTCAGAGAAGCAGGCATGGTACTTGTTCTTAAAGTTAACTGAATTAATTTGCTATATGATAGATTGGCATCTTTAGAATGTTCACCTTTCACAAGAAGGTCTTTTGAAAGCTTAAGCCTGAAGTTGTATAATGTATAGGGTATAAGAAATGCAGACATGAAACAATGTAATTTCTATAATTGTATCAGTTTGGACTAAATTACATTATTTACATAACAGAAAATATGAGTACAGTACAACAAATACATCCATGTGATAATCTGAGCAATTTGAATTTTTGTTATTCGATCCGTTTGCAACATATTTCAAGCACATTGCTTACATAGTAATAACATGGATGTGGTACAGAAAATACATCTATGTGACAGTATGAGTGACTTGAATAGAGGACCATTTTAACAAAACTCAACAAATGCATTTACAAAAGTTTACAGGAGAAGTATTTTTAATTGTGTTCATTATTGTTGATCCAAAAGAATTGAAAAAAAAAATAACACTTGTCATCCTTGTAGTTAGGAATTGATGAAATGCTTCATTGAAATTCTCACTAACTGCCTTTATTGAGAAAAATAAAGCTACAAATTGAAAATGACTACAAAATTCAGCATATACAATTTCTATGCATGCTTGAACTTTATCTTTTATGCCAAGTGTTGTAAATATATATTCTAAACATTTAAATTCAAAGGCATTTTAAATCTATTATGTTTTATAGTTAATATGAGAACAAGAGTTCAATAGCATTAAAATGTTTCTTGTAATTTAACACATGGACACAAGTTTCTCCTGCAAAAAAAAAATCCTTTATCTTTAATCTAACATTAAACTCATAGTCACATTTTTAGTGATGACTAAAGAGCGACTACATGTTTTAATACACTCTTAGATTTAATAATGTGTGAAATCCAAAACAATATGGATATCAGTCTTCTTTAATATAAAGGTTTTCCATAATATAGAAGTTTGTCTTCAGGTCATTAGCATTCCCTTGTAAAACATTTGAACAGAATTCTTTCTTTGCCTGAGATTCATTTTGAAAATAATAGATTAACTTCATTTACTAATACATATGTTTGCTTACATGATTCCTGATTTAAGTTCAGGATCTTTAAACATTACTGAACCTCTTTTATTTCCAGGTTTCAACACCTCAACCTCTATTGGTGAAACAAAATACATAATTTGAAAAAGACTTTGTAACTTGGTGTTAGTTCTTCCTACATAATGCAGACAATTTGGCTTTCATTACACTTTTGGAGGTTGATTTTATATCATAAATATAACAATCTCCTAAATCTTAGCTTGCTCAAAATTACCAAAAACATCATAATATTTTGAGGGTACTGACTGTTTTGTTTTTTCTTAATTCTTTTTCAGGAGGCAAATAGCTATGCCCACCTATTTGGAAATAATGTTAAATTTCTATAAATATTTTTGAACTTTCAATGTAATTTATAAACATTGCTATCATTAGTCACCTTCAATTGTGTAACGGTTACCTAAGGTTGCGGGTTCAAATCTGGCAGAGGACAATAGATTTTTTAGCTGTAAAAATTCTTTGCATGACCGCCTTCGGAAGGTAAGTAAAGCTGTTGGTGCCATGTTTTAAATTTACGGCATGTAAAAACCTGATAAAGAGGCCTCTTAGCAAAATAAAGTGGTCTTTCACACCCAATATAAAAGCGGATGCTCAGATCCACAGTGTCCATAAGTAGAACTCCATTTTCATTGCCATTATTGCAGAGCTTTCCTTTTTGGAGCTACAAGAAACAGAAAACAATCTGATACTAAGATCTTCTTTCAGTATATCTTGTTCTAAAGAAATTAAATAGTCTCTCAGAGCAGATGTAATTTCATTTGCTCTGAATACTGATTCATAAACCCTGCAGTCTGACATAGAACAGAGCTACATATTTTATAAATGACATCTCGACCTCTCCTGCAGGTCATTATTTTACTTTTCTCCCCCGTGCATTAAAATTGTCTAAGTCCCATATGGGTTATAAGCTTATGCATGCTTGTCCAGAAGCTGCCTTCAGAGTGTGTTTGCTATTTTTCAGAATCGGACATCTTGCCAAATGCATCCCTACTTCAAAAATTGTAGTTGCTTTACCAGAATCACAACTCCTTACCAAACGTACACTATTTCCCCAACATTTCAAATATTCTGGTTTCATTGGCCAGGGCAAATCTTATTACCGCTCCATGTTCGCTAAGGCTTTTCTCATGGTTTTTCCAGAGCAACCTAACGGTATGCACTTGCAATTTTCATCTCTTCTGTAATGTAATAAGCCCATTTCTTATGGATGAATACATTTTTGAGCATCCATGCACCAAGTTGCTGTTAGCTTTTAAGCTTGCACCTGTCCTTCATAAACATACTATCAGGCATCAAAATATCAGCTACTTACATTTTCTTATCTAACCCTTTTCTTTTCCTATAAATTCCTTAAAATTCACATTTATAGTTATTTCAATTAAACTTCTTATTTCTTACTTTCATTGTATATTTGACTTTGATTTTCCAGTCTTATCAGATGGGTTTGCTCTTCAAATCTGAAAAGTGAGTAAAAGCTTTTATCAGGAATTTTGCATTGGTATGGCTTTTTCCTCTCATGAATCAAAGTATGCTTTTTTAAATGTGACAAATGGGTAAAGCACTTATCACATATTTCATATTGAAATGGTTTCTTACCCACATGATTCAAACTGTGTTCTTTTAAACTTGACAACCAAGAAAAACTTTTATTATATGTTTTACACTGTTGTGGCTTCCTACCTACATGAGTTACATTATGCATTTTCAAATCTGACAATTGTGAAAAGCTCTTATATAATCTTTACACATGTGGGACTTCTTACCCTCATGAATCAAATTATGTATTTTTAAATTTGATAACAGTGAAATTCTTATAAAAACATTCATTGATGTGAGTTGTTATCCTCATGAATTAAATTATGCTCTTTCAAATTTGACAACAGTTTAAAGCTCTTATCACATGTTTTGCACATATGCAGTCTTTCGCTTCCATGAGTTAATGACGTTTTAAATGTGACACATTTCTAAAGCTCTTCTCACAAATCTACCTATGTGATCATTTGTACTTTACTCATGAATCAAATTCCTTTGTGCCCAATTAATCCATGCTGTAAATTTCTGAATCTCTATGTTTACTATATTCTTCTAGAATTAACCCTTCCTGGGGCCTACAATGGTAGGTACAGGTTTGGGGTTCCCGGTCCAAACTTGAGACTCTGTGGGCAACCTTAGAGTGGTGAGGGAGTCAGTGTAGGTCATGCGTGGAGACCTGTGTCGGTGGAAAGGGATATCCTGGTTGACTGAGGGTTGCGCATCTGAGCCTGGGCTTCTGATCTTCAGTGATTGGGGAGAGGGCACAGCCTTATACACCACTTTAGGTTGTGCTTTCTTTAAATGGGAAGCTAGGATCTAACCCACCCCTATTCAATTGGCCAAGACTAGGTATTACATCAAACTCCAGGGTGAGTTGGACGGCAACCCTGCTATATCCCCTGTGTAGCCAGTGGGGTGACCCCTTGTTGGGCACCATGGTGAGTGGGGAGCACTGACTGAATTTTAAACCATATCTTATGTCACCAAAACAAAACCCCTTACTTCAAGTAAAGACGATGGAAAGGAATTAGTGAAGTCATGTGCTCCTCGCTACTTTGTTATTCATAGTACAGAGGAAGATAATAGTTCTTAAGTTGTTAACGGTAAGCCCTACACTATACAAAAGTGTAATGATAATATAGCTGGTACAGTGAAATCCTGTGTTAGAGATTGCAACGGTACACTCCTTGTCAAAGCCCATTCTGCATCCCAGGCTGCAAGGATACTTAAAGCCACAACGTTGCGATCACATTCTAGACGGATAATAAAGAATAGGAAAAAGAAGTGGAATGCATTCGTAGGTTGCTTTAATCAACATGCATCCTCCTCTGTCACATGGGACAAGTTAAGACGTGTTTCTAGAAAATCGACCCATATGCCCATCACCGATCTCACAACACCTGCCGGAGCTGTTGTTGATTTGTTTGACGTGGCGAAAACTTTAGGCAGTACTTTCACTCAGGTGTCTAGCTCAGGCAATTATTCCCTTGAGTTTCTTACAGTTAAGATTTAGGTGGAATCTCAAGGATTCTCCATTCGTTCTGGAAACCTTAAAGATTATAATCGCCTTTTCACCATGGTAGAGCCAGACGATGCTCTATCATCTTCGAGACACTCTGCACCAGGACCTGATAATATCCAACAAATGTTGCAACATCTTTCCCCTGATGGTAAACCTTTTCTACTCGAGGTCTATAATCGTGTCTGGGTTGATGACACTTTTCCCGACAAACGACGGCAGGCCACCATCATACCCATTCCTAAACCTGGAAAGGACCACCATCTGACTTCCAGTTATCGTCCTATTTCCCTCATCAGTTACGTTTGCAAGGTGATGGAACGCATGATCAGTGGACGGTTGGTGTGGTGGCTGGAATCCCACAATCTTCTGACTAACTTCCAGTGTGGTTTTCGATGATGTCGTTCAACTGACCATCTTGTCTCACTATCAGCTCAGACCATGGACGGGTTTATTAAGAATAGCCAAAGAGTTGGGGTATCTTTTGACCTTGAGAAGGCCTATGATGCCTGTCGGAGAGCGGGGATATTACGTTCTCTGGACAGATGGAACATACTTGCGCGCCTACCGTTGTTCATTCAGGAGTTTCTACGGGAGCGCGTTTTTTCTAACCCTTTTATTCAAAAGAATGGAGTGTTAAGCGTGACGCTGTTTGCTATAGCGATTAATTCTATATCGCAATGTGTTCCCCCCAGGTGTCTCGTCTTGTTTGTTTGTGGACGACTTTGCCATCTTCTGCACTTCTCAGCACACACAGTTTTCGGAACGTCGTCTCCAATGGAATTTGGACCATCTATATGTTTGGAGCTCGAAACACGACTTTCGTTTTTCACCTGAGAAGACCGTCTGCGTTAACTTCTGGCGCCGTAGGTGGCGAATGGCTCCTAATCTTCAACTCGGGCCAGATTTACTTCCCATCGCAGATGAGGTGAGATTCCTGGTGTTGGTATTCGATCGGAAACTATGCTGGTCAGCTTAAAGCGCGGTTTCACCGTCTCTTAATATTTTACGGATACTAAGTGGCAAAGCTTGGGGAGCAGTATTGCTGGGTATTTGTCTTGCGCTGATTCGATCCAAGTTGGACTATGGCTGTGTTGTGTATTCTTCAGCACGATCATCTGTGCTGAGAGGACTTTATGCAGTCCATAACCAGGTCATCCGTGTGGCTGTTGGGGCTTTTCCAACCAGCCCAGTTGTTAGGCTCTACGCTGAATCGGCAGAACCACCTCTGCGATATGGGCGTGATGTTCTGTTGGATGATAATGGCTGTGGGCTTACCAGCATTCCTCCGCATCCAACGTTTACCCCTTTTTCAATACCTTGCTAGACGACCGATACGGGTTCTTGTCACTCAGTCCCAGGCCTGCAGGTTTTCGTTTCTTTCGATATTGCACTGCCTCGCATGTTTTCAACTGGAGAGAGAAAGTACCCCCCTTGGCTACGTGTTACCTCCCACGTGGCTTTGGGAATGACCGTTTACGAGAAATCTGCTATGCCTGAATTTAATATCGGTACTTGCTTTTTTAGCATTTTTATCCCGCTCAGTGACCGTCTTTGTATATACACGACGGTAGTAATTGTGCTGCCGTTTCAAATGTGCATTTGTTACTGGGAACGACAGCTTTACTTTTGGTCTACATAGTGGCACATCCATTTATACTGCTGAGCTGTATGTCATCTATCGAGCCATTCTTTACGTTCGCCGTCGGGATTTGGATGATTGCCTCCTAATGAGCGATTCACTTAGTGCCCTTCAGAGTGTTAGCCAGTTGTACAATCACCACCCTACCGTGCAACGGATCTAGCACATCCTTAACATTTTACACACTTCCGGTGTTAATTGGAGTGTGCCTGGATTCCTGGTCACGTCGGCTTACAGGGTAATAAGCTGGCGGATTCGGAGCTAAGACGGCAGCAACGCATCCCAGTACTGTGCTTCCTAAGGTAACCTCTTCGGACTTCCTGCTTGTGCTTCGGAGAGCGGTGGTTTCTTGCTGGCGTGAAGAACGGAGTCTCTCCGCGGGAACAAACTCAGGGAAGTGAAGGATCTCCCTGTGCACTGGGTAACCTCCTCTCGTAAATCTCATCGGGAGGAGGTGATATTGGCTCGTTTGTGGCTTGGTCACTGTATTTTTAGAGTCCAGAGTCCAAGAACAGGTCGCCCAGGTTTACCTGGGCGGAGTGTAAGTCGCCACAGTACCTAACCGCTAAAAGCGGTTTTACCTGTGCGATATTTTAGGGGAAAAAGATTTTGTTTCACAAGCTTTGTTGTCTACGTCCGCCGGGCGGTGTTAAAATTCCTCCGCAGCCTTAGGGCCGAGTGTGGTCGGTCACTCAGGCGGTCACCCACCCAAGTGGTGACCACGCTCGATGCTGCTTAACTCGACGTGCCGCTTGTGTGGCCACCGGGTTAAGCAGGCCAGGTGGGAAGAAAGTTGGTAGGATTGTGGATTTGGGTGGGTGATGTGTTCCAGGATACTTAGAGTGGGTAGGGTTTCAGCCGGGTGGTCTCCCGACCGGCTGCCACCCCTTCCGTTGCTGTACAACCTGGGGGCTTGTTTGGATTAAGGGATGGCAGTCTCTCAGGCCAGTGGACCGAGAGCGTCCCTTGGCAGGGGGTAGGATTTTCTCCTTCTTGGCGCCCTATGGTCGTAGTCGCCCAAAGTGCGCACCAGAGGGTTAGGGTGAAGGGGGAGTTTATCATACAACGTGCGGGTTCGTTCCCTCACGACGTCGATGATATACGGGATTCCTGAGTAGGTATGTAGGATGTGAGATGGGAATCTGTACCCAGTATCATAGATCATCTTTAACGCCCTGTTCTGGACGACTTGGAGTCTGCGGATTGTGGTCGGCGCCGCAGTTCCCCAGACCTCGCAGCCGTACAGGATCAGGGGGGGAATGATCGCCTGATACAGGCGCAGTTTGAGGTGTTTTGGCATGGCGGATTTAAAAACCGGGTTCAACTGCCTGAGGGCGGCGTGGCCTAGCCCCACCTTGCCCCTTACATGTGGCGCGAAAGTGAGCCCGCGGTCGAGGAGAACCCCAAGATATTTGGCGGCGGTGACCCATGGGATCTGCCGCCGCCTCAACCTCAGGGCACGCATCGGCCGCCAGCGACGGACCTTCGCCAGGAGAAGAGCCGAGCTCTTCCCCGGACTGATGGCCATCCTCCACTTTTCACTCCACCGGCCGATGGCCCGGAGTAGTCGCTGTAGTGGGGGGAAGCAGTAACGGGCGTTCTTGTTCTGTGCCATTATGAGGACGTCGTCGGCATATTGGCACATAACAGTTCGGGGTTCCGTCGGGATGTCAGACATGTAGGCGGCGAAGAGTAATGGGGACAGTACACTGCCCTCCGGCACTCCCGCCGCTATGGGTCTGACGGTGGAGAGTCTTCCCTCCACTCTCACCCTGAATGAGCGTTCCCGAAGGAAGCTGCTTATCAGGGAGAGATAGGGGGGAGGGACGCCTGCTAGCTTGAGTTTGTAGAGGAGCCCCTGATGCCAGGTAGTGGCGAAGGCCTTCTCCACGTCCAGCAGCACCGCGATCGTCTTGAGGTTGCCCTGGAAGCCCAGGGCAGCCTTCTCGGCGAGACGCAGTAGCTGCAAAGTCGTGGAGTGCCCTCGACGAAAACCAAACTGGTGATCCGGTAGGAGGTGCCTTTCCTCGAATAGAGGGGTGAGGCGGGGCAGGAGCAACCGCTCAAAAACTTTTGAGACGGTCGGGAGTAGACTGATGGGTCGGTAATTACATGGGAAGACCGGGTCCTTGCCGGGCTTTAGAATACATACCATCCGCGCCTCCTTCCAACAAGTTGGAAAGTGACGGAATTGGAGGCATGCATTAAAAATCCGGGTGAGATGGATCACAGCCTTTCGGGGTAGGTGTTGGAGCATGGGCGCCGTGACGCCGTCGTACCCCGGGGATTTGCTTGGGTGCAGTTTTTGTATTTCGGAAGTCACCTCTTTCAGGGTGACTATAGGAAGTTGGATCCCGTCGTGTGGCGGCGGTGTCTCCTCATAGAGATAGTCCACCGTCGCCTCCACAAGGTCACTGAAGTCCTCGTCCTGGGGGTCCTCCCGGGGTTCAAACTGACTCTCTAGGTAGTCTGCAAACACTGTGGCCTTCTCGCAGGGCTCAAAAGCGAGACCCCCACGAGTGCCATGTAGAGGATGCTGGTATTGTGTCTTGTCCTTCCTTAGGGACTTGATAATCCGCCACGGTTTCTTTTCTTGCAGGTTGACAGTCTGCATCAGGTTTTCCCAGGCCTGTTTCCTGTGCGCTCGGAGCAGTCGCCTTGCCAGGGTTTTCAACCTCTGGTATACTGCCCCTATCCTGGGGTGGCGGAAGCGTTGCCATAGCTTCCGGACTGTGGCTTTGGCTTTTATCAGCCGCCGGAGTTCATCAGGTATGGTCCGAGGGTTAGAGGATTCAGACGGGATGCGGTGTGTGCGAGCGCGTACCGCCTTTAGGATCTGTTGGGAGAATGCCCTCGCCGCCGCTTCCAGCGCCTCGACAGAGTCGATGCGTGGCCGCGGGTCGATGGTCTGGGTGAGTTCTAGGACTGCTGCATCCCAGTCGACTTCGTTGAACCAGTCTGGGATTGCCAGCGCTGGTATGTGAACATTGGAGTACACCAGAACTGGGTTGTGGTCGGAATCCAGTTCGTTTACCACTGAGAGGTCTAGATGGAATGGAATGTTTTTGGTGATCATGATGTCGAGTACGTCCGGCCTGCCGCGGGCCGGGTAGAACGTAGGCCCTCTCGGTCCGTGCGCATGGAGGCTGGGATCTCCGCTGATGAGGCGGTAGAGTCCGCGGCCCCTCTGGTTAGAAACACGGCTATACCAGTGCCCATTCTTAGCGTTTAAGTCGCCTGCAATGCAGACAACAGGATGCAGGTTTAACAAGGCGGTGTAATCCGCCTCGTAATAGTGGGCGTCAGGAGGGTCGTATGCAGCTATTAGCAGCGTGTCGAGTCCACCAATGGCAAGCCGAATGGCGCACGCCTCCACGTGCTGTAGCTGCGGGAGAGGAAAAGGGGTGTGGGTAATGTGGTTTTTGATGAATATAGCGGTACCCCCACCCTGTCGGCCGATTCTATCCGACCGATGGGTAGTGTAACTTGGCAACGAGAAATTTATACCAGCATGCAGATGTGTTTCGCAGACTAGTAAGACGTCAATCCCGTGGGATTCTACAAACTCAAGCAAGCTTGGGTAATGTTCCCTAATTCCATTTGCGTTCCAAAACGCGGCTCGCAATGGTCTCCTGACGAGTCTGGAGGCCATTACATTGCGGAGTTAGGAAACAGCACCTCCAGCGTGTCAAGCAGTATTTTGTGCTTGACCAGGGGACTAAGCCTCGGGTCGGACAGTTGCTGCTTACAATTTCGTAGTGTGGGAGGAGCCCTGTTAATGTAGTCCCCAAACCACAGGGTTAGGGTCCTAAACTCGTCCATATCGGACGGGGAGACTGCCTGGCCGTGGGTCGGCAGGGGAAAGTAGGCGGGATCTTGGAGCGACGCCGCTGTGCTGCCAGTGTCCGCCGTGGCAGTGACAAGCTGCTCGGCGGGCGGCTGGTTTTGTTGCGCCGCTGAGGGCGTGGCTTGAGTCTGCTGCTCGGTCGGGACCTGTGATTGGCCCGGCCGAGCGGTAGGCTGGGCCCTGCTCTTATTACTCTTCCTTTGTGACCTGGACTTCTTTTTAGGTCTAGGCGTACCCCTTTCCTGCGCCTGTGTCTTGGTCTTTATGGTCTCGGTCGTCTGCGTCGTGGGCGCCGCCTCAGTCGCCGTTGGTGGTGCCTCCTTCGTCGCTGACTCTGCCCGCTGCAACGTCGTCTGCGCTCTTTCCAGAGCGGCCGAGAAGGGGGCCGCGGGTGGGATTGGCTCCTCCCCACGGCCTCCTTGGCGGCGGTTGTCTATAATATTTTGCCGGGTTCGGCAGCCCTTGTACACACTTGAGTGTGCCTCCCCACAGTTGGCACACTTGCTCTTCTCAGGCGGGCTTGGACAGAATTGTACTATATGGTCTCCTGCGCAACGCAGGCACGCAAGCTTACGCTCGCACACCTGGCTGGAATGGTGGAAACCCATACAGCGGTGGCATTGTACTGGCCCACCCTGGCCGTAAAAGCGTCTGTATTTTTACACACAGTCATATTTTTTTAAGAAAGATCTTGCTCCTATCTGCCCGCTCTGTAGGGAGGCATTATCGGCCCGTCATGTGTTGCTGGAGTGTTTTGCTCTAGCACACATACGCTTCGCTCTGCAAATGCCAGCTACTCTTGCGGAGATTTTGGTGGACTTGAAAGAGCGGTGGCTATAGTTTTTAAATTCTTTATGCAATTGAGTTTTAAAGTATCTTTTTTATTGTATTTTATTTGTATTTACCGTGACTGCTATTGTGGAGCGGTAAATGTGTTTTTAACCTTTTAAACCTGTGCCTTAGCTAACATTTTAGTTTTAGCATTTTATTCGTTTCGGCTGGTCTGTTTTTACTGGTTTTTATCGACTTCTATATATCTCTGATTTTTCATCACGGCAGTTTGTATTTAGCCTGGATTTTACTTCTTTAGCCGATGTTTTACCTATGGATTTTTTTCATCATGGCAGTTTGTATTTAGCCTGGATTTTACTTCTTTAGCCGCTGTTTTACCTATGGATTTTATCTCTTGGTTTTAGATACATTTGTCCTCAAAGGGCGCTGATAACCAAGAAGTTGAGCACCCATAAACACCACTCATCATCAAAACCATCATCATTATCATCTAGAATTAATAATTCTATAACATCACTTTCCTGACTTTCACATTTAAGATTATCCTTTGAAACATTTGAGCCTCTATCTCTGCCTAAGACTTCAGCAGAAGGAAAAGATAAATTAACAGAAATATCACCAATAACTGTCGCCATGCATAATCTGAAACCAGGATTTAACACCATCAGGTGCAACAATGAGAATCAAATCACAAAAAAAAAAAAAAAAAAAAAACATACAAACAAGACTTATGGAACACAATACAAACAGATCCAGAAATCTATAGTTTCACACCACTTCTGAATCACCAGACACATTACACTTTTATAACCTACAAAATACACAGCAAAGCTGGATAACTGGAGAAGATTTTAACTATGAAACATAAACACTTTTAGTGAATTTTGAATTACCACCAGTGAATCAGTTATGGAAGTATATCACTCCATCACCAGATATCAACACAACCAACGTGGTACAGATATCAACAGCAGGAGCCAGTCTACCTGTGAAGATGGGGGCAAATAGTTCCCAAAACAAGTAGGACAACAAAAAATTTAAGTGATGAAAATATTTCTGTTCCAACTTAAACCTTCTTTTAAATTTAAATTTCACATCATTATTACTACAGAAAGCTGCCACATTTAGCTCAGAAGACTTTGGATTGCCCTTCCATTGTCACTGGTCAAAGTGCTTAAGTTTATTGTGATAACACCTTACAATGCCTTGCAATCTGTTGGGTCATTGTAAGGCAATGTTTACTCCATAATGGCTTCAAGATCACTAATTTGTGGCAATAATAGATGTTAGGTTTTTTTACTGTCAGTTACAGCCTTTCAATGGCAGTGGAAAAGTGCAAACTAAATAGTCCTACCATAAGTAAGTCATGTTTGGGACATATAACAAAGCCACGCAAAAATGGATTCTCATCTAAGGATGAATCTGTAAAAATTTTGGAAGAAATAAAGGAAAACCAGTACAACCTAAAGGCATATAGGGCCAGTGACTTAAACAAACCCACTAATGCAAAGAAGCTTTGCCAGCTGCACTGAAATAGCTAAAGAGACCATTTATTGACTAACACATAGCAATTTAGGTCTAGGACAGAGCCATAAAGCACATGGACATGACTTGAAGAGCAGTGTATCAGAGAATACTACACCAATGCAAGAAAATGCTATAAACACTACCTGGCAGGTGAAAAGTGGCAATGGGAGTTCCTTTAGATGAAACATTGGTCTATCTAGAGATTTAAAGAAACTCGGGCAATTTATTACCATCACGTGAATTAAAAGAGGCACTGAAACTGCATTCCAGAGAACTTTTCCAAGAAATTCACGGTGGTTGCAGATCAACTATTCTCAAAGGAAACATGGCATTCATAGAGTTGCCAACAATGCACGATTATATGGAGGTAATGTTTGATGAAGAGATTCCCCCAGTTTTATGATGAGGATATCCCAAATGTTTGGATCCATGGATGAAGCATCCAGTCACACTTCTCAATCTTCACAGCAATACTACCACTAGAAAGGTGTGTAAAGAAGTGTCAATGTGATACCATTTAAAAGGATCCCCGTCAATTCATCAGATTCCTCGCTAATAGATATTTGCAGATTTGGTCTGCTGAAAGAGCACCTTACTTCTCTGTGTCCCATCACAATTCCTCACTAATGGATATTTGCAGATGAGTTCTGCTGAAAGAACATCTTGCTTCTCAGTGTCCCATCACAATTCCTCACTAATGGATATTTGCAGATGAGTTCTGCTGAAAGAACATCTTGCTTCTCGGTGTCCCATCACAATTCCTCACTAATGGATATTTGCAGATGAGTTCTGCTGAAAGAACACCTTACTTCTCAGTCTCCCATCACAATTCCTCACTAATGGATATTTGCAGATGAGTTCTGCTGAAAGAACATCTTGCTTCTCAGTGTCCCATCACAATTCCTCACTAATGGATATTTGCAGATGAGTTCTGCTGAAAGAACATCTTGCTTCTCGGTGTCCCACCACAATTCCTCACTAATGGATATTTGCAGATGAGTTCTGCTGAAAGAACATCTTGCTTCTCGGTGTCCCACCACAATTGAAGGACACTGGAAAGTCTGCCAGGAAGAATGGGCTGACATCCCCTTTCATTTTCTTAGACACAATTTTTTACAATGGATATTGCACTGCAGAGCCATAGTTAAAGCTTGTTTTCATTACATTGAACACAAGAGGTGGTGAGGGACAGGTATCTCACCATTAAAAATTAGAAATAAAAGTGTCAGAATTTTTAAGTGGCACAACTCTCCATACTTATCCAAATATTACGTGATATAAATCACACTCTGATAATAAAAGGTATGTATTTTACATACACTTTATCAACTTTATGTTTATTTTTAAACAACTATTCAAAGCAGTTAATCAAGTAATCACTGTGTAAATTATATTTGACATTAAAAAAAGTCATTAACAAGGCAGTGCAAAGTCAGCAGCCAACGTAGTGGATGCAAATCTTTTAACAAAAAAATTCCATATTTCTATGACATCCACAAAACAAAATGAACAGAAATGTAAAAGTTATAAAGTAATTGATATGTCAAATCAATAGCAAAAAATATCTGATAAAAAGAGAATTCCAGAGAATTTCTATGATATCCACCAAACAAAAGGAACAGTATATAAAGCTTAAAAAGCATTTGACATTTGAAATCAATAGAAAAAAATATCTAAGAAATATTTAATATTTAATGAAAGTATTTAACAAACTGTATTATTCTGCTTTAGAGATCTATATACACTATATACTTACCCTCTGCATTTATTTTAATGGTTTACCAATAACGTAAAATGAGGTTCATTCAGAATAAAGACTTCAGAGGTTACTCACAGAAAAATAAAAGAAATAAAGCTTATTATGGGTAAAGAAAAATAAGTGGAACATTATGTATTTATATTTTAGAGAAAATAAACGGGAACAAATTTTCCTTAGAAATTTGGGAATGGGAAATTCCTTTACTATTTTTGTGTCAATATTTGGAAGATAAATGCTAAGTATGGAATCTGAACTTTGATTTCTCTATTATACTCTCATCAGAAACACACTTACATTTTTTCAAACATGTCTCATTTGTAATTTTCAACAGCCTCAGAACATATATTTGCAGTAAAATTTTGATTACAAATTCCTGAGTAGAACAACATTTTCTTTACCTCTCATAGGTATTTGTAGATGAAGAAAAAATTCCACATAAACTTTGTGCTATACATTTGTGTTGCAGCAATACTTTTTGACACTTAAAAACATGGAACAAAAATCCTCAATTATGGATCTATTTTCTGGAATTTTTTCATGCTGCATATTTAAAAGGTGCTGGACTCGAATCATTTTACTGCTTAGTTTTTAGTTCATAGTTTCTCAGATATAATACGAGCACTGTTATAAAATACTCTCATATAAGAGAAAGTGAAACAATGGAATGTGCTGACTGCAACTGGATACAAAGGCTCCTTGTTAAAGAAATGTCAGCAAACCATTCTGATGGCACCAGGAGACAGTATAATATGAGTCGACCAAAGGAATTGACAATGGAAGCACATGGCTTCTGAAACATGTTTTCCGAAATAAAAAAGTAAGTGATGTAGTGTTACAAAATCGACTCAACTAAATTTTAATATGAATTATGTTACTGTATGAAAAGCAGGAAGAGATTCACTGAACACCTGATGAAAACCATCCTTACAGATTTTTCCCATTTAAATATCAAAAAATGAATGGACGCAAACTGTGTTTTAATGAGATCCACAATTTGATTAGGTATAATTTTGTAAATTCGTAGGCTTCCATGCCTGTTGTCTAATATACACGGTGGCTGCTTTCAATATTGGTTGTGTTGTCTTGTAGCTCATTTTTTGGCTGATGTTTCATGCAACTTACAGTGAGCAAAATGTCAGCAAAAACATGAGTTACTAGACAACCAGAAGCATCCATCAGTATATTAGAAACGATTTTGTCTACCTCTTATGATTTACATGTAACAAAAATATATTTAATGTTTAATCAGAATAAAAAGACTTCATTAGTCACAAATAATCACTTTTCTTTAACTATGTGTTGTATGTGATAGCTTCCATGTTGCATTTGCTTTGCATAGATAAGGAAAATGAAAGAAGTAATATTCAATTAAAAAAGCATTTGACAACTGAAAGCTGTAAATAAGAATTCATAAAGGCAAAGCCCTAAATATTATATTTGAGATAAACTGTGATATGATGAGATCTATATATTTGGTGCTGCTCATTTTTTTCTACTATTTAGAGTTTACAACTTATCTGAAAATACATTCAGAATAAAAATTAATCCCATGGGCTATTCTCAGAAAATTCTTTCAAGCAAATATCAAAAAAATATGGTATTTTAAGTGTGTATTAAGTGTAGGGACTGCCCTTTAGTGAGGCAGTAAGCAAAATACAAAGAATAAAATAAACACATTAATACATATAAAAGGGAGTATAGAAGTATAAATTATATATATATATATATATACACACACACTTTGTTAATGTAATTTGTGTCGTTGTATGATTAAACTTAATGAATTATTTCAAAAAAACCATAGAGATCTTCTTTTGTCAAATTTTTAGGAATTACAGTATTGCTCAAGTAGGTATTTGAAGAGTTTTTTTTTTAAATTAGAGTAAGTTATAAGTGATTCTTTAATGTGAAGTGGGAGACTGTTGTATGTTTTGGTGGCACAATGTAGTATAATTTTATTCCATATTTGGTAGAGTTGTTAACTGATTCTATACATATATGAATTGCTGATCTAGTTTTGTAGGAGTGAATATCTCTTTTGTGTTTGATTACAGAGTTGGTACATAGGAGGTTATTTTCAGTTTTGTACTTGAATGAAGATTCACTATATTTACAGAGATAGGAAAACATCAGTATATTTGTTTCCTTAAATACCTCTATGGAAGGCTTTAAAATATTAAATCCATGAAGTATTTTAATGGCATTGGTATTCCAGCAACTTTTCCTTTTTGAGTTATGCAGTTGACTCATGTACACAAAACTGTTTTTCTAAAAATGCCTAATTCTGGAGACCAGGTATCTCAAAATGTCTTTCAATGCAATCTTTGTACTAGTTTTTGGGTGGAATGTATTACTTCCTTCTACATAAACAGCTAACAGTAGAGAATGTAAAACTATATGGATCTAAGTCCTGTACTGAACGCATACAGTAGCAATCTTAACTAGCATAATTGTATTTAAATTCCTAGTGTATAGTGAAAATGTTTCAATATGCTGCAATCACTTTACATGTGTAGTTAATTGTGCACTAAGCATCAGCTAGCAATTAAATCTTTGCAAGAAGCACAAACTCATCTAACAAACAGTTTTTATCTACTCGCTCTTAAATAAAACATTACAGAAATAGTTTCAATACACATATACAAGAGTAAAATGTTTGTTTCTGAAGTTTAGTTTTCTGGGCATGGCATGGAAACAACTGAGGACAATACATTGCAAGAAGAATAAATATCTCAAACATAGCTAATATCACTAAAAATGACATCTAGGGGGTGGTGAACTCTCTGTTTTAAAAGAATGTTTAATCTGGTAAATTTTTGTGTATTTCTTATAATTGTAGTTATAAAAATTGAATTGTATTACATGCCTTCACAGACTACTAACACAAAGATTATTATATGCCCTTATTAGCTATCTATGAGAGTTATACTGAAAGTTGTGAGCAACAAATTTTAAAAATTTTAATCTTTACTTTTTATACAAACCAAGTATATCATCAACCCCTTCAGACCCTATGTCCATTCAAATGAATATCAATTTTAGCAGTAAATTTCAGTTTACTATAACAGTTGTATCTTGAGACTGACTTTAGATACCTTATTATGCCCTCTGCCAATGTTTCTTTCCTCTGGTGGTGAAAGTGGCAACTAGATTAGCAATAATTGAAGAAGACAAGATGTCAGCTGTATGGAAGGCTCGCCAAGGTAAGTGTACATTTTATGCTGTATAGTTTATTTAGTGTAATTCAGGGCTTAAATTCGATGTTGAGTGTTCAAGCTATACTTTAAAATCAAGGAATTGTGAGTGTTGCACAATAGGGGCTTTGTACATATACTTATTTTTTTATGTACATACCAATGAATGTGTGATCTGGAGAGTAACTTTTTAGACATGCAAACATAACCTATATTATTAACATAAGTTTCCACATTTGCGGTTAAACCTACATCATTTTAACTCATACATACACATTCCACAGTGATTTTAGTAACCATTAATCTATAATTTTAAAATGCTTCCCTTTTAAAATTTTCAGAGTATTTTCATCCTGAGAAGGATCCTGGCAAAATTTTGGAGCTACTCTTGTCTGGGGATGTGTCTGATTTAAAAGAACTATAAAGTGATGAGAATGAGATTAATGTTATTGGTTCTCAGCCTATTAGAATAGGTGTGTATAAATTATTTTCACAGTAGATTCATTTAAATATGTGTATAGTTCTTTAGCCTTCTTGCACTAATGTACCTTTAAACATTTGTGAAACGTGTCAGCAATCTAGCTTGATATTAGTTTTGTGTTAACAAAAATTTAAAGCTTTACTCTTTAATAAATAGTTATATTTCATTTTAGATGCTGATATGGTGAAAAGATACCAGGAGGTGGATGGTGATCAAGAAGCAGAAGCTGACCTATCTAACACAGATAGGGAGATAATGGGAGACAACAATGAAACAGCTGATTGGAATTTACAAAAAAACTGGAGAAGGAAACCATTCACACCAGAAAACATCATTGCCACACTGGATGAATAGGAATCATTAGAACTAGTACCAGATGACATTAGTGATACACCTATCGAATATTTTTCTAAATTTAGAAATATACATGTATGGGAAATTAGGTTTTTCATAGATCTGCTTATTATGATGAGTTGCTTAAAATATCCCTGAGTGAGAATGTATTGGGATTCAGCTTTGTCTTTGTGTTTGTTTGTATAAAGCATATCAAGGGAAAGATTTTTTCAACTTAGATCAGTATTTCATGTAGGTAACAACTTAGAAACACCAGCAGACTGTAAAGATAAATTTATAAAGTAAGGCCAATTTATAATTGTGTTAGAAGTGGATGCTTAGGGCTTGAATTAGGAAATAAACTCTGTATAGATGAGCAAATTATAGCTTACAAAGGTCACTTGGAAGTCATACAATATTGTAAAGGGAAACCTAATCCTTGGGAAATTAAGTTGCTTCTTTTGTGTGGAAAAAGTGGTGTATGTTATGATTTTGTTATGTATCAAGGTTCTACTTCTGAATTTAATGAGGATTCTGTTAAGAAGTTTAGGTTAGGGACTTCAGTTGTACTAAAACTTGCAGAGATGGTAGAAAAAGAGAACCATTATTCATATTTTGATAATTGTTTTTCAACCTTCAATCTATTTGAAATTCTGAATGATAGAAAAATTTATGCTGTAGGCACTGTTAGCATATCTGGCTTTCCTATCGCATATATTCCTTCAGACAAAGAAATAAGAAACAAAAGTAGAGGCTACTCTGTGGAAGTTGTTAGCATAAATGAGAAAGTAGTAGTTTGAAAATGATATGATAATAGACCAGCAGTATTGGGATCAAATTTTGTAGGACTTGGTGAGCAGGATGAGGTAAGGAGATGGGATAATGGTTCACAGACATACATTTTAGTCAAAAGACCGGAGATTGTCCGCGACTACATCCATGCTATGGGTGGTAAGGATAAACTGGATATGCTAATTAGTATGTACAGAAACTTTCTGAAATCCAAAAAATGGACACTCCTGATGCTATTTCATGCAATCGAATTTGCTTGTGAGAATCAGTGGTTGGAGTACACAAGGATCATGGACAAGTTGAGTGAAAAAAAAAATTGGATTTGCCTCATTTTAAATTAAGAACAGGTGAAGCTGTCATCAAGATGGGCAAAGGAAGCAAAAGAAGTATTGGCATACAAAGAAATGAGGATAGTGAACCACCAAACAAGAGACTGAAAACAGAGATTCATCCTGCACCTGAAATATGTCGTGATTTAAGTGACCATATTGCTCAGTATAATGATAAAAAAGAGGCATCAAGGTATAAAATGTTGGCTGTGTGAAAAGCAATGCACATTGTGTTATGTGAAAGGAAGTGCTTCAAGAATTTTCATAGGGTATGATTTGCACCATTGGAATCTGTTTGTCTGTTGCAATGTACATGTCATAACTATCAATTAAATAATTTTTGACTAATTGTTGTATTTTTATCTTTCTGAACCTTTTTGGCACATTAGACTCTTTGAATAATTTTATAGATTCCAAAGAAAAAGTCTGGTCTGAAAGGGATAATCTACAGACTTATCTACAGCTGCCCTAAAATATTGACACCTTTTCAAGTATCCTCAAAGTATTGTCATTGCTTACTCTTACACTTTGCTTCAGGCTTATGATGGGGCTAGTTTTCATCAAAAAATAATCATCATCAATTTGAAATCTCTGAGGAGGATTTTTGGGTGATGATCCTTTTCTCTAGCTTGTGACCTTCAGTTAACAAAAATACATCATACTGGCCTACATTCTCAAACATATAACTTTCAATTATTTTTTGCACTGCACTATCCTACTGTGCATTTTGCAGTAATTTCATCAACAGTGATACACTTGTCTTCTCCTTGTTTTGTTGTACAGTGGCAGTTTGAGGGCAACCATTAGGAGCTTCATCTTGGATACTTGTGTTCCCATCTTTGAAATGTCTCAGCAATCTCCTAACCTGCAGACCTCTCCATTAGCATGTTGAAGTCTCAGATGAATTTCAACATCAGCTTTTTCATCTTTAACAAGGATTCCAAACAGCATTTTCTCGAAACAAAACATTGATATCTGCTATTTTAGAAATAGTATCTATCTGTGGTCACATGATAGAAGCTAATAATATTAGAATAAGGCAACATGTGGTGCAAGACCTGCAGATTACGGTCCAGTGGTCATTTTTGTTACATTGTTGGTATTTGAATTTTAATAGTGGATTGCTTACGACTTTCTATATGACCCGTGTAAATGTCTTATACTTATTGCATTTTATTAAAAAAAATTTTGCCTTTGATGAGCCAATACACAATAATAGAAATTGGACTGCAGAGGCTTCTTCATTTCTTCATGCCTCATTCTTGATAGATGCTGAGCTGAGTTTTTTTTTTTTTTTTTTTTTAGGTTTCTGACAATAGTGACAGCCAATGGCAAATTAAATTGAGTTTTATATATGGATGCATTTTTAACTGCTATGGACTTCAGCATCCCATTCTGTGTTGGGTGTAAAACACCACCTAATTTTCCTCAAAGGCCTCTTTATCAGACTTATGGTTCTTTTACCTGCAGTAAAGCAAAAGCCTTAATTCCCTTCTTAAAGAAGACATGCTAAGGATTTCTGACCTGAAAAAGTCCATAGCCCTCCATTGTGTTTGAACCTGCAATTTTGGGAACCGAGGCTACATATTACCTCTAGATCATGCATGATGTAACAACCTATTAAAGCAAAATAGGCATTGCCATGGCCGAGTGGTCAGACCACTTGCCTCTTACCTAGACAACCCAGGCTCAATCCCAAGCGACCACATGTGAGATTTGTGGTGGACAAAGTAGTGCAGGGTCGGGTTTTCTCTGGGTTCTCCAGTTTCCCCCACCATCACATTCCACCAGGGCCCCATCTTCATGTATCATCAGTGTCATCGCCTGCAGTGCCTGAGCAGTAAAAGCAGGCATTAAACACTGCCCAAAAAATAATGGAGTGTGATTTATGGATACTCTTTAACTGCTGTGGTTGTCAGCGTTCCATTCTAAATTGGGCATAAAAGACTGCTTAATTTTGCTCAGAGGCCCCTCTGTCAGGCTTGAGGTTTGTTTACATGCCGTAAATTTATGACATGGGACCAATGGCTTTACTTCCCTTCTGAAATATGCCATGCTAAGGATTTTTACACCCGAAAAAATCCATTGTCCCGTGCCAGGCTTGAATCCCCGACCTTGGGTATATGAAGTTAGCACGGCAACCATTACACCACGAAGGGTGACTTATCAAAGCATGCAGTATATGCAAGACAAATGAAACAATATGAGTGTTTAGTCAACTATGACTGAAATGCTGGAGTTTCACCCTATAAACTTAAATAAAAGATTTGGATTTCATTTAACTTTCGGGTTATGGTGTTCAAAGGTATTATTGTAAAACTTTTTGAGGAAATGGGAGAGCTCAAAATATGCAATTCCAGTAAAAATCTTCATTTAACTTCTTGTAACATATGTGTTACAAAGTAAGTTTAATTACCTTGTGGCTTGTTAATTAGCTAAGAACTGCTTTTGTCCATTGTATAATATTATTACATACCTATCTCAAGTACCTCATAAGGTGCTGCTCTGTGCAGGTTCTTTAATACACTGTGTTCCAAAGCTACTCTGTAGCAAGCCAGCAGTTTGTGGTACAACCTACTTGGTTACTTCTTAGAGCTTTTGGAGGTAAGAAGTATTTATAAAAAGTTATTTATATGTACTGTATTGCTTTAGGTTGCTTTAGTGATATTTTCAAGTACATAATATGCATAAGTAAAAACGGTTTTGTAGCATATAAGATACATCAGGCAAATAGGCAATAATAATGTGAGGTTATGTTTTTAATCCTGATTTATAATGTTGTATATCTTTGCCATGTTTTAAGGCATTGCCAAGGAATATCAAAGTGTGTAAATGTTCCTGAGGATAGTAATGATTCTAACCTTTATGACATTAATGCGGATCTGGAATATTTATCTCATACGTCAGCTGAGAAAGACAACCAAATCAGATATTTTATAGCTGAGACCACTTTTATTGATAATTCAATGAAATAATATGCCTTCTAAGTACAACTTTATGCTTCCTCTTTATATCCAAGCAGATGATTAGAAGATAGCTCTGATGAAAGATTTGGGCAACAAACCTAATGTACAATGGCACAATGTTACAGTTCCAAGTACCAGTCAAGAACTCCTTGTTTGGCCTGGCAGCATACAATATACTGAAGTTGAAACACCGATTGACTATTATAGAAATTTTTTTATCAAAACCTTTTGGAACTCATCATACAACAATCTAATCTCTATGCATTGCAAAAGAACATAAACAAACTCCTTGGCCTGAACACAAATGAACTGGAATAGTTTACCGATGTCACTCTAAGGATTACCCCGATCAGGCATGTGCTGCATAGTCAATATATGAGTAGATCAAGCTGTGAATGATGGAGTGCATAAAAGCTAATATTCACTTCAATGACATCTATAACATGCCTCCCCAAGATAACTCAAATTGTGACAAGTTCATCAAAATTTGTCGTCTAGTGGAGAAACAAACTACTGCTTTTAAATCATTACCTTTGAACCATTAAATGCTCTGTGTTGATGAGCAAATAGCTCCATTCAAGGGTCACTCGTATCTCAAACAATATAATACGAAAAAGCCAACAAATGAGGTTATAAGCTCTTTGTACTTTGCTATTCAAAAAGACTTGCTCACAACTCTGAAGTGTACACTGGTTCCATCACTCCAGTTGCTGGTCTTCCGAATTTAGGTCCCTGCTCAAACAATGTTTTGAAAATGATAAAAGATATTGCTACAGGTAAAGGATATTTGTTATATTTTGATAATGCGTTTTCTTCACTAAACTTGTTCATTATGCTCTTTAAACTTGGGATTGAAATGCTTGGAACAATTCCAGTGAACAGATTTCCTGATCTAAAGTGCTATGAAAAAGAAAGGAAAATCATATTTTGAAGAAAAAAGCTCTGAAGTTGGCACAAGGAAATAAGGGCTCTGAAATAGTTCCACGTTCGAGGAGTAACTATTGCAACAACTTTTGATGGTGCTGAACATTTGTCAGAAGTGAAACATAAAACACACATGACGATATCTTGCCCAAATGCCATCGAGACATACAATTCTGCCATCGAGACATACAATTCTGCCATCGAGACATACAATTCATTCATGCGAAGTAGATTTACTAGAGGTCTGATATACTACTACAGGATTTCAATCTGTTCAAAAAAATACTACCATAAATTGTTTTTTAATTTCATAGACATGGCCTTAGTCAATGGTTGGCTGCTGTATAGGCAGCGCTGTGAAACTGAGCAGTATAGCGAAAAGGACATAATTGATATTATGGAATTTCAAACACATGTAGCAGCAGCTTTGTGCAGTGCTGGAAAACCTAAAGGATCAAAGAGAGGATGCCCTTCTTCTGATGAAATTCAAAATAAAATTGAGCAGAAAAAGCACAGAGGGCCAATGAAACCAGAGCTAGAATTCAACATTAGGCAAGATCCAGTAGAGCATTTTCCGACTTAAGACTCAAACCCCAATGCTGCAAAAATCCTGATTGTAAAGGACTAACAGCAATACAGTGCTGCAAATGTCATGTACCTTTGTGCTTCACAACAGGAAGAAATTGTTTTATTCAATTTCATACGTAATAAAGTTGTATGACTGACTTTCATAAGGATATCAATGTAACCTGAAACCTATTGTATCATATATGTTACAAACCTAATTTATTTGAAATTCCTAAAAATATTTCCTTTCAAAACCTAAAATGCCTTACTGCAACACAGACTAATGTGGAAACAGCCACCAATATTTTTTCCCTACATTTTATCATAATTCCGGCATTAAGAGGATAAAATATTTGCATAAAATACATAACACCCTCTAGCTGTTCTAAGGAGTTATTTAAGAAATAAAGGTATGATGACATTCCTTACTGCTCTATTTAACTTAACCCTCTATGGTCAGAATGAAGACCTGTATATAAGATAGTCTACTGAACATTATACAGCTGGACAAAATTGTTTGCATTTATCAACAAGTATGAGAATTACGCAAGGGTACAATCTGTAGTTTGTTAAAGCATGCATAAGCAGGATTCTTAGCTTGAAATTCAAGAGATTTTGTACTCCTTTTTGAACTTCTTACATGATGTACTAATGATCATGAAAATGTGTCTTCCTTCAAGGAGTACAATGGAAATTAATTTTATAACTTTTTGGCTCCAAAGAATTAAATGGTAAGCAGCTCAATAGTAAGATGTATGCACTGGAGAGTGGTGAGTGTCTGGACTTGATGTTTTATGATGTTGAGAATACTGGTATTTAATTAACAAGTTCATTGCTATTAAAATGAAGTTTTATAAATTCATAAATAAAAAATACTTACATAGAAAGACCCTGTGAATTTACAACTTCAATATTTATACGTTCCTACTTTCAGGTCATTTTAGCAACCAACATCTTGGTGAACTTTATATAAATAAGCATGAAGGCAGGTAAGATCACTTACATTTCCATAAAGTGGGTTATTGTAATGTTCCTGAATAAGTAAAGATAGAATAATATTTCATATTTTAGATGATTTTTAAACTCTGAGTCAAAATTACAGCAATTATTCTAGTGTTAATAAATTGAACAAAGAACCCCAGTGTGAGACTGTTTCATACAGGAGTGGTAGTGGCACATAGGTTTATTTATAGCATATGCAACACTTGCTAGCAAATAAACAACAAATATAGCATTGCAGATTAAAGAATTTTATAAGTTTAAATGCCACTGCAGTAGCTTCCTAAGTTACGGGTGGTACTTTTGTATGCCACTAAAATGTAAGTTGAGAAAACCATTCATTACACAAAAGAAATATACAAATAAACAACTACAAGTAGATAACGCTAATGCTAACAATCACTAGCTGAATATCAAAACTTTGTGCCAAAGAGCTCACAATTGTTACACAGAGTTAATGTACAATGCTTGTGAATAGTTATTATGTATACCTGTTTATTTCAATATGACTTACATCTCAAGCAGACAAGTTCCATGCTAGCTAATGGACCAATACCACCTAATCAGTATAGAACAGGAGGACTTCATAATTTCTTCAAGTGGTATTTGAGAACCACTGTTCCAATTTGTCTCTGGATATTAGGAAACATGGTTAAGGAACACAAAAAAAACTAGGAAACTCAAAGAAACTGTGTCCTTCACCTAGTGGTATTAAGACCACATCGGCAAAACAAGGTAAAACACCTTTTTGGCAAAATTAATATCTTGCACATATTACGTCTTCTAATCTATCTTTCTGTAACCAATAAAAGCTGAAAACGTGATTAATAGCACATATTAATACATTGAAGCCCAAGCCCGAGTATAGCTTGGGCCGTGCAAAATATTCATGAGTCCTATGCCCAAGTATAGCACGGGCAGGTATATCTAACACTTTTAATGCAATTCCATGACCTTATCTCGGTCTTGAGCTATGCGACAAAGAACATACATCAGTTATCATTTGGCTGTCTGATTTGTGCTACCATCTATCCTTGCTTTAGTCAACTATTAGGAAATTTAGGAGAGTTAGTAATATTGGTTGTTCGTGGGTAGTCTGCTATTTTCCTTGAAGGTGGTGATGCATTTGTTAAGTTTTGTGTTCTTAAATGTTAAAATGCTGCATTTTCCTTGACTTCTGTGAACTGAACCTGAAATTCTGTATACAAATGAAGCTCTGAAAAATTCTGCTTCTGAGGTAGAGCTTTTTGAGCTTTCAATAAATGGAGTAAAGGCTGCTTTACACAGATTTTTTCAAACTCATATTTCATACTTGTAAATTTAAAAAAAAAGTATTTATACGGAAGTTATGACTATTTTCTTACTTGTTGAGAAATCCTTGAATACCATACTTTTAGATTGCCCCAATACTTTTGGCAGATTTGATTGATGTACTATAAATAATAATTCAAAGTAGGCATAAAAAGCTTGGATTTCTGGGCCTTTTAACTAAAGAAATACCTAAGATTCAATGTGTTAAGATCTGAATGAAGAGTGTAGAGGAACGAAATGACAGCTGTGGCTTTTGTTGCTACAGTTATACTATACCATGTGTACATTCAACATTATTAGCAAGGCTGTTTTTATGGTCTTTTTTTATAGTGTTTAATGCCCACTTTCACTACCAATGGCACTGATGATACATGGAATGAAGATGCAGCACTGGTGGAATGTCATGGCAGGGGAAATCAGAGAACCCGTAAAAAACCTGCTGTGTTGCTTTTTTCACCACAAATACCACATGTGGTTGCTTGGGAGTGAATCTGGGCTGCCTGGGTGAGAGGCAAATGCCTTTTCCACTTGGCCATGGTGTGGCTGAGCCTTGTCATTGATAATGCTAGAAATACAGGGTTACTACAAAAGAAATAGACAACTTCAACTGCCTGTAAAACAAAGTATTAGAGATAGCAACCTAATTATTTTGGAGGTATGTTGAGAAACTCTCAAAGTTTCATTTGTTACTATTGGTAACGCTGTAGTGTTTTGTTTGTTGTTGCAGAAGCTGAAATGGCGGAAAATCCTGTGGAAAAGGCATATTGCATGTTGGAATTTGCTAGAACGCAATCAGCAACTGTTGTCCAACGACATTTTAGAACACAGCTTCTGCAATAACAAACAAAACACTACAGCGTTACCAACAGTAAAAAACGAAACTTTGAGAGTTTCTCAACATACCTCCAAAATAATTAGGTTGCTATCTCTAATAGTTTTTGTTTTACAGGCAGTTGAAGTTGTCTATTTCTTTTGTAATAACCCTGTATATAGTTTTTTGACAAATTATTTTGGTAGCACACACACATTCATCAAAGTCAGAAGGAAAAATTGCTGGTTGTAACAATAACATAAAAAAAAATACCTAGACATGAACGAGAGGAAGACTGCAGATGTAAACATTTTAATGCAATTATTGCACATTGAAGATATAATCTGGAAATTGCAATCTACTACAATCACGGGATCAACATCTTCATCTGACAGGGTAACAATTATGACTCCTGCATAAAACAGTTAAATTAAATAAAAAATTAAAATAATTAAAGATTTAGAAGAATGATATTTTAGCATTTAGTTTTCTAATAGCTCCTGGTTATAAAGTGGTAAACAATCATATTGTTTATTTTTCAATGATGATTAGATTTTAAGACTGTCAAATTTGCTTTACTTACAAATACATAAAAATGATAGATATTTTAAAAACATATTATTAACTATTCCTAAGTTTTAAAATTCAAATTCCTGATTGAAAATTTTAGTATAAGTGATCTACTTCATTCTACATGTGTGGTCTTTAAATGTTTTACAGCCATGACAATATATGCAAAAACTTCCTATCCTTGATTAATATTTGCTAATCTGAATAATTCCACACTAACATTTGATAGAAAGGGATGATATTATACTGCTTAAATGAAATGTTATAATTATTTAAGTTTTTAGAATTAAAGTAAAAAAGACTATTATGATACCCATAAGATTAAACATAATCTGATGATATTCAACAATTAACAGAGGGGGAAAAACAAATCAGGAACAGTTACACAAATGGTATAAATATATAACCGGTGAGCAGAAAATAACATATGAATTGAAATAGTGCTGTGAAACTTCACAATCACAACATACTATTTTCATGTATAAATCAAAAAATTAGGTCGTCTCCTTAGCGCGGTGGTAGTGCAGCTGTCTACCAAGCGGGAGACCTGGGTTCGATCCCCAGTACCGGCGTGGGGATTTTTCCCCCGCTGGGAGACCTGGGCCGGGGTGCACTCAGCCTCGTGAGGTCCCTGGGGGGCCAATTGAGGAGCTACTTGATTGAGAAGTAGCGGCTCCAGGTCGTGAGGACCGCATTAACCGGCCGGGAGGGGCTCGAGGCGCTGACCACGTCTCACCCTCCAATACTGCACCCCATCCATGACGTCTGTAGTGGACCGAGATGGGGGATGCAGCGGCCGGGCGGTAGGCCAAGGCTCCCCGTGAGCTGTCGTGCCATGGAGTTTAAATCAAAAAATTGCTGATGATGAGAGATCTGTATACAGTTAGGACTGAACTTTTAAACTACCGGAATTGAGGCAACTTTGGAATAATCTTCACCATCTGTTAAAGAAGTAGGTGCTTCAAAGGTGAACTTGTACATCAATTGAGGGGGTCAGTGCAACAGTGGTCTAACCCATCTTTTTAGAACATGGAGAAAAACTCAGTTAAAGTTAAACACACCTGGTTTTTTTAAATAAGGAAAACCTCATTTTAATCGCATAGATTGTTCACTGACACCTTTCCGGATTATTGCACAACACATTGAGTACTGTTAAAATAATGTTGGGATATAAGAATTTTTATTAGTGAGGTGCAAATCTTTTTCTGTGTTGGACCACTGTTGCATTGAGACTTTTTCTTCTGTTGTACTACAGAAAAAGACATATTGCAATAGATGTGCTTTTCGCAACCTTTATTATTCAAACAATTTTCTAAAAGTGTGCATGATGTTGACACAATTACCTTGTTGGCCATTTATACATATTCAAGAATGTCAAAAACTTCATTGTCCACGTCACTGTCACAGTTCTGAGTCATTATATTTTGAGCAATCAAACCATTATAAAATGAATGACAGACTGGTGGAACATTTTTCAAAAGGTCATTAATATCTTTAATTTTATTGGGATTTATTGGTCTTGCTTTGGAATATTTAGGTTCTAGTTTAACATTTTTAAGATCCAGAGTATGCTTGTCTTTTTTCTTTTGACCTTTTACAACATTTACATAATTACCCTCTTCTAGATCTGAATATGAAAACTTTACATTATTCTTCTCAGGCTGGGTAATGGAGAACTTAAAGATTGTAATGTGACTGAAAGCAATAGGTCTTTTGTCTTCTGTGAACTTTCGGTTTGTTATTTTATCAGTTAGAGTCTTTGAACTGACAAAGTCAGCCTGCTGCATTTCAGTCACATTAAATCTCTTTTTACCTGTCTTAGACCCGGTTGCATAAAAGTTAATCTGAGTTCAAACACCTGAAATTGATCTCAAATCAAGCTGAATTTAGAATTTTGGTTGTATAAACAATGATCTTAGTTCAAGGCATCTTGAACTAAGATCAAATCTGACTGCTGAATTTTCTCCAGTTAACTTAACTGAACTTGGATTAGTAGAACTGCTGAAGATACATAATAGTTGTCCTTTCTTTAAACAAGAAAGAAATAAATAGTACAAGTTTTAATACAACCTAAATAAAATGGTAACACTTGTTTGTAGCTATTTAAGATAATTAGCCTATATATTTCACAATTCCCTGGCAGAATCCTTTGATTATAATCTATGCTAATATTTTCAGATGTCAGATTACTCAGATGGTGAGGATTTTGAATTTGTAAGGGCTCCTCGTGTTTTTCAACATAGAAGGAATCCCATCTTAGAGCTTAATGACAGAGAATTCAAAATGAGATTTCGACTATCAAAGCATGTAGTTGAAGAACTGGAGCATAGGCTACATGCACAATTAAGGGCACAAACTCGGAGGCATTATGCATTCTATCCAATGTTTATGATCCTTCTTACATTACGGTTCTATGCAACTGGGAGCTTCCAAATGGTGATTGGGGATATCTTTAATGTAAATAAAGGGACTGCAAGCTGAACTATACACAAAGTTACAAGAGCGATTGCAGCCTTAAGACCTCATTTCATCAATATGCCTAGGGAAGAGGGTGAAGTAAGAAGGGTTATGTGGGATTTCCAAAACATATGCCATTTTCCAGGAGTTTTAGGTGCAATAGACTGCACACATATCTCCATTATATCATCTGGTGGGAATAATGCTGAGATATACAGAAATCGCCATGGTTGGTTTTCTTTAAATGTTCAAGCTGCCTGCGACTCAAAACTTTGTTTCCAGAACGTTGTTGCTAGGTGGCCAGATTCAGCACATGATAGCAATATTTCTAGAAACTCTAGAATTCATGCACAATTTGAAGCTGAAGAACTTCCCCGAGGTGTACTTCTAGGAGGCAGTGCACTGCTGTCATTTCTTACTTACACCTACCATGCAGAACGAGCATACAACAGGGCCCATAGAAAAACAAGATCAGTTATAGAAAGGTCTTTTGGCATTGTCAAAAGACGATTTCCATGTTTACTACTATAATAGTAGTAACGTTTGCATTACATAGCTTGGCCATTAATGCAGACGACGACACTCCTGACGTAGATGGTGCTGTTTACATAGGAAGGAGAATCTACCAGGAACTGCCTATACCTGATTTAAATCGGAGAAATAGAAGGGAAAACACTGCACTGAGAACTGCACTTATTAACAACACCTTCAGGTATTAACGTAAATTTATTATTTCATAACATTTACATTTGTTGTGATTTTTTAAGTTCAAACTCCAGCTTTAAAATTTTCATTTTCAGTTCATGTTCCTCCTCTAAGCACTCCAACCTCCTCTTGTAGAATTTTACCCTAATGTCTTCTTCCTTCCTTTGCTTTTCAGGGCATGATGGTCTGGTTGAACTGGCACTTGTAGATGCTGAAGGCTCTGGTTCAACAGGCTGTATTTCTTCCTGCTGAAAATTGCAGACCTCCACTAAGCCCTCATCCTGCGGTGAACTAGAGATGACCTCCATATATAAGTTTGTGATAACTTCAGGATGGAAATCCACATTATCGTCGAAGTCACAATGAGCTGGCAAAAACTGCGTCCTGAGTGATGCAATCAGTTTGTGGCCACTTTCGTCCAAGGAAGACGGCACAAACATACCCCCTCCTGTTTTGTAAAGTTTGACTTTATCTTCAGCATTTATTTTCTTTGAGCGCTTTTTTTATGTTTTCGTAGCACAATCTTAAACTTTTGCAATCGCGTGCAATAACATTTCTGGAATTAAATTCCAAAGTTATTTCCTTCCATGTTTCCTCCTTTCTCTTTGTGGTGTTGTTGTCTGTTTGTTTGTTTTCTATTATATCTTTACGTTTTAGAACAGTATCTATTAACATATCTTTCTCTTCGCTTTTAAAATTAGCAGAATGCACCTTTTTCTTTTCTTCAGTATCCATTTTAAGGTTATGCTTTCAAGTCGCAGTATTGTAAACAGAGGGAAAAAAAGGGGGGGGATTATGCATCTAATGAAGATAACGCCAACTAAATAATTGTTTTTGATAAATATGATTTTAATATAGAGTCAATTATTATACTGTCTATATAAAATAACACTATTTTCAGGAATAAAAGCCATAAACAGAAATTTCCATTTAAGTATTTTTTATATCTATATTGGTTATCCTGTGCATTTGAATCCAATAAATCCGAATGGTCCCGAAGATTCTCGAGTCCTTTCAATGCAATACGAATATTGCCATATTTGATTTTGTGTTCTCGGATCAACAGTGAACTGAGTTCATTAAACTAAGATCAGTATTATACAACCCACGCGGAGAAGCAAACTAAGTTCATTTATGATCTTCGGTTATTAATGAACTACAGTTAGCAATTTTTATGCAACCGGGCCTTAGTGTCTTTTATGAGTTCTGCCCAATCGCTAGGGGTACAAACATACTTTTGAGCTCTCTTTTTCTTTTCTATCAGACCAAAGACCCTATCACATGGTAGGTAACTGTGGCCTGACACAAGATATTTGTGTTCATTTTCCTTTACAAACTGTTTATGTATAAATAGTAACCAAAAAGTTACAAGACATTCATTTTTGTTTTGGGCAAAACAGTTGTCAAAGTAAACTATTAAATTGTCACAGTTTTGAAGATTACTAGAGGTATATTTACTTAAACATGATATAACCTCATCTGCACCATGCCCTGCAACACTTTCTGGCCAAACATACATATTAACATCATTAGAAGTGCAATCATGAACACAAAAGTTGTAGGTCCAGAGTTGTCTACTTGTAAGCAGATGAGGAGTACGTAATGCCTGCTGTAAATCAAAGGTTTATCATCTTTACTGAGTTGTTAGCTTTAGAATTGGCTACATCATTTTTTAGGTTAGTGTATGCCCTCTGTGCATTTAACTGATGCAAATCTAATTTCTGTTTCAATTTTGCTTTTTCAACCCCATCCTGAATTGCTGCATGTTTTATGCAGAGTGCATCACAAACTTTACAGGTATCAGTAGATGGTGTGGAAAAACCAAGATTGAACTTAGTATTGAATATTTCCCTACACATATTCACTCACAGTATCACTAGAACAATGTTCTTGTTTCATCCGATTTGCATAGAGTTTGTACATCTTTGTAATATTGAGACCTTCCGGCAAATATTTTTTATTTGGAGCCAAGCATCTAGAATAGTGGCACTCACACAACGGAAAGCTTTTAATATGATTTATAACCAAATTACATTGCTGTTCGCTGGTTTTATTTGGTCTGTTTCCGTGTTTTCCACGACCATCTGATTTTGGTGTCCCTTCGGTTTTTTTTTTTTCAACTGCCCTTGAAAGTCTGCCATTACTAATCCCATGGAACAATATAAATGCCTGTCTGCAAACTCTCTTGTCACAAAACCTGTATGGAAATATAGTACTCTTGAGTATGCTGTCTCCTGCTTTGCTCACCATTAGCTCCGTATCTTTTCTTCACTTCATTCACTTTCACACATCCACTAATATATGCATTTTAAAACTGAAATCACAGAGTTGCCAAAATTGTTTAAATATGACTTTACGTTGTTCTTCTGTAAACATCTCATAGCACTTATGTTCGCAAGCACATGGTGGGCCCTGTTTGGGTAGCTTGACTTTCTTTGCTGTTCTGCTGAAATATTCCTCTCCTGAATTCATTTTCTTCTTTCTTATATTTCTACACCATGATTCCTCATGTCTTAAACGTTTTCTGCCATGGTTTGTCACAATTTCAGCATGATTTTCATCATTTTCACTACCAGAAACATTATTACAAACATTAGCATTAGCCATTTTTGCTGCTATTGTTGTTTCATGTCACCAAGACCTCTGTTTGGCCATTTATGGTTAGACCACAGTTGCACTAAAACAAGATGGATTTTCTTCTGAGGGAAAATTTAAGTAGATGTCATTTAATATAACAAGAAGGTTTAGGTCCATATGGTGGGAAGTTAGTTCACACGAAAATCTCACAAATGGTATCAATAGCGCAAATTGGGTGTTGGGGAGGGTTAGACCACTGTTGTGCTGACCCCCCCAATTGAACTGTGAAGTGTACAATAAATACTGCACAGCAAATATACCCATTTGGTAGCATAAGCTATAATTGGTTTTAATAGTAAATATATCACATTGTTTACATAGCAGTAATCATAAACAATGTAGGACTCACAGGTAGAACATAATGAAACAAACTGTTTACTAGTTAGTGACATCCTTGCCCAACAGTTTATAGGGAATTTTTGACTTTCAACAGATGGAGCACAGACATATAATTCACCGGATTAACTTAAATCATTGCAATTGAAAAAGAGGCACAGAGCTGAAGATGTGGTTCATAAATAAACTAACATATTCTTGTTTAATTTTCTTAAAAAAAAAATACTTAATGGTCTGTGATTTTGTTTTTAGTCATATATGTAGCTTATAATTCAAAGCACTAATGGGCCATCCTCTGTGATCTTGGGGTAACACGTAGTCTCCATTCTAAGATTGCTATTTGAAAAAGAACAGAGGGCGATGGAATTTTTTGGTAAATACTCTCAGTACGCTTCCTTCAGAAGAAAAGTAAAGCTGCTGTTGTCAAATTGTAGACTAACAGCGCATAAAAGAAACTCAAGCCGGATAAAAATGTCTCTGAGCAAAATTAAGTGGTCTCTTACATCAATATAGAACAGGATGCTGAGAGGCACACCAAGTAAGAACCATCCACAACTAAAAAAAAAACTCAAACTCAATAGCACCAATGTTGATAATAAATGACAGCTTAGAACATTTTTTGCTAGTGTTTAATGTCCCCTTTTATCCCTTGTGGCAGAGCTGGCAAAAATATCATTAGTTTCTGCTGTTCTTAAGTAAAAACTGTAGCCTAAATGCCAATGAAGTCTTAGTTGCATATGTCTCAATGGTATGCCGATTTGATTTCATTAATTATAAAATCTTTAAAATTTGATAAGTTACTTAATGGCTTACAAATGTCTTACTTCTATATTTTTTGCCCTAGTGAGCCAAGTTATGCAATTTCAAAACATAATCAGGGTTATTTTCCAAGTTCATCATCAGCAAAATTGTTGTAATTTCAACTACTTTCTCACCGAGTTTCTCAACAAGGTACCTGAAATTAACTATTTTGAATTGCGAGTCACTGCTACTGTTGCTAAGTTCCTGGTAGTTTCGAGAAACCTCTATGTACCTGGTAAGAGTAATCGATAATTTGTTTGCTAAACATTCGCCATTTATTTTGTATACCGTGTAGCCAAACTATGTGCTGAAAAGTAGTTAACTGCAGTTAAATTTTTAAACCTCCTATGTCAAATAAACTAAACATAATTATTATTGCCTTGAATATTCGTAAAAAAAAAAAAAAATAGCTATTAAGCTGAAAACGGAAAAAAGGCTTGGTTTTTGAAAGAAACATGTGGGCAAAAAGGATGAAGTTTTGCAATGAAATTTCTTCACATGGTACCACTGCGCATATAATGTTATGAAAGCTTTCCAATCAGTTTTTGAAAACAGAGTGGAAGCAGAGTTTGAAAACCAGCCAGGAGCAGTACAGAATATATTTAGATTATCTAAATACCCTTCAAGTACTGCAGAGTGGCCACTTGACACCATAAATGGGGACACAGGATATTGAGCTATTGTGGGCAAGATTAGCGAAATATTTGAACAGGTGGGGCAGTAGGCCCCAAAAGAATGTGAAAAGCTGGAAGCATGTAAGTATATAATAGTATGATCTTCTATTTACCATTTAGTTACAGATAAAGTTAGTTTTAGAATTTTCATAACCATTATAGGCCATAACTAAGTTATGCCATTTTTAAGACTGTAGGTTATGTTTAAATTCCTTATGTATTCAAGAACACTACAAACTAAAAAATCGATAGATTCCCATGTGGTTTATAATATTTTGCATCTAACTGCCTAAAATATTGGGATGTGACTTGCTAATTTATACAAATATGTGTTGTCATTATTTCCTTGGAATTTGAGAGATTCTGGGACATAAGTTCCAGAATATTGGCAATCTGAAATTGCATTATATATCTCATCACACATTTTGCCTGACTTTCTTGTCAATATTTTTAAGTAGGTTTTATTCAATGCTATGTAGGAAATGGTTTTGGGGAAAGTTTGTTACATGTTTCTGCTAAATATTCTGCATAATGTCTGTAATCCTTTATTTTGAATTTCTGTCTTTTAGCAATACTGCTGGCCATAATTTAAGCTTATAAGAAACAGCCTGTTACTGTATGACACCCCTTATATTTTAGATCTTCACAGATTGGAGGAGTTCAGTAAAAAGTAATTGTAGGCTGTTTGAAGAACTGGTGGTGGACCCATTACAGCCAAACAACTTACACCAATGGAAACTGAGCTCCTCCAGTTACTTGGGTCAGTGGTAATTAGTAGAATTGACAGAGGGGAACCCACTGGACTGGAAGTAATGATGATGATGATGATGATTGGGGTTTAAGGGCGCCTAACTACCAGGGTTATCAGCGCCCTTAGAAAACTATACGGGGCATTAAATGGGATTAAAATGGGGCTTTAAAATGGTAAAAAGCGTGCTAAAAATAGACCTAAAAGAAACTGTAAATACGTAACACCATCTAAATCCTAAAAGACATAAAGCCAATTAAAACAATACCGTGTAAAAAATGGGTAAAAACGAGTAAGATTAAATGTTTTAAAGTCTTATAAAATGAACTGTATCCTAAACGTAAAATTTAATGTAGATAAAAACTGAAAACCTCTGTCAACAGCAAGAACCTCTGCTAGGGAGGCTGGCAGTTGGAGAGTGGTGCGAAATGATACCAAAGCAACACACTCTACCAGCACGTGTGCTACTGTCAGTGCTGCGCCACAGAAAGGACACACAGGTTCAGGACCTCTATGAAAAAGGAAACAATGGGTAAAAAAAACAATGGCCAATTCGCAGCCAAGCCAACTGCACCTCTTCCCGGTGAGAAGGACGGGAGAAGGTTGTCCAGGGGACAGGATGATCTTTCACTTCCCGTAGCTTGTTACTTCGGAGAGCCGACCACTCCGCATGCCAGCTCAAAAATACGGCTCTCCACACAACAGGTCTAAGATCTTCCGCATTTGCAATGATAACATTAACCCTGGGCTCTGTGACTGCCGATTTCGCTGCCAAATCTGCAAATTCATTCCCTGGAAGGCCAACGTGTCCAGGGATCCATGCAAGTTCCACACTAACCCCAGAAGCTTACAAAATGTGGAGGGCGTCCTGGATGCGCTGCATTAAAGGATGGTAATTGTACAGCTCACAAATGCTCTGAAGGGCACTGAGGGAATCGCTAAGAATAAGGCAACCGTTTAATTTTCCGTGGCGAATATACAGAAGGGCGCGGTAAATAGCATACAGCTCGGCAGAATTTATGGATGTGCTGCTAGGTAAACTGAAAGTAAAAGATTCGGACCCATGAACAACGGCACAACCAACACGGTCGGGGCATTTACTGCCATCGGTATATATATATATATATATATATATATATATATATATATATATATATATAAATACGGCCACTGTTTGTTGATAAAAATTCTAAAAAACCGCTACGGATACTATCAACAGGCACAGCAGATTTCCTGTAAACCTTCATCCCCAGATTGACATGAGAGGCGGCACGAAACCAGTGACATGAGAGGCGGCACGAAACCAGGAGCGAACCTCCTCTCCACATTGGGAAACAACCTCAACATGTCAATATCATGTTGCCGAAGGAGGTCACGGTAACGAAAGCCTGCAGGCTTTGGACTAAGGAAGTGGTGGCGATACTGTTCGTCCAACTCGGGGGAGAAAAACGCGTGCACTTGAACCCACATCCATAATTAGCTAGCAGGACATCGCGCCGATATCGCAGAAGCGTAGAGGCTAACAACTGGGCTGGTTGGAAAAGTTCCAACTGCCACTAGGATGCCCTGATTATGGACTATGTCTAATCTTTTGAGCACTGATGGTCATGCTGAAGAATAAACAATGCTTCCATAGTCCAACTTCTCGAATCAGTGCGCGATAAAGACGAAGCAACACTGTCCGATCCGCTCCCCCAAGATTTACCGCTTAGTATCCGTAAAATATTGAGAGAACGGTCACATCGCGCTTTCAGCTGTGCTATATGCGGAGACCATCAAAGCCTCCGATCGAAGATCAACCCAAGGAATCTCGTCTCATCTGCGAATGGTAGTAAATCTGAACCGAGTCGAAGACATTGCGGAAGTCACCACCTACGTCGCCAGAAGTTAACGCAGACTCTTTTCTCAGGGGAGAAACGAAAGCCGTTATTCAAGCTCCAATCATAGAGATTGTCCAAACACCTCTGGAGGCGACGTTCCAAAAACGTTGTACGCTGAGTACAGTAAATAGGAGTCATCCACAAATAAACAGGACGAGACTTCTGGGGGAACACATTGCGATATGGAATTAATCGCTACAGCAAACAGCGTCACGCTTAGTACGGAGCCCTGCGGCACACCGTTCTCTTGAATAAAATGGTTAGAAAAAACCGAGTCGACCCTTACTCGGAAACAGCGATCCCGCATAAACTCCTGAATGAATAATGGTAGGCGTCCACGAAAATCCAGTTGTGGAGGGAACGTAAGATACCTACACGACAACACGTGTCATAGGCTTTCTCAAGGTCAAAAAATATTCCAACCGTTTGACAGTTTGTAAGAAAGCCGTCCATAATCTTCGTCCATAGCGATACACGATGGTCAGCTGCTGACCGACGCCGTCGAAAACCGCACTGAGCATTAGTCAATAGATTGTGAGATTCTAGCCACCAGACCAACCGTCCATTGATCATGCGTTCCATCACCTTGCAAACGCAGCTCGTGAAGGAAACAGGTCGGTAGCTGGAAGGAAGATGGCGGTCTTTTCCAGGCTTCATAATAGGTATAACGGTGGCCTCCCGCCATCTGTCTGGAAAAGTGGCGTCAACCCAGACCCGGTTATACACCTTGAGTAGGAAAGCCTTACCATCAGGAGAGAGATGTTGCAACATTTGGACGTGGATGCCATCTGGACCAGGCGCAGAGTGCCGCGAAGATTTAAGTGCATGGTTTAACTCCGCCATGGTGCAAACATGGTTGTAATCCTCAAGGTTTCCGGAACGAAAGGAATACACTTGATATTCTGCCTGCTCCTTAACTCTAAGGAACTCAGGGGGATAACTGTCTGAGCTAGATACATGAGCGAAAGCACGGCTCAAAGTGTTAGCCACGTCAAATGTGTTAACAACAATACCGGCAGCGGTTCTGAGACCAACGATTGGCATATGGGTCGATTTGCCAGCCACACGCCTCAACTTATCCCATACGACAGAGGAAGGGGTATGTCTATTAAAGGAGGCTACAAAGTTGCTCCAGGACGTCTTTTTGCTATCCTTAATAACTTGTCGAGATTGAGCACTCATTTTCTTATAGTGTATGAAGTTTTCCAGTGTAGGGCGACGTTTGAAAATCCTGAGAGCACGCCTGCGGGCACGAATAGCAGTCCGGCACTCGTCAGTCCACCAAGGTACCGGAAAGTGACGAGTTGGGCCAGTGGAACGTGGAATTGATTGTTCAGCAGAGGATAGAACTATCTCTTTGAAGTGGTCAACTAAATGGTTCACAGAGGCGTGCTCATCATTGTTAAATACAGCCAAGTGGGAATATAAATCCCAGTTGGCTTGATCGAAGCGCCAGTTTGGTAAACGGGTGGAACATACAGGATGCGTCAAGAGACTAGTAAGACATGGGAAGTGGTCACTTGAATGCAAATCAGAGACGACATTCCAACTGAAGGAAACTGCTAACTGGGGTGAACAAATAGCTAAATCAAGGTATGAAACAGCATGAAAGGCGTCAGAAAGAAATGTGGGCTCTCCGGTGTTCAAGAGAGCTAAATTATTACGGTCCAAGAAGTTTGCAATGAGGTTACCTCTCGCACACGTCCGAGGTGAGCCCCAAAGTGGGTGATGGACATTCACATCTCCTACTAATAGAAATGGTGGAGGCAGCTGCGCAACTAGATCTTCTAAATAGAGACTACAAATGGTGAAGATAACAGAGAGAACCTGAATCCCGACCGCGACGGACTGGATGTCAGATTGTAAGGGTTCGGGTTCGATAAATATATCTCGGATAAGATTCATAGTGCCTTCATGTGCTGGGACACCCTCCTCCGGTGATAGATCACAGCGTACGGAGGAGCACTGCCTGATGGCAACGGAGTCCCGGGAAGGACGCTTGGTCTCCTGTAAGCATATGACCAAGGGCTGATGCTGATGTAGCAACAATTCCAGCTCTGGTCGATGTGATCTAATTCCACGCATGTTCCACTGTAGGATAGCCATAGTCTTTATGATGGGATTAGTTCTAAAGAGAAAGCCGTTTCTGCATATTGGGCGGCGTTGGTCGGTTCAGTTTATTCTTTTTTGGTGTCGGACTAACACTTTTTTCGGCAGTATGATCCTGTCGCTTACGCACTGTGCGTTTGCCACTGACGACCGAATCCTCCTGATCCATCTCCTCCTCGAACCGATTAGAGGTACTGATCGGCGATGTTGGTTGTGGCCGATCGGTACTTCCCCCAGAAGATTCCTCAGAGGAGGATCTCCGTGGAGAGTGGCGTGAACTTTGCTTTCCCTTAGATGTTTTGGGAGCGGTCTTAACACTATGTTTTAGAAAGTCTTGCCGGACATAGCTGGTCTTGAATTGCTTAGCAGGAGCAGAGTACGTAACAATCGTAGAGGTTTTATTTCCCGAGGTCGAAACTTTAGGTGAGAAGCTTGCCGAACTGCTCTGTCGGCTGATAGGTTTGGCAGATGTTAATGCCGACTTCGAAGGTAACATAGGCTTGAGCACTGTTCTGCCTACAAGGACCTTTTCTGCCATAGTTGTTCCGTTTATATCACTAGTTTGTGTTGCGATTTCCGGACACGGCACCTGTTTAGCTACAACAGAGCTAAACGTGCCGAACTTCGGGACAGAGGGTTGGCGGAGTCGTAAGATAGTCCGGGCTTCCGAGAAGGACACATTCTCTTTCACCCGGATCTCCATCTCCTCTGTAAAACGGGGACAGTTCCGGGAACTACATGGATGTTCGCCGCCACAATTCACGAACGATGGCGGTGCAGTACATACACCATCGTGGGATAGGTCACCACAGTTGGCGCAGGTGGATTCGCCCTTACAAAAAGCTCGCGTATGGCCAAAACGTTGACAGTTATAGCATCTGAGCGGGTTCGGTATATAAGGCCTAACCTCGATGACTTCGTACCCTGCTCTAATCTTTTGCAGGAGATTTACCCGATCAAAAGTCAGGAACAGGGTACGGGTAGGCATGAATCCGCCATTAACTTTACGCTGAATCCGATACACAGATGTTACGCCTTGATCCGCCATGTTCTGTATCTCCTCAATATTTAGTCCGTCAAGAAGGCGGGTGCTGATCATACCGCGTGAGGAGTTTAGCGTCTTATGCAGTTCGACCTTCACGGGGAAGCTGGCTAACAGTTTCACTTTCAGTATTTTGGCAGCCTGGGATGCGGAGAAGGCCTCAACCAGCAGCGTGCCATTGCGAGCTCTAATGCAGGATATTACAGATGCAGCTATTGCGTCGAGACCCTTCTAATTATGAAGGGGCTCACCGTGATGAACTTCCTTCCTTCCTCTCTCTGATTGATTAACAAGTAGCGAGGACCAGAAGACTCGACTACTTTTCCCATATTACTAAGAGCTAGATTTTGGTTTTTTGGTGCCATAAAGGTACATAGAAATTCATCCCCCAGTGCTCCCCACCCACCACGGAGCCCAACACGGGGTCACTCCACTGGGGTGACAGGGCTACACAGGGGATATAGAAGGCATGCTGTCCCACTCACCCTGGAGTTCGGTATAATACCTAGTCCTGGCCGATTGACTAGGGGTGGGTTAGTCCCTAGCCTCCCATTTAGGCAAAGCAGAAACCAAAGTAGTGTATTAAGTTGCGCACCCTCCCCAGTTACTGAAAGACAGAAGCCCAGGCTCACGTACGCAACCCTCAACCAACCAGGATATTCCTTTTCACCGACACAAGTCTCCACAGATGGCCTACATGTGGGTGGGCATTTGGCCCTACTGACTCCCTCACCGCTCTGAGGTTGCCAACAGTGAGAGCCAAGGTGACTCGGGACCCCGGGTGCGCCTAACCCGTACCTACCGTAGTAGGCCTCTGGGGGGGGGGACTGGAAGTAAGTACATTCTTCTGAGTGTTTTAGAAATTATATAAAACAATAAGTTATTTTACAAAATCTACTCCAGAAATAGCTCAGGGTCAAATGGGCTACTTATTATCACAGGTACCACCAGTACCAGTGGCAGCATCGCCACTGCCACCACCAACACTAGCATTGACAAAACCACCACCAACAGCATTGCCACTGTCACCATCACCAGCAGCATGGACACTGCCGGTAACAGCATCAGTCTCTTGGGAGGATGCAAACTGGTCTTCCACTAGTTTTGGATTGCAGAGCAGGGAATTTACTTAAAATATGTGTAAGAATAAAGTAATTAAATGTTCAAAAAAAAGTTTTTTATTTAGCAATTACAATAATTATTACACATTCGTAATAATTTATATTACTCTAATTACAAGAGCATCAACAGAAGGCCCATGTGTGCTACTAATGTTATAAATGCCTTCAGGCAGAGTAATGAAAACCTGGTGTCTTGATTAAATCAACTGATTAAGAATTTGGAAGAACAAAATAAGATACGAGCACAGGAGACCAAAATAAGGGCACAAGAGGCTGAAATAAGGCCTCAAGAGGCCAAAACAAATGTCTTACGATTGAAATTAGAAATAGCAAAGGACAGAAAAGATGGGGTTCAAATAAATTTGTATTTATAAAGAGGCGGAATGACTATTTTTGCTGTTTAGCTGTGTAATTATTTTTCTTTTTAATTATATTATTATTATGTTTTTCTAGCTTTACTACCAGTGAGCTTTCTTTAAAAATGAGTAATTGACTTTTCTTTATTTTGAGACAAAATAGTAAAATAATAATCTAGTAACTTTGTAACATTAAAAGTTTTACTGTTTTACTTTAAATAATTAAAGATTTATTTTAAAAAATATGTTGTTACAAATTTTGGGAGCTGCAATTACATAATGACAAGTCCATAAGAAAAATCCTCCTAGCAATTTAATACACTGAAAATATTCTTGCGCATTTTCAGCGATATTAAAAGATTGATGCAAAGAAATAATTTTTATTCAATGTTCCTCCTGGATGTGAATGTTGACTTGATCTATAGGTACATTTTATTCCCCGTCAAAACAGAACACATAAAGAGTGCCATTGTATTGTGTGCCTATCACTAGAAGTCTTAGGTCCAATTACTCTCAAAGAAGTCTGAAGTAATGCTTTATAATCAATAGAACAATGTTCTAAAATTAAAATACACATGAAATGCAATAACTTTCAATTCCTAATCATTTAAGGCCATTTTAAAGAAAGATTACCAGTTATTTCATGAAAAAGTCCAAGACATGAACCTTTAATGAGTAAAATTTATTCCCTAACAAATAAGTAGCTTAACCCATAAAATCATTTTAAATTTACAGAATGAATGATTTTAAAATGACAAATGAATAAATGTAATATCCTTAACATCTTATATCTTAGAAATAAACATTTACAAAAATTAATTAAATACCACTGAAATAAGTTATTTATTGGTATATCAAATTGAAGTGCATTTAGAAAGTAAAATAATAAATTTATAATTTAGGGAAAACATTTTTGATTTTTATGTTAATGATAACTTGGTATTCCTAATCAAGTATTTTCATTAAACTAATGTTATTTGCTTGCTTCAGTAGGATGAAACACAATATTTTATTTCACAAACTTGGCTGTATTATTTGAAGTGAAAGAGCTGATTGTTGACAAAACAGTGTAACAGTTTAGTCTTTCTTTACTTCAAAATATTTCTGTAGCATTAAACGTTGAATTTAAACAAAATAAAATTATTAAAATTTAGTTGAGTCGATTTTGTAACACTACATCACTTACTTTTTTATTTCGGAAAACATGTTTCAGAAGCCATGTGCTTCCATTGTCAATTCCTTTGGTCGACTACCGGCATTGCTTGCTGTGGTGGTTGTCTCTGTCCCTGGTGGTGGTTTGATGAACTTCTGGATGAGTAGATCGCCTGGCGGGATTTCAAAATTGAAAACCCGGTTCTTGTTTTTCCAAATATATATATGTTTTCCCAAACTTTTAATTCTGTCTTCCTTGTGATGTTTTTGAGGATTTCTTGACTTCTATTTATAGTGTGTTTCTCTTTCCAAAAATGCCAAGCTACTGCAGATTTTTCTTCTTGTTTGAGTTTAATATTTCTGTGGTGTTCTTTTGCCCTGGTTTTTATATTTCTTTTTGTTTGGCCGATGTAGATTTTTTTTCACAGTCATTACAGCTGAACTGATATATTCCTGGTTTGTTTTCTTGTGGGATATCATCTTTTAATTTGGAATTTAAAATGTTTTTTATAGAGTAATTGTTTTTAGGGGCTAGAATGATGTTATGTCTTTTGAAGATCCTCTGGAATTTGTAGAAAGTTGTAGGGTGGTATGTAAACTTCTTGTAGATCTTGTTTTCTTTCTGGTTTTGAGTGAGTGTGCTGACTTCTTTAATTCTCTTTCTATTTTTGGCTTTATTAACTTTTTTGTACACCAGTTTTGCCCGAAATCCATTCTCTGTAGCTATGTCCAAAATTTTATTAAGTTCACATTGGTATTCTCTTTTTCCCATTGGTACATTTACCAATCTGTGTGTAAGGCTGTTGAGTAAAGCATGCTGATGGGGAATGGGATTGTAACTCTTTTGTTTTATATAGCTGTTGGTGTGGGTAGGTTTTCTGTAGATGCCAAATGTAAGGTGATTATTAGTTTTTATGATTTTTAGGTCGAGGAATGGTAGTTGTCCATTACATTCCTTCTCCATTGTGAAATTTATAGACTTTTCACAATGAAGAAGGAATGTGATGGACAACTACCATTCCTCGACCTAAAAATCATAAAAACTAATAATCACCTTACATTTGGCATCTACAGAAAACCTATCCACACCAACAGCTATATAAAACAAAAGAGTTACAATCCCATTCCCCATCAGCATGCTTTACTCAACAGCCTTACACACAGATTGGTAAATGTACCAATGGGAAAAACAGAATACCAATGTGAACTTAATAAAATTTTGGACATAGCTACAGAGAATGGATTTCGGGCAAAACTGGTGTACAAAAAAGTTAATAAAGCCAAAAATAGAAAGAGAATTAAAGAAGTCAGCACACTCACTCAAAACCAGAAAGAAAACAAGATCTACAAGAAGTTTACATACCACCCTACAACTTTCTACAAATTCCAGAGGATCTTCAAAAGACATAACATCATTCTAGCCCCTAAAAACAATTACTCTATAAAAAACATTTTAAATTCCAAATTAAAAGATGATATCCCACAAGAAAACAAACCAGGAATATATCAGTTCAGCTGTAATGACTGTGAAAAAATCTACATCGGCCAAACAAAAAGAAATATAAAAACCAGGGCAAAAGAACACCACAGAAATATTAAACTCAAACAAGAAGAAAAATCTGCAGTAGCTTGGCATTTTTGGAAAGAGAAACACACTATAAATAGAAGTCCAAAAATTCTCAAAAACATCACAAGGAAGACAGAATTAAAAGTTTGGGAAAACATATATATTTGGAAAAACAAGAACCGGGTTTTCAATTTTGAAATCCCGCCAGGCGATCTACTCATCCAGAAGTTCATCAAACCACCACCAGGGACAGAGACAACCACCACAGCAAGCAATGCCGGTAGTCGACCAAAGGAATTGACAATGGAAGCACATGGCTTCTGAAACATGTTTTCCGAAATAAAAAAGTAAGTGATGTAGTGTTACAAAATCGACTCAACTAAATTTTAATTGTTAAAACACATCACTGTCTCAAAGTCCACCATATATCAGGATAAAATAAAATTATGTAAAATTTTGCACTCAGAAAAATTAATGTTTACTATACAGAGAAGGCCGAGTCTAGTTTCAGAGTTGTAACTCTTAAATAGTTTCCTCAATGAAATACAGAGTTTAAATCCAGAAGTATAAGAGTTTTCTTTTACATAGCTGAATTAAGACTGCATCATCTACTATCACCTTTTATACAATGTTGCTGTGTAAATGAATTTAGTGTGGTTTAGTACAAGTCTAACATGTGGTAAGCTCTTTCTGTGTTCACTACTTATACCTTTGTCAGCTGATCAAATTGGTTTCAAGCATGTAATGGCATCAGCTCTCAGCATCAGAAGAGTGGTGCTTGCAGGAAGAGAGTACTGTTTGATAAATAAGTGCTTATACATTTTGATTTTCTACTCTACTAAGAGTTTCTTAATAAATTCAATGAAAATAAAGTGTATTAAAAAAAAAAAAAAATGTAAATGGCGTGTTATTTATGGACGCTCTTTAACTACTGTGATTCTCAGCGTCCCATTCTATACTGGGCGTGAAAGACCGCTTAATTTTGCTCATAGGCCTCTCTATTGGTCTTGAGGTTCTTTAACATGCCATAAATCTACGATACGGGACCCATGGCTTTACTTCCCTTCCGAAGGAAGCCATGCTGAGGAATTTTACACCCAAAAAAATCCATCGTCCTCCGCCGGGTTTGAACCCGTGACCTTGGGTAACAGTGTATGAAAATAAACAGTGTAACTCAAATAGAAAAACTGTATAATCTAAAAAACTGTAAAATTTTTGTGTTGAATACAGAAAACAAAATATTGCCTGATGACTCTTGCTCTCACTTGCCTGCCCTCTAAGAGCAAATTTTCTTCATCAGCAACTGGAAAAAAATATTATTATTACAATACTAAAGTGTATTGGTGATGTACAGTATTTAGGAATAAAATGTGTTCCTAACTGAATATACAACTTTTTATTTAACTTACCTGCATTTCCAATTTCAGCATCTTCTTCATATACTGCATCATCCCAAGGAATATTTCTGTCAATAAGGAAAAGTGTGCAATGCAGCACAGGCACTGATTATAGAAACTGCCATGGGTGAAGCATAGTGTAGAACTCTGTCTTTCAGCGCGCACTTAAATCTACCTTTGAGTACACATATGCAATGCTCCTCGCAGTTTCTAGCCCTGCAAAAGCTGGTGTTATACCTCTGGTTACCTAGGCTGAGCTTGCAGTACAGCAGTTAGCAGCCATGGCTGTGTTGGATAACCAGTCACCCTAAACAACATTTTAAAATTTTTATATAGAAAAAAAATAAATACTTATTGAACCTGTGTGCGTACCTAATATTTAAACAGTAATCCTTACCGATAAGCCAAGAACTTTCATGGATTCTGTTGTATTTCTCCTCTAGGTGATCTTTTATGCTGCTCATTGTTCAAACTACTCTGTCATGGACTAAGCATTCATTGATAATATTCTTAAATTTGTATCATAGATCTGTAAACATTAAAAAAGTCATCTGTGTTATTCACTTGATAGAAATTGCTCATCTGCCAATTATTAAAGAGATGAAATCAACAGCACATATTTGTATTTTTATGTATTAAAACTAATAAAAATGCCAATAAAATTACACTTCTACAGCTTAAGCACAAAAGCTGTATTTGAAATAACAGTGTTTTATATTCTCTAAGAAAAAATAAAAGTAGTTTATAATATATAAGGCAGAAAATGACTTGGTAAACCAATTCTCTTATTTTAACCATTAAAGGTAATACAAATGTTTTCTTTAAGGTGCATATTTATCATCTTTAGCCTTATAAATACTTGCACAAAATACATCTATATAAGGTTTTATAAACTAAATTAGGTAAGCTGTTAGGTTAAGCCTATGCTACTAAGAAGACCATCAGTATTACATCTATTTATTTATTATCATCACCACCACCATCATACATACACACACACACACACACACATACACACACACACACACACACACACACACACACATTGATTTCTTGGTCAACATCTTTGGAACGACATACTAAAATAGTTACCATTAAGACATGTGTGATGTCCTAATATAAAATGCAATGCTTTTACTTTTTATTGGAATTTATTACCTTCAGAAATGCAAGTACAGCAGTTTTGCGAATAGCAGCTTGCAGATGAGGTACAAGTCTGTCAATCAGCTTGCGAGTCACTTCCTTGGGAAACCGAAACAGTGTTTTAAAATTCCTGTCTGGCGTGGAAAATGGGTCACTGTTGTCACTTAGTGATATGTGTATACTTCTGTGCCGTAACCTGTAAAGATTATTACCCACATTATATTCCATAAAACACACATGTTCTAAATTTGACACAGGTTAGATTATAAGTTTCTTGGTTAATATTCAAATTTACAATGCAGGTAAGAAATCCATTAATTGATTGCAACAATTTGTTCGATAAATTATATTTTTTGATTGTAACTAAAGTTCTTACCCAATTCATGCTCCTCTTCTCTCTCAAACTAATCCAAAAGCATTACTAGCACAGCATCCATGTTGAAAAACTTGCATCAGCTGCTTAACGATCTCTTAACAGCAGCTCCTAATCGATAGTTACCATTTAACTATCTTTATGTCACATAACAATATCGTTGAGAGTTAGAAAGTAAGGTTTGGCCGGTTAACGAGTAGTTACATTTCTTAGCTACCAGTAGCCATAACAATAAGTTTACAAAATAACCCTGAATAACTGGTGATATTCTTTAACAAAATAATGCCTCATTTACATAGGATTTTTTCAGAGCTGAATCAAATGATTCTTTTTTCACAGTAAACAAATGGTGCAATAGTTTCTACTAAATTTCCCTTGTGATATACTAGGCTGTTTGTTTTCTTGAATAAAATTATGCAATTTTAATGCTAATATACTAATAAAGCTCTTACCACAAGTTTTTGCAGGTGAACAGGTTTTTACCTCAGCGAATAAATTTGTTTTCAAACTTGTTAAATAAATAATACCTTTTTAGATATTTCACTCTTGTGAAGATTTTCAACTCTAACAGCTGAGTAAACCCTTTCTCATACATTTGCGAGGCTTTTTAACTTCATGTATCAAACTATGTCTTTTCAAATCTGACAACTGAGTAAACCCTTTCTCACAAATTACACATTTATGAGGCTTTTTACCTTCATGTGTCATATTGTGCAATTTTAACGATAATACATGAGTAAAGCTCTTCTCACATACAACACACCTATGAGGCTTTTTACCTTCATGTATCAAATTATGCATTCTCAAATCTGACAACCGAGTAAAACTCTTCTCACAAATTTCACAGATGTGAGGCTTTTTACCCTCATGTATTAAACTATGCAATTTCAAATGTGACAACCGAGTGAACCTTTTCTCGCAAATTTCACACTTGTGAGGCTGTTTACCTTCATGTATCAAATTATGCACTTTCAAATTTGACAACCGAGTAAACCTCTTGTTACAAATTTGACATTTGTGAGGCTTTTTACAATCATTGTTTTCTGAAGGTGATGATGGTACAATGCTCTGATTAAGAATACTAAACTTTTGTGACTTTTCCTCCTTATCAATCAATAAAGTGCTACTGTACATTTCCCCAACACTACATTTTCCAGATCGCTCTGGGTGAACATGTTTTTCTAGACGTGATATTTTTGTGACATCACTTTCTGGACTTCTACACTCATGACAATCCTTTCCATAATAGAATTTTAAGTTTTCCATTGAGGCTTCAGCAGAGAGCAATTGTGAACTACCACTGCTATCACCAGAAACTGTCTCTGTGCATAACCTGAAATGTTGTAAGATTTAACATTAGGGACAATACTAAAAGTAAGAAAAGGAATTAAATGTCAAAATATGTCTTTTTATTAACAATGATAATTGTAGATACAAATTCCTCAGAGAGTAATCTCATTATTCATTTCAGTTGAAATATTAATCAATCCACAATATTATTAATTCATAAACATTTGCATTCAAATATAATTAAATTGTTTAAGATTTTATATTACAATCACAGGTAATACAGAGATATAAACAGAAATATACAACAAATGCACTCAAACAAAAGACATTTTAGTAAAAAGACCTGGCATGAGAGACTTTTTTTTTTTTTTGTAGTGTTTAAGTTTTAAGCATGAGAGAAGATGGAATTGTATAAAAATAAAACAATATCAATATTTCTATATATATTACAGATTTAAACATTGAAAAATAACAAGAAAATGTTATATAAGCACTTGAAATGAAATACCTAAAAGCTGTTGGGGAATACAGAAAAATGGAAGGAAAAAAAAAAAAAAGAGAGAGAGAGAGAGAGAGAGAGAGAGAGAGAGAGAGAGAGAGAGAGAGAGAGAGAGAGAGAGACTTCATAAGCTAAGGAAATATAGATTGAAGGACAAAGTTGTAGAAGACAAGACCAACTGGAAATAATATTTTCAAAAAGCAGAACCCTCTAGAATACCATGAAAAGTATTAGAATACAGTCCAAGTTGCAAAAAAGCAAGTAAGTGATCCATATTTGAGATGGAGAAGCCAAGATTCTCCTTGGTGAGGACAGAACAGTTCAAAGATGGATTAAATCATGTAGATAATGATAAAATCTTTTAAATTAAAAACATGTTAATGGTAAAACCAGTCTAATGTACATGGCACTAAATGCAGTGAGATAACCAACTTTCAGGGTTGTTTTAACAACTACTCAAAATAATTCCTTTAATGAATAAATTTGGCAGTGGTACACAACCAGAGTTACTACAATGGATGGAATGTTTTTTTAGATATTTGCAAGTATTAATGGTAGATCATTACACTACATGATTGTAACATGTTGGAAGTTTGAATAATACTTAATGATTTTAGAATATTGATATGTCACACAAGTTCCTGTATTTGAAAAATTCAATTTTAATTTCTCCAGCCAACATGTACAATGTACTTAGTGAACAGAGAAGATATTGTATTCCACCAAAAAATTCAATGTCAAAATTACTCTGTTTAGATCCCATGAGTCAAAAAAAAAAAAATCTGATGTGCACCATTCACATGACTTTCTCTATATCTCTGCATCAAATTATTCTTAAAAAGCTTATACTTCTATTTACTTTATGCTAATCAGCAAAAATGAGCAGAAATAGTCTTATTACTTGCTTCCTTGTAAGTAGAAGCAAAATAAGGGACTACCATAGGTTAAAATGATAGTCAAAAGCTGGTTGCTATGTCAATGAAGTTCCTTTGTTTATATGGATAGGAGTTGACAAGTTCCTGTATGAGAAAAGTATAAGATTTTCATAGCAGAAACCAAAAATAAGGAATGTCACAAAAACGACGAACTCACAAAAAAAAGTATATGGCATAAATTGTGTGTTTTAACGTGCTCTACATTTTTTGTGTACTAAGTTTTTGCCCATCTCTTACGGTTTAGCAGTTATTCAAAATCCAGTAAAATTCATCCGGAATGAACTACTCTTCAGAGGCTATTCCCAGAAAATTCAAGATAAACATTTTCTTTGTCAGGTAAATATCTTTAATATACAAAATTTTAATCAAAATCGTTAGAGCCATTTAGAAAATCAAAATTTTCGAAAAAAGTTCCATGTAAAGGGTGGTTTGGGGTAGGGTGATTTTTCTCAAAATCTTTGTGTTGCATCTCTGGAACATAATAAACTTAAATACCAAGTTTGGTATTTTACCGATTTTTCGTTTTTGAGTTATCGTGTTCAGACACACGGACACACACATACAGACCTTTTTGTGAAAATGCTTTTTTTGGATATTGGGGACCCTAAAACATATATTTCCGGTGAAATCTTGGTATCAAATTTTTGGGTGGAATACAATACCTTCTCTATACACTATGTACATAGTGCGTATAGAGAAAGTAAAAAATTTCGAAAAAGGTGTGCGTGTGTGTGGACAGCATATCTCAAAAACAAAAAAGTAAAGTGTATCATCCTGCAATGCATCAGAATGGCAATATCTGTGACCCTGCCTAGAAGACTTCTTGAAGAGAGCAACCTACTAACTTACCATGGCACAATTGAAAAGGGTTTGCTAAATACCTAAAAAATAGTTTGTCTTCAGTATAAGTGATAGAGACTATGGTCATACTGACTGCTCAACTATATTACTACAGGAGACATCCAAGCTACTAGGCAATCACCTAGACATGTTTTGGGAGGCAAGCAGAATAGTATTTAATGCCTGATTTTACTCCAAACAAAGCAAGTTGAGATGTGGGACATGCTACAGGACATGAGATCTAGAAGGTTTATCACACAAGAGTCTGACAGCCCTTGGTGCTCCAATGTCTTTGATTAAGAAAAGCAAAATGTGGCTCTGTGCAAACTACAGATACCTGAATGTTGTTACCTAAAGAAGCGTTTTCCTTACCCTGAATTGATGACTCCTAGACAATGTTGATGGAAATATATATGTATTAAAATTAATTAAAAGTGAAATGCTAATAAGATGGCATGGCTGAGTTCCTTAAGAAGACCTGAAGAAGTTGAAAACCAAACACCAGAAGCACAGGGCTATCAAGGTGCCACTTTTCTTGCTAACTTATCACTCACCAACTCAGAAGAATATAGTGTTGACACCAGCCAACTTGGTCTTTGACAGTAAGATACATATACCATGCAACCCAATGTTTCAGATTCCCCGGCACAACATCCAGTATTTAATTACATGTAGAACTTTACGGACTGCTAAAACAATGTGCACATTGTGTTAGCACATCTAGATGGTGAGCAACTGGATAAAAACCCATTATGACCAGCAAGCCAACAACCAAGGTTTCCAGTGGAGATATCTAAGCTGGTTGTAATACTCCACTTGGAAGAATCATTGCCCTAATCTTCACAACCATGATTGCTGTGCAATACATGGTGCACAGCATCAGTAATGTTGTCTGCCTCACATAAAGGCTGTCCCAAGGAAAGCTGCTGGTGGTACATTGAAATCATCAAGTCACTAAGATGATGCTATTTGGAACAACTGTGATTGCAGTACAAAGGCATGTGCAGGTTGGCACTTCAGTTTTTACCTGGCCAAAAAAGCTTGGCTATTTGTTCTGACCATACCAAACATAATAGTTACACAGACAAAGCTGACTGTGACACTTTTCATAAAGTGGTGGATTACAGCTTTATAAGTCTCTATATGGCAGTTTGTGTAGCTTCTTTTTCCCCAGCAGCAATTCAAGCAGAGTTCTTTTACCAGAACATTTTGCCTTAAATATGGGTCCTATACAAAGAGTTAACTAAACTTGGTGGGACATTTAAGCAGTAAAGGAGTGAAGTTAACAAGATACAGAGATGACGAACATAGACAGTGCCACATGCAATTCAGTTGCATGATATCAGTCAGAGATTCAGTTACAATTCTATATGATGTGACAGTAATGATTTGCATAACACATAATGTGATGCTAAGTACCTTAGAGCTAAATAAAGTGGTTCAGCACAAACTGACATTCTTGTCTGTTATAATGACTTCAACAATGACTATGTAATAATGACTTCAGTAATGTATCTTTTCACTGTTTCAATAAATTATTTAGAACTCATAATTTGGTTTACAATCTGCCACACATAAGCTGTGAAACTCCCCAATGTACCTTTGAAGTTAATTACAACAAATGTCAGTATTTTATTTATTGGTGGCTTTGCATGAACAAAATTTGAGAAATCAAAACTTTATGCTAGAATCAGCCAACCACTGAAAAATGCATTCAGTGCATGATATTTGAGAAAGTAAGCATTTGTGGTAGAATTAGCCAATTATTGGTAGAGGCTTTGGATGCACAAGATTTGAGAAAGCAAATCTATATGGAACAGTTGACCAAACATGGATTTTAATACAGGAGATTTGAGAAAGTAAACCTGTATAGTACCATTGACCAATCAATTGGAAGAGGCTTTGAGTATAGAAATTTTGAGAAAGCAAACCTATGTGATACTGTTAACCAATCATTACAACAGGCTTTGAGTACAGGAAATTTTAAAAAGTAGCATGTATGGTACAACTATTCAAATGTACAAATAGTCTTTTGGTACAAGAGGTTTGAGAAAGCAAACCTGTATGGTACAGTTGGCTAAGCATTGAAAGTGGTTTTTAGTACAAGAAATTTGAGAAACCAAAGCTATGTGGTACAGTTGATCAACCATTGGAAGTGGCTATAAGTACAGAAGATTTGAGAAAGCAACAGAATGGCACACAGTTGGCAAGCACTGGAAGACGCTTAGACTGGCTATGAGAAAGTTGGCCATTTAGATCTCATAGATACAGGAACTTTGCATTTGTGCATCTTTTGCTACAAGACACTATAAAAAATACAGAAAGTGTTAATAAATTATGACAGCTAAACGTGCAAAGGCATATAGCACATTTCCCACTTTACAAAAGGTTTGTTACGTCTTAGTATGCACGTTTTGTCACAACTTAGATATCCCTTAGGCAACTTTAGATGTATTGGACACAATTTTCTATCTGCATTTGTTATGAAGTTGAATGTAACATAAAATGCATGGATAATTGGGTTTTGACATTCAGAACATTCAGTGCTTACATACAGGATTCAAATAAAGATTATGGAGAGGTTTCGCTAATGTTTCATTATACACACATCTACAGTATTTGAGAAATGTCAATTAAGGAAATAAACATATCATACAGTATGTAATGGGTTGATAATATAACTGGCAAGTGGCAGGCCGATTGGCAGTGGTGAGGTAGGTGCTTATTAATTCAGGATTCGAGATGTCTTCAGATACCAATTCAGTATTGTTAAAAATGAGACTATAGCCTCATGATTATGTGGTTTCAATTATTGAGTGATGGTAATTTTATAAGGTTTTAATTTAAGTAATTTAGATGCCTTTCTTGTAGAGGATATTGACATTCACATCAACTATTGTTCCTAACATTCCCCTATTATGCCTCACTTCTCTACCATAAGTATACCTCATAACCCATTTAATATATTCATGTAAAATCTTTTAAAAAGACGTAGAATACATCCTCTACTTGGAGCAGGTTCACCAGGGGATACTATTGAAAAGTGCTTTAATACTTTTCTACAAAAATCAGTTTTCACATAATTATTCTACATACTAATCTGTTGAATATTAAATGGTGGTACAATTATAAGAGAGCAATAATTATGCTGATTAAAATGCACACTAATGTACAACGTAAACACGGAGGTGCATATAACATGGCCAGTTCTTAAGAATCTTGAGCTCTAACCAACCATAACTGATCAGTAATTCGCAAACCTAGCAACTGCATGGTTTCACGGGTATGTGAACATACTCTACCAGGTACTACTAGATGTATTAACAACCCTGTACCATTACTAAGATACAACGGCAAATCTGCAGGATTGACACTTTTTAAGCTGTCCTCTATTTCCTTTAGTATTACATTGCTGCCATCTATGCATAATAAAATGCAACCTACCTTATTATCTCTCTCTCTCCCTCCCTCCCACTCACTCTCTGTCCCTCTCCCGCCCTCTCACTCCCTCCCTCTCTCCCCCCCCTACCTCCTTCTCTGTCAACCTCCCCATCTCTCCCTCTATATCAAACTCCCCCTCTCTCCTTCAATCTCTCACTTTTGCTCTCTCTCCCCCTCTCTCTCACTTACGCTCTCCCTCCATCCCTCTTTCTCAGTCACTCTCCCTCCATATACCTCTTTCTCACTCTCGCTCTCCCTCCATCCCTCTCTTCTTCTCTTGCTCTCTCTCCATCCCCCACTCTTTCTCTTGATCTCTCTTTCCCTCCATCCCTCTCCCCTTCTCTTGCTCTCTCTCCCTCCATCCCTCCCTCTCTCCTACTGTTGCTCTCTCAATCCCCCCATCCCTCCCTCTCTCCTATTGCTCTCTCTCTCCCTCCATCCCTCTCTCCTTCTCTTACTATCACTCTCCCTCCATCCCTCTCTCTTTCTCTTGCTCTCTCATGCTCCCTCCCTCCTTTTCTTGCTCTCTCTCCCTCCATGCCTCTCTCTCTGGCTCACTCTCTCTCCCTCCATCCCTCCTCCTCCCCCTTCCCCTATCTCTGTCTCTCTCTCTTGCTCAATAATATCTTGTGCTCTATCTCATACATGTATGCAAAACTTTCCTTTTAGCATTGATATGGATAAAGAAGCACCACAAAGGGAAAAAGTAATGAAAAAACATAAGGTTTCTTATTGAAACATTACTCAAGTCTTACCTGGGGGATTTTACTGCAGTGAAGTCCCCATCCTGTAACAGAATAAAAATGTACACTTTCATATAATCATCCATCCTGCAATAGTTAAATATCCATGACTCACTTATTGTTGAAGTACCAAGTTATTTATTTTTTAAATTGCTATATGGAATTAAAAATTTTTTTGAAAACAAAGGTTTGCTTTTCTGCCATGCAATGGGATAAGAGAAATTAGATCTAAAAAAATAATTTGGTGACAATTTAATAAAGGAATGTTTAGTAAATATAAATCAGAATCTAGTGCAGAAATAATATCTGATGTGATGTATCCACATGACTTAACTACCAAAAACAAAAACAGTTATGTAATTTGGAATTCATTAGAATAGTTAATTCAACATGTACTTAATGGAAACACTCTCATAGTCACATACCTTTATGTAATGCAGGAGACTGCAATTGTCAAAATTTGTGTGTTCCTTTTACTCAGGATGAATTCTGTATTTCTTTCTGCAAGTTACGGCAGATTTGAAAGTTGCAAGACTTTATGCCACCTACTGTTATAATAATTTCTTTGGCCATGCTGTAACAGAACCTGAACTGTTGTGTGCATGTACAACACTTTTTATGTTGTATTTATCTATCAAGAATGGGTGGCTTTGGATACTACTAGTTATATTATTCATTTGAATCTTCAGGTAAATGCATTTTAACTCAATTTACAGATATAGGAACCTGTAGCAGTTCTATGTTGTGTTATGGTTACACCTTATACATCTATCCAAGTATGTAAGAGTATGTTTCCTCCACAAGTATGATTTCAAATTAAGCATACCAATCGAAATTTTATGTGGAAATAGCATTCAAATGTTTATGCAAGCTCATGCAGTATAAACAAAAGGGGAAACAAAAACAAAAATGCAAATTTTCAAACATGTCTATTAAAAGTTATTCAGGAAACATACACTTGAACCTGCAATATTTTAGACATAAATAATATAGGAACATAATTTGCTGTATTCTTTTTCCAATTACACTCTCTCTCTCTCTCTCTCTCTCTCTCTCTCTCTCTCTCTCTCTCTCTCTCTCTCTCTCTCTCTCTCTCTCTCTCTCTCTCTCTTTAAACTATACAGAATTAAATTAAACAAAGAAGCTTACAAAGTCATTTACAGAAAAATCAAATATATTCATATTATTTGCAAAGCAAGTATGTTTAACACATTGAAGGGTAGAATGGGACATATAAATTCAATGCCATAGAAACAAGAGACAGCATAGTCACTTTTCAGAAAATAGAAGATAGCAAGCAATTTTTCAATTAAAAGTGCACTATAGGTTAGCAGGACTTGTAAGAAAATCCTGTTAGAGCCTTGGAAAATGTTAAACTTATGTATAAGGTTTGGGTATTTTTTTTTTGGGGGGTGGAATATTTGACTTCCGCTACAACATATACCTAAAGTTAAAAGGTCTCTGATGTTTAAGAAGATAGTTACAAGGAATAAACTGGGTTTTTCTATACCAATAACTTGGCTTAAGAATCTAAAGAACAATAAATTCATCAAAAACAAATTCAATTACATTTTTAAAAAAATAGTTTTATTCCGAAACCAGTCATATATGAAATTATTCTATAGTGTATTCTAGTCTATTTATATAAACAAAGTTAGGATAATCAGACGTAAAATATGCCAATTCTATTGCTTAGTATTCAGAAACTTCACACATAATAATATATACTGAGTATCATAAAGAAAGACAGAAAGTGAATATTATAATTACTTCACATTTGTATCTTGCTTCTCCTGCAGGATGCACAATGCTAGATACTTGCAAATGCTAAGCAATTAAGGATACCTATATATTTATATACAGTTTCACTCTTTTTTACACAGCTTTTAATATTAGGGTACTTTTTGATCATTTACTGCAAATAAATCTAATTTTATTTTTGTTCGGGGATTAAAGCCTTGAAGTCCTGGGCTGAAAGAAGATTCACTAATATTTATAATGGAGCTGTCAGTGTTCTTCCAAGTAGTGAACTTCTCTCTTTTTTTTTTTTCCTCCCCCCAAGTTATAGCAAATTTTAGCTGATGGTCACATGGTATAATACTGTTTGTATGATTTCAACAAAATTTCTCACAAGTAACACAATTTTCAAAACCATTACATTCAATCCTTTAAACACGCCACTTAACAAACATTGTACATATTCACAAAGTATATTTAATTTCGTATCATATAAGTCTATTTTATTAAATAATGATGAGGACGATGATGACAATGATGATGGTGGTGGTAATTACAGTAGAGGTGCACATAACCTACCTTAATATCATCACAAACAGATGAGGTTTCTGTATCCAACCACCAAGGTTCTACTTTAATTTCCATTTGGTTATCCATTTCATAATATCTATTGTCTTTCTTAACTTTTGTTGCAGATTCCTCTTTAAGGAATTCTCTCTCCTTCTGTGAACAAAAGTCTGGAAAGGGAGTCTCTGATTTAATTTCTGTTTTAACTGCCAAATCAGAATCAACATCCAGAAACACAGCATTGCTGTTTGTCTTCATTGGAACATCCTTGTTAAAGACCGCTTGTTCATTCTTTGAGGCTATATTATTGTCAGAGAGAGGATCCTCTTCTTTAATTTCTATATTGATATCCATTGCTGAATCTGATGGTACCAAGTCTGGAGAAACAAACAACATGAAAGCAGAACATTGGATAGCAATTTCTATGACAATAAGACAAGAGTACTGTGTATATTTATGCTACTGGCCCATCCCCATCTTTGCAATCATTGGCTCATTTCATATAACTTCTAAAATCATAACCTTAATAACTCGAGGGTCACTTTATTATACGGTAAACCTTCCATGGCCAATTTCTCCTTTGCTTCTACCACAACCTCAGACAGTCCATTTCTGCTTGAAGTTGCATTGGCACTGTATCCCTTATTGCATCAGGTCCTACATGTCTGTTAAAACTGACATTCTATCACTATACACAAGCACAAACACTAAAACAAAATAATCCCTGTAAGCAAGTGAATGACTGCAATCGGTTCTTTCTGATCTATAGAAAGAGGTTTCTTTGATCTACAGCTTTTGTTTCTCTCAGATGAATATTGGTTTTAATTAATTGGATGCATGAACACTCAACAGTTGATAAAGGGCTCCAGAAAATTTTAATGATTGCATAAACACCTCACTATGACCTGAAATCTGGAGTATAGTGTGCAATATGTGCTGCATAATAATAGGACCCATATTATTTAATGAAAAAAATTAATGCAAAGTGATATCAGAGAAACTAGGATAAGCTTTTTATTACTTCACAGAAGAAAGAGAACATAAAAACTTTATTGTTGGTTCTTTCAAAATTTTGCAATAACACATACAGCTACTGTTTCATTAAATTAAGTAGGAGAGCTGTTTAATCACAGAATTATAAGTGTGTATTTCTGGCTGCCTTGTTCTCTTGACCTAAGTTTTGATTTCTATTTATGAGGCTCTTTGTTGTTTTAACCCTTTTACTGTATAGAAACATTTTGATATCATACAAAAAGGATCCCTCCTGAGAATTGATGGCATCATTAACAACAAGGATTGCTGTCGCTGAGCTTGGGTAAATGAGTGACAACACTTTTATTGCAGATGCTACCTGCTTGATAACTAAAGGTCAACATTTTTAGAATTCGAATTTTTTTATTTCACTTCCAACAAACATAAATGTAATTATTATACAGCTCAGCTCTATTACATATACAGACATCATCTCTTCCTTCTGGTAAAACAACCTCTATATTTACATTTGAGTTGCCACTCGTGTAAATAGAAGTAAACACTGTGGTTATTAAAATATTATACTCAAAGTTCACTATTTACCGAATTTTTAGCTCCTTTATATTTAAATATAATAATTTTCCTGATAGGCATCCTTACGATTATGAATTTAAAATTTAAGAATTCTTCTTCTATATTTCTGTTTAACCTTTCCTAATAATTCCCCAACTTGCTAATCACATCTGAATTCTTAGATTTTCTAATCTCACTTTAATTATTTCTCTCAGTAACTGCAACCACCTAGCTGGTACCAATTGGTCCCTCCATAATTTCGTCTCCTCCCAGTTTAAAATAATATTTAGGTCATTTTCCATTCCCCTACATAATGAGTACCTCTATGGGTCCATTTACCCTTTCATTCCCCCTGATTTCATTGCTCCAGTTCTATACCATGCCCGCCCTTCCCTCTGCAATGTATTACATATTTCAATATATTTTTTCCTCCCCTAATCTTTTTTAATTTGTCTATATAATAACAAGGATCTTTTATCCCTAGTACTGCTAAACATATCTTGAATATTTATGTCCTTATTTCTCCTTCTGATCCCTTTCCAAAACCCTCCCTCCAGACGTTCTCTCTCTCTCTCCATAAGTTCCCCATACTTATTTCTTCTATAATCTTTTGTAATGATGAGAACCAATTATCCCGAATGAATACTTTCTCTTGCATAATCATATATTGCTTAATTGTACTTTGATCTTCCAATAATCTAACATAATCCAAATCTTAAGCAATCTTTCAATTATTACACCTTTACTTTCTGTTCTGCCTAGTTTCAACAGTGCTACTCCCTTTGGTGATGTGACTGGTAAACCCTCAATTAACCAGCACAAGCTTCTAAGTATTAAGACCACTCCTTGCCACCCTTCATCATAACCCCAAACTTCTACCCCATATTATAACACTGTGACTTCTACTATTGACTTGTAAACTTTCTCTAACCATTTGATTTTCATCCCTGGAATTTTAAATAAACATGCTCTTATTCCCTTCATGGCAATTTTCTCATTAGCTAAAACTGCTTTCTTATTACCATCCAGTAATTCCAAACAATATCCACAACAAGTATGTCCTGCTATATTATTTTTGATGGCCTTACACTTATACATTTTTTTTTTTTAATTTCCCAGATTTTTTGGTTGTCCTGTGTATTTTACTGCTTCTCTTAATCTATTACTAATCTTCTGCCCCCATTCCTCTTTCTTGAATTCCAATAAACATCTATACTGTCATCTCTCCACCAAGAAATTTGCTTTTGACTCCCCATCTCCTTCCTGCCTCTATTCTCCTTAATTCACACTCTACTTCTTGCTATTGCACATTCCTTGGCATACCCTCCCTCCTGACCCTTATTGACCTTTTCTTCTGCTTTCATTTCATTTCATTTCCTGCATTCGTTACTGTATTTATGATTTTCTCTCATTATTCCCTCTGCAACTCCTTTATCAAAATTACTTTCTATTGCATTCCATTCTAAGGTGTACCTAAATAACTGTTTTTCTTCCTTTATCCACCTATATAAGCCCAGTTTTTTACTTTCTCTAGCCACATATGTACAATGTACATAGAGTGTACATAGGGATAGCGAAGGTATTGCACTCCACCCAAAAATTTGATACCGAGATTTCACTAGAAATATGTTTTAGGGTCCCCTGTATCCAAAAAAAAAGCATTTTCAGAAAAAGGTCCATGTGTGTATGTGTGTGTGTCTGTGAACACGATAACTCTAAACGAAAAGTCGGTAAAATACCAAACTTGGTATTTAAGTTTAGTATTTTCCAGGGATGCAACATAAAGTTTTTAAAAAGAAATCCCCCCCAGCCAAAATTACCCTTTACATGAAAAAAAAATTTTGAAAATTTTGATTTTCTTAAAAATGGCTCAAGGAGTTTGATTAAAATATTGTATATTAAAGATATTTACCTGACAAATAAAATGTATATCTTGAATTTTCTGGGAATTGCCTCTAAATACTACTTTAATCTGGATGAATTTTACGAAATTGTGCATAACTGCTAAACCGTAAGAGATGGACAAAAACTTACTACATGAAAAATGTAGAGCACGTTAAAACACACAATTTATGTCATATACAGTTTTTTCATGGAGTTGATAATTTTTAAGATATTCTTAGTTTTTCGTTTCTCCTTTGAAAAACATACTTTTCTCATACAGGAATTTTTTAACTCCTGACCATACAAACAAAGGAACTTCAGTTACATAGCTACCAGCTTTTGACTATCATTTTAACCTATGGTACTCTCTCATTTTGCTTCTACTTACAAGGAAGTAAATAATAAGACTATTTCTGCTAATGTTTCTCAATTAGCATGAAGTAAATAGAAGCATAAGCTTTTTAACTGCAATTTGTTGCAGGGATGTAGAGAAAATCATGTGAATGGTACACATCGGATTTTTTCCTATATTTTTCTACTCAGCAAACTTCATCTCTCTACCCCTTTTTAACCTTGCCCACACTGGGAAATTACTACTAGTCAACCCTAAGCTCATTATTTGAAATTCAACAATCATATTCTCTACCACAAAAATCTAGCAGTCTGAAACCCTGCTTATTACATGACTTGTCTTTACTATTTCTCCTCACTATCTCCACATTTGCTTCCAACTCCCCTGTCATTGTGATTTGAATTTGCTCCTCTTCACATTTAGCAATAAAATCCCATCATAGTAAATCAAAATTCAGATATTGTTGCTCAACTCATCTACATCCTTACTTAACTTATTAAACAGACTTTGGTTACAGAACTATGAGCCACAAGGTGGATTATAGACAACCCCCATTTCCATTATATTTCTTTCATCTAGAAACCCTTGAATCATCAACCACATCATGTTCTTGTCATTCCTCTTGTTAAGCTTTCACTTTAAACCCCTTCTCCTTCCTTACGAAGACCCCTATTCCACTAGATGCTCTACCTTTCACTGCCAGTTCCTGTAGAAGTCAAAACTACTTAACTCCTTTTCTACATCCATGTGTCTACTACCGCAATGATGTCTGCAAAACGCGCCAGTTTTGTCTGTATTTATCAGTTTCCCCATAAACCTTCAACATTCCAGCAGAGAAGACCCAAGGCTTTACCCTATTCTGATTCTTTCCTTTCAAATCTAAAAGTTTCCAATTTTGTTCTGCTTTTTGTAACTGTTTTTTGCCCAGCTTCTCCTCCCTGTTGTGAGGACTCAGAAAAAGTAAATTTTTTTGAGGATGTGGTTATCAAATTTACCTCCAGGAGTGCATGAAATTTCAATTATTTTTCTTAACTTGCACACATAGTTTGTCAAAACTGAATTAAGTCTAGAGAAGGCTGATATGTTTAAGATTATACTTCAAGCAACAAAATGATTTTCAGATGTCTTTTTGGCAAACTCTTTAATTTTATTCCTTTCTTTAGCCTTCCATTGGTGAGGTCATTATGCTAACGCTGATGGTCGACATGTGCGCACACTATTTTATGCTTACATTTAGTAAATATGATCCCTTTTCATTGTGTTTTATTAGGATTTCCCTTATTAAATAAATGGTATAATAGTAAGCAGCTGAAGGCTAAGCTAACTTTTCATTTTAATACTGTAATGTTCCATTCTACTTTATTAATGTTTAACTCGCTTTCTTTAGTAACAGCAAAATATTTTGATGACATGATTTTATAAAATTTTTATGATAGACTTTTTCCATTCATCCACAAAACTATCTTCTAGTACCACAATTTACAACAAACATAATACACTAAACTTATATAAAATGCAATGATCTGTTTACAATACAACACATAATAGTAATGTTCTATAAAGCAACCGCCCAGCACAACATTTGAATTATAAAGTTTACAACAAAATAGGAGCAATAAATTTTCTAGAAGGATTGTTTATATCTACTAGACCCTCCATGGTAATTATTTTTCATGTTTAAACTTTTTTGTGTGTGATTTTCAAACTGTCACAGTGAATTTGTTTCTGAATAGTTTTACTATTTTCTAACAAGCATATGTAGTCTTCAAAGGAGTCTTCATTTCAAGACATTTCCTACACAATGTAATTGTGTATTCTTCATACATGGGCAGATGGCATTCAGCACATCTTACCATTGTTTTGCATTTGTTTCCTTTTAGAGTAGAAAGCACATTTTTCTCTTCCTGTGCTGGTACTGGGCTTATTAGGAGTCTCAGCTTTCTTAGTGTGGAATTTGTTCTAGACAAACACGAAGTTCCGATCGGAGGCAAAGAGTTGAAGCTCTGGAAATTGTGTGTGATGTTGTAAGAGCAAGGTTCTTCAGGAACATTCTCCTGGGTATATCTACACCTGTATTTGAAAGGTAAATAACCTCTCTATTTATTCCTGCAATGTTCATAAGGGAAAAAAAGATCCATATGTTGGTGGAAGCCACATATATTTTAATTCGGATACTTTCGCATTATCAAATTATATCATATATCCTAGGATGCCCTGCCTAGGAAGTATCGCCCATGTGAAGACGCAATATTACGATACGTCAACAACACTTGATCCACTAATGGTCGACATATGAGCAGTACGCCCAGTTTGGTGTATTCTTTTTTCATTCGTAGGGAATTGAAATGTTGAAATGCTTTATAGCATACATTAACTTGCTCCATAAACATGCTTAGAAAGATTTATGTAGTATGAAACATTTTGATTTAAAAGTAAACAAGACAACAAAATTTATTAATCAAAGTGAGTGCAGTGCTCACAAATCAACCAACGACAGGTTAAAACTGTAATATGTTTCAGAAACTGAATGATCAAACAGAATGATCGATCAAGTTTAACTTCATAAATCCTTTATCTATGCTCTGTTGGTAATCCAGTTTGTTTTACTCCTGTACTTTCCTGTTGCTAATTAATGAATTAAAGGACCCAAATAAGGAATTAGAATATCACATGATCAGACTTTCAAATGTACACAAGATTATCTGCTACCACTGAATAGATTAACCATTGAGGTTCATAACATAAACATATGAAGGCAAACATATATTTACTCTGATACACATAGATAGATAGATAGATAGATAGATAGATAGATATATATATATATATATTTTTTTTTTTTTTTTGTAGTGTTAACGCCCACTTTAACTACTTATGGCACCGCAGGCAGTATACATTGATATAGAACTAGGTTTGTGAAATCATAAAAATTATAAAAATCAATTACGTTTAAACCAATCACTTCCAAAGCTCAAGCTAGACATTAAAATACCAAATTTTATTGGCTATTGCATCCAAACTGGGGTGAAGAGGTAAAACAGCAAAACTGGGAACTGCTACAGCTTGCAATAATGACATTTGTTATTGTCACGGCTGACAGTTATGTTTTCTTTCTTTATTTGCTTCTCCCACTCATATGTAGCAAGCACCTGGGTCTAAATGTATTTTGAGGAGCAAAGTCTGAATTAGATAGAACCCATGATCAATCCAATGCCTGTTATGAAAGTGAGGAAGTGGATGATATGAAATCATGGTGAAATGAACAGCAGGAAACATGATTATGGAGAATTTGTTGTATTTAATAGTGGGGAAAGCTGGAGGAAACCCATCCAGACATCCCTTCATTCACTGCAAGTTCCAAATGAAGTCTTTGGGGATTAAACTTGGGATGTTTAAGTGAGAGGCGAGTGACAAAACCATTTGGGCATGGCGCTGCATATTGATGATTGTCACATTCAATATGATGTATTTCACATTTGTTACTACATGATACAAAATACATTTTTACTTATCAGTGTTAAAGCATTGCAGTAATCATGTGACACTTTTTATACAAAAGGAAATACATTTTTATTTATAAATTCTGAAAAGTTGGAGCAAAGAAAAGACAGTTTATATCTCAATAGAATATTTTTTCAACTATTAATTTAAACATTTGAGGCAAGGAAACAACAGTTTGTAAAGTAATTGAATAATTTTTCATTTATTAATATTAAGCTATTGAGTCAAAGAAACACTATAGCGCATATGTATGAAATATTTTCTCATTTAGTTATATTAAATACTTGGGGCAGGGAAACGATGGTTTATACATTACCTGAATCAAATATGCTTCCAATTATTAATATTCAACAATTGAGGCAAGAAAACAACAGTCAGTATCACTTTTACTTTTGTAACCATCTGGCTGCCCAATTAGCAGTTCTTGTCCTAAGCTTGTAATGTATTAACACTGTGAGGGTGTGGGCAGCAACTTTCCATTATCATAGAAATAATGCCAGCAATGAAGGAAATCAAGCTTTTGAATGGGGGACGTATAAGTAAGAAACGCAGGCTGTATGTGTTTGCCATGATTTTTATACTTTATATATATATTCATTTAATTTAGGATTTTATCAGTTATGATTCTTATCAATGCAGGTGTGTCTCCTGACTTACAATTGTTTACTTAAAAACTATCATTCATTGCTTCTGCTGTCTGAATACTCACTGCACACAACTGTATTAAAATGAAGGTTTTTTTATAACTTAAATACAATCTTACAATTCTTTTTACTTTCTCTATATGCACTATGTACATAGTGTATAGAGAAGGTATTGTACTCTACCCAAAAATTCGATATCGAGATTTCACCGAAATATATATTTTAGCGTCCCTTTTAACTATAAAAAGAATTTTCGGAAAAGCTCCCTGTGTGTAGGTGTGTCTGTGAACACGATAACTCAAAAACGAAAAGTCGGTAAAATACCAAACTTGGTATTTAAGTTTAATATCTTCCAAGGATGCAACACAAAGATTTTGACAAATCCCTCCACCCCCAACTACCCTTTACATGGAACTTTTTTCGAAAATTTCGATGTTTTCAATAACAATTTTTATTGAAATATCCTATATTAAAGCTATTTACCTGATACATTTTTTGGGAATAGCCTCTGAAGGGCACTTTATTCTGGATGAATGTTACGGAATTTTGAATAACTGCCAAGCCGTAAGAGATGGACAAAAACTTACTGCACGAAAAATGTAGATCACGTTGAAACACACAATTTATGTTATATACATTTTTGGAGTTCATCGTTTTTTAGACATTCCTTGTTTTTGGCTTCTGCTTTGAAAAATGTATACTTTTCTCATACAGAAATTTGTCAACTCTGTTCATACAAAGGAACTTCAGTCACATAGCAACCCGGTTTTGACTATCACGTTAACCTATGGTAGTCCCTTATTTCGCTTCTACTTACAAGGAAGCAAGTAATAATACTATTTATGCTATTTTTTTCTGATTAGCATAAAGTAAATAGAAGTATAAGCTTTTTAAGAATAATTTGTTGAAGGGATATACAAAAACGCATGTGAGTGGTACACATCAGATTTTTAAAGTTCTGCTCAGAGAGAACTTATTAAACTGACGAATGTATAAACTAAATAGGTAGTATATTTGAAAGTTTGAGAACTTTTTATGGCCGTTTCTCCAAATGACAAATTGCCTACTTACAAGAACATTAAATTGAAAGTAGTACTACTACATTAATATATCCGTGAAAACACAAGCAGAAACGGTTATTACTTGCACTGTTGTTTTAATATTTTCATATAAATTGTCTGGCTAAAGTTTAATGTTATGCTTTAATTCCAGCTAACACAATAACTAACTTACGCTATCCATTGAGGCATTTGGTTGTGAAGGCAAAAGAGATCAACTTAGGTGTGAACCAGTGCCTACTAGATATTTAGCTGCGGCAAATATCTGTTTATTAAATTTTATTGTGGTACATTACATTTGAAATAGATCAAACATTGGTCAGAAAATAAAACTGAAATCATTGAAGTAATAAGAGAAATAACGAATTCTCTGTCTTGTTCTTTTCACAGGTATGATATAATGTTCCTGTAAATGTAGTTCCTATTTTTCAAGCCTTGTATAAACAGCCGTACAAAAGTTTCAAGAGCATAAGAAGAGTGAATTTAGGTTAATAAAAGCAATAGCTTATTTGTGCTCTAAACTAATTTGGCGTTAAACATTTATACTTTTATCGTATATTGTGCGTATTTATTGTGTTTCAAATTTTCTTTAAAGCTCAGTCTATTCATTTTTTATACTCATACTGAAATGTGTTCATTTACTGTAAAAAACTATCGAAATGAAGATCATTTCCATATAGATTTTCACGCTTGCGCGCTGCAATGATGTTCACTACCTGCTAAACTGCATAAACTTACAGGAACATCTTATGTGTACTATAACCTCCAAGAATATGCAATTATTTATAACAATGTATAATTTTTTCCCAAGTCTAAACTCATAATATTACATAAACAAAGCAAAGTAGGTCATGACATTGACATCACTACAAATGTATCAATGGTCACAGTCAGCAAGAAGTTGAGATCACGTATTTACCTTGTTTTTCTTTCAAAAGATTTTAAATGGGCATTTACCTCCAAACTGGGAAAGCATTTAATATATGATAGTATTTTTACCAGCCATACAGTACTTTGGAAATAAGTCATTCAAAAAATGAAATAAAACAAATTTGTCGTTCGATCTGCTAACCAGCCTTTGTCCTTATCATGAAATCTGATAACAGAATATCACAAAATATGTTATGACTTTTGCTCCCTATGAATACTTACCCCGGACTCTTTGGAGCATAACATGTAATCTGGGTTGTACCTATGAATGCAAGGACTTGTTTCTTTAATACTTATTCTCTCTGCATCCTTTTTTGTGTGTTGCACAATTTTAGACAATACTTCACCAGTAAAAAACTTTCCAAAAGAATCTTGAAATGTGGTTACTTGACCAGTTTGTTGCAGTCCAGGTTTTCCACGTATTATATTTACAATAGTTTTTCATTTGGGATGACTCAGAATGACTACATAAATTCATACTTCATACTTCACAAAAGTGTAACCCCACGCATTATAACAAAAACTAAAATGAATGAACAAAAACCTGAGATCATTCAAAGCTACAACGATACCAAAGCTGGTGTTGATACCCTGGACAAGTAAATAAATACATATTCAGCCGTCAGGAAAATCAGATGCTGACATCTGGAGTTTCTTTATGACATTTTGGACATAGCTGTAGTGAATAATATGGTGCTATTTAAGTTTTTGGATAACGGAATGAACAGTAAAATGAGCCATCACTTCCTACTACAGCTACCAAGAGTACATAGTGAGCATCATATATTCAAAGCCAATAAGTAGAAAACTAAAAGAAGAGATCGTTTGTACTCTAGGTATCACTGATTCTGAAACTACGTCAAAAGTTTCCAGAGGAAAACCAACCAAAAAAACGAAGACAGACTGTAGTAAATGCCGTGCACTGTCTGTCCTAAACATAAGTAGATGTATTGTTTGTAATAATTTTGTGTACTGTAGTGTATTTTTTCTTCTGAGATTTTATATACATACATATTCCAAGGGTCATGATGATATTGCATGGTGTTATTCTTTTTAATACATCAGTTAGTACACTAAGATAATATTACTTAAAGGTTAATCCTATATATTATTAATTATACCATACACATGTAACATTGGCTTATATATTTAATTTTGATCAAGATAGTATGTTTATGCAGCTCACAAAATAAAATTTGCATCTAAATGGACAGTTTATTGGATTACTATTTTGTGTACTCAAGTAACCCAGGTAAGCATTAAAAGATGCAAAAAATGGGTATGTGTTCGTGGGTTAACTAACCTTTCTTGTGTTCCGTAAATGTGGGAGCTTCGTCTGTTATAATACCAGAGAGATTTGTATATTTCAAGTCAAGCCAGTTCAAGGTTTCAGTGACATCCCCCCATTAAATTATTGGCTTTAGTGGTGCCTTTAAGAGGACAAGAACAGCTAACTCTTCTGTAATGTTGAAATCTTTATTGATTCCCCTTAAGAAAATTGCTAATTGGGTAGTATTACTCTACTCTCTCGAGTGTCAGAGAATAGAACTGGAACTTTGTGGCTCTGCATTTTAAAGTTCTCTCTAAATTGGATGCTAATTTGTGACAAAATTAACTATGCTCTTCAAACCTCTAACACTGACAGTACAATGCGAATGAACAACTGAAAACTTATTTTGAAATTTCTATGATATGACAATGAAAGTTGTACAATGATGACAATAAAACATGGCAAATACTTGCCTTTGAAAGTAGTAACATTATCTTAGCAGTCAACAATGCATGGAGACTTCAAAGCGATGTGTGATAGGTAGGATCATAAATATAAATCTGGGCTGGGGATTTCTTAAAATGGTTATGATTTCTCTATGTTTTGAGAAAGAAGATAAATTACGAAGTTTCACAAATGTGTGCTGGAAATGGAAAAAGCCTCTTTCAAGTTTATCTTTTTCCAAATAGAATTATTTCTTGCATGAATAAATAATAATATAATTTACAAATATCACAGCAAGGTGAATGCAATATGATATAGAAAATATCATTGCCGGCTGCATGTGTTGGGATCTAGGGCTCCAGGTTGGACACACCTGATCTAGATCACTAAATAACTTGCATTCTATGTTTAAAACAGGAACCTGAACTCAAAACTTAGTAAGCTGGAAGCTAGGTTAAGTAGTGAATAGTTCCTATTGTGTTTAGCAAAGAATTTAAAAATATACAGTGCTGAACAAGCTGTTAGCGTTTGACTACAGATAGGGATATAACTTATCATGTTAATGTGCTCAACAAAATTTAAGTTCTTTGTGAGTGTGTTTTGCAAAGTTTATCGTTTTGTGGCTTAGTTATAATATTTGAGATCAGTTACTCCTAACAGCTAAAAAACTGCTTCGAAATGTTATTAATGAAGAGTTCATCTTCTAAAGTGTGATTGTCCCTGTTATATGTGACGAACAAGAATTAACATACTTTTCATGTGGTAAACAGATAAATGTCCCTTATTTCTTTTGTGTGTATAGTCTATCATTTACGTATTAATCCTACTTGTAGCCAACACTGGTTCAGAGTTATCCTGTTTTCATTTATATTTATGGCATTTTTAATTGGAGAATAACTTAACCCTGTGGCCGGAGCACTGAATATAGCTTCATTAGCTGGGGGCTGGAAGCAATCAGTGCCGCCTAAATTTAAATACTAATTAATTAGCTAACTTTTAGGTTTTCTGGTAGAATTAATAAATGAAGATATTTACAATAATTAAGATCATTCTTAATGCCATTATTTAATATAATCTTTGTACAAATACATAAGATGAAATATATGAAATTGCACATGAGCAATTATTTTGGTAGTGTTAAACACCCGCTTTTACTAGTGGCACTGCAGGCAGTGACACTGGTGATATATGAAATGTAAATGGAGCACCTGTGGATTGTAATGGTGGGGAAAACTGAAGAACCTGGAGTAAACCTGCTCTGGCGCCACTTTTTTCAACACAAATCTCACATGCAGTCATTTGAGATCGAACTTGGACTGTGTAGGTGAAAGGTGTCAGAATGTCTGACACACAAATTTCAAGGATCTTAACTCGTTCTTGGTTTAATAATATATTATAGACAAATTATGTATAAGCACAGATTACAGCACCATTATATACCAGTATAAAAGCCACTATTACAAAAATCCATAATCAGCATAAAAAATACCATATAGCCATAATAAAGAATAAGACGAATCAATTTTAAAAAAAAACTATCATGAATACAAGTCAAAAATCAAACACCTGCATCTTCTGGAGAAACTACAATCATTACATTTAACAGTGTTGTGGCAGTGCTCCTTGCAAAAATAATGTTTGCAGTTATTGCAGGTCATTGTTACTTTTTTTACCACCACAAAGATATAACCTCCTGCACATCCTAATAACTGCTTCTTTATTTTCGGGGATTAATCATCCCTTCATAGAGTAGACAATTGAGTCTTTTGTTTTAAATGGCTCTCCATTAGAGTCTGGGTCAGGTTTGTAAGATATGTTCTTCTGAACTGTTTACGAAGAATGACACTTGGGAATTTATGCCAGCAATATCCAGGTAACAGAAAAACAATGCCAAAACCGTTTTCCTGGTATTCTTTATGTGCAGTAAGTTGTGCACGTGTAATTAACAGTATCTACTCCACATTTGGTTGTGTTATATCCCAAATTCAACAGACTTGTCTGCAGTGGTGTGTGTTTCTTAAATTTCATTCATTAATGAAAAAGTACAGTCTTGTTTCTTTTTGTTTGGTATGAAACAAGAGAAAAGTCTTCTTGAAATTCAAAAATACAGTTTCCAGTTTCTTGCAGCCTAATTGGCATAAATTCCAGAGAAATATCCTTATTGTCCTTTTTCAATGTCCCTAAGAAGGTTAGCCCATTTTTTTTTTTTAGAAAATAGTGTGCTATATAACTGCAATAATAATTGTCTAATGTTACATTCCTGTAAATGCCATTGTTTGGGTCAACCAATCTCTTCCCAAGGTCCATGGATACAAGATGTCCAGGATTTTGTCTGCCACAGCATACTTCAAAATCACAAGTGTAAAATTTCTTGCCATCGAGCTCAATACATACAACTTCAAACCATGCTTGGCAGATTTATTGGGCATGTACTTCATAAAATCACAAAGTCCATGAAATGGAACAAGCAGTGCATCTATAGTTGTGAACTCCCCTGGGCAGTAGTTGATCAAAAATGTAGAGTGGAGGTCGAGGATGGCACCAACTTTGTCAATTGAAGTTGTTCTTTTCTCATTTAAGATAGTCAAACCTCATTGACTGGAGCAAGAATGAAAAGGCCCTTGTAGCTAAATGATACTCTTAGAATAGTCTTCCTGTTTCTTGATGCCCACAGCCCAAATACACTTAAGTAACCCCCTTTACGTACACCTATGAGAAGCATCCCTTCTATAAGAACCATTATTTCAAAAGCAGAAGTGTTTTTGCAGTCTCGTTTCCTTGTGTAATGCACAGAATGTATTTTCTCAGAATCAAAAAAGTTGAGGAAACTTTCAATTCCAGTTTTAGTTACTCTGGCATTGCATTTCGGACCAGACAAGACCTTGATTACATTCTTACATCTTATTTTCCCTAGCATCATTAACAGATTGTTTATTAATAAAGTTTCCTGGTCCTTACCAATACAAAAATCACAGTTATCACCTGGTGTTTCTTTTATTTCATCCCCGAGATCACATGACTGTTCAGATTCTCTGGAATGATCTGCAGTCTTATTTCTGCTTCATTTTTGCTGTCTAAGAAATCAGCACAATGCTCTTCATTAGACAATTCCAGAAGAGGGTGCTTAATTTCTTCTTGTATTAATCCCTTTCTTTGTGACAACTTAGAAGAAAAATGGAAAACTGTAACACTAAAGTAATGCTAACAGCTAAATAATCATTCTCCCAAAGTAGTTTTGCAATATATAGCTTCTGAGGTGCAAAACGTTCAACAGTAATTACTTTACATGACCAGGCATGAGTGGTACAGAGTCTCCATGTAGTTATCCACTTCATAGATAAGACGCAGTTGTAATGATGGCTATAATAATGCAATAATAGTGAGATTTGCCACCTGGCTAAACCACAAAAGTATATTTAGCATCATTGTTGGCTTGGCTCACTAACTTAGTTATTGATAGAAAACTAAACTTGCACCACTGTATGCAGCTGTGCACCCGCCGCAAGGTTAAGAAGCATATGAGAAATCAGCAAAGTCACTTTCTTAAGTGTTTATACAGATAAATGCAATTCAACTGCACACTTGATATTTGTGACTGAAATTACTATTGACTCTTGGTGGTACATTCCATAAAATAATTTACATCACTATTCTTTTTATATATTTGCATGTATAACCAGTACAGAGTATTACCTATAATACTTATTATTAGAGACTAGAATAAAAATCTAATGTGTTCTATTCACAGGTCTTTCTCAATATCTCTGTAACAAATTATTCTTAAAAAGCTTATTCATTATCTACATCATGCTAACAGAGATAAATATTAGCAGAAATTGTCATTACTTGGTTCCTTGTAAGAAGGGGAAAAATATAACATTCTCTAGCTGATTGCCAAACAAAATTGTTTCAAAAGATTATTCTTTTATGTACATCTTGTTAATCAAGATAAACACTAGCAGATTTAGATAAAATAAAGAGCTAAAAAAATTATTCAATTTAATAACCTTACTTTCAAAACTTAAAAAAAAAAAAAAAAAAAAAAAAAAAAAAAAAATAGAGTGATACTTTTTGTTTGCGTGCACTATTTTATGTTCCATTCCTAATAAATTAACAAATTTTACCAACCCTAAATTTCCTTTATTATGTTTTAAATCCTTTAATTATTAAAATTTGATATATTACTAGATTCCTTGTAAACAGAAGGGAAATAAGAAAATGCACAGACTAAGTCGATAGATTCGTCCTTTAAAAGCTGCTCGCTATGTGAAACATTTGAAATTCCATTTGCTTGCCAGGAGTAAACAAATGAGAAACAAGAAGAAAGATGTCATTATGTTTGAGAAAGCCACTTAGGCTTAAAATTGAAATTAATCATTTGGAAAATGGTTAAGTCTACAAAAAAATGTATATGTCATAAATTGTATTTTTTAATGAGAGCTATATTTTTGTTGTAATAAGTTTTTGCATATCTCTTATAGTTTTGCCAGATATACAAAGTTATCAAGAATAAAAAGTTCCTCAGAGGTTATTTCCAGAAAATTCAAGATACACACTTTGTTTGTCATAAAAATATCTTAAACAAAAGGTATTTTAATCAAAATCATTAAAGCTATTTTTGAAAAAATCAAATTTTTTTAAAAACGTTCCGTGTAAGGGGTAGATAGGGATGGGGAATTTTTGAAAATAGTATGGCATCCTTGGAAGATATTCAAATAAAATACCAAGTTCGGTATTTAACTGACTTTACATTGTTGGACTATGCTGCCCATACACACTAAGACACACACACACACACCTGGACCTATTTCTAAAAATGCTTTTTTTGGACTCATGAGACCACAAAACACAATTTCTGATGACACCTTGGATATAATTTGTGTTACAATTGCCTCAGCACTGTTCGGTAATACTTAGCTTTCTTCTTCTTCCTCTTTTCGTCACTGATGGACTTGGCTGCCATTCGTTCAGCAACAAATTCTGTCCATCTCTTTGTTCAAAAGTTATTACAGGTTCATTGACCCAAAGAAATCCTTGTAAGGTGCAGTTTGGCTCCAATATTTCCCATGAGCCAGAAATCAGATCTTCTTTTTGTTCCTCCTCGGTTGACAGCTGAGAATTGGTGCTGTTCTTGAAAAACCCTGCTTTCAAGAAGCAGTTGGGTATTGTAGACTGCTTCGCAGCCTTCCAAGATTTGGTTATAAAATGGAGTACATGCAAGATTATAGCCCTGAAGGATGCTGAAACCTTCCCAACTTCTATTATGCACAAAATTTGCTGAAGTAACTTGAACTGCATATTTCTAAGGTGTCATGGACAACAGTCAAACAAAGAAGGATCTTCCTACTTTGTGACCATATTCTTGCATCCAACTTTGCCAACTACTGCCAGAGAGGATCAGATGTCATCCAAGCTTTATGGTTGGAACTGTATGAAGTTAGTAGGCATCTCATATTTTTTAAATACCTGGGCTTTCTAGCCTTTCATACTACAAAAGGGCAGATTTTCTCACAGTCATCAGCCGTGGTTCCTAGCAAAACTGTATGCTATTTGCTATGCTTACCACTGTAGGCAGGTTAGATCTCTTCCTTAAATTCCAATGTTCTACTGGGCAAGACACTCAAGAGAATTCCAGTTTCATTCATACTGAAGACATCTTTGGGTTAATATTTCCTGGTCAGCTCTTACAGCTTTCCACTGATCCACTCTTCCACAATTTCTTCTTTCACTGCAATTGATTCTCCACATACTGTTTTATATGACAAGTTGTATCTCTTCTTGAATTCCTTTTTTGGAAGTATTTAACACCCACTTTTACTACTTGTGGCACTGCTGGCTTTGATGATACAAGGAATGAAGATGGAGTATTGGTGGAACGCAATGGAGAGGGAAACCAGAGAACCCAAAGCAGCACAAATCTCACATGCGGTCGCCATCTAGGTTGGGGGTGAGTGGTCTACCACTCGGCCATGGTTCAGGCTCTCTTCTTGAAGCAGCCGATCTAACCATTAGATGCACTAAAATGCTCAATACCAAGAATGTTTGCCACCTTCAGTGCTTTTTCCCTCAAAAACACTCCATCAACTTGGAAGCTTTTATCTCTTGCTACTGAAAACCAGCTTTTTTCCTGTTTCTTCCAATTCTTCATATTTTGAATAAGCTGCACATTTTTGCTTCTTGGATTTTGGTACATATTCTGAAGCACTGGATTCTATTATTCTGTTTTTTACCATTGTATTTAGCTTTTACACAAAAAACTGCACTTACTCATGTGCAAGTGTAACACGTTTTCCCCAGTACAAATCTACCCTCTCCAAAATCCGAAGCTTCACTTCAACAGTGAAAGTCTTAGCATCAAATGTAAACTCCAAATATAAAACAATAATAAAGAAGGATCAACAAAATAAAAATTAAACAACAAAGAGTTTATGACAAATGAATGGCCCCTTAACTCAAATAAAAATAAAATCAACAAGGAAAACATAAAAAAAATAAATGTAATGAATTGCCAACAATACCTGTAACTACTGCAGCAATAAAACCAGTAAAATGAAATGAAAAACTTTGGCAAGACACACACCAAATAGCTTGTCAAAAATCAATGTAGCTTTGCTTCTCAAAGACTGAACCCTGCACTGCATTTTGCAGTTTGCAAAGTGTGGGTGATTATGTCATCACATGGCTGGCCGTGAGGAGAGACAGAAGTTTCATGTTGAAGGTCATACACTGATTGCTCAAATGTTTCTGATTGGTTGCAACACTATTTTACTTCTCATTTTGTCCCGCTTGAAGTGACCAGCAAGACATTTACAGTGGGAAATATATAATTTCAAAGATGTAAACTTGAGGATTTAATCCTCTGTGAACATAGGAAATCTAAGAAAGCCAAAAAAAAAGTCATAAACAATGAGAAAATGTGTATGCTGAGAATGTAGGTATGTGGTAATACTGTCTTTCTAGGTAATACATGTTATATTAATAAATATTCTAATTTTAACATTCTGCTACTAAATTCAGAATTTAAAAAGCAAGTAAATGTAATTATAACAGATAGCATAGGAAATTCATGGTTTTATTTACACACATGAGCAAATCTACAGATTCAGCTAAGGAATGAAAATGAGAACACAGCAAATCAAAGGAAATACATTGCATCGTAACAAAGTGCTCCCTTTAAGAGCTGGTGAACAATTTTATTTCTCATTAACTTTGATGCTCATTCACTCAGTTGTCGGCTGTTTCAGTGGAGAAACACATGAAAAATATCAAGTAAAGCTGAGAAATAAAGCCGAGATCCAAATTATTTGCTAATCTGCCATTTTTTTTTTTTAGGAAATTCAGAAATGTAAATCTTCCATGAAACAATAAGCATTGATAGTAGATAAAATGTTTCATAAATATTCCCTATAATACAGTCAACAATACAAATGAGTTTGTAATGCTCCATCAAGCTGGAGAATGAAAAAGGATGCCAAGGAGTTGAGCATTGAGTTAAAATATAAGGAACCAGAAAATAAATTTTATAAGAACACAATTTATAATAGCCATAGGTAGTAAGAAATATTTTTTTTTCTTAAATTCCATTTTATTTAATGCTACTTTAACAACTTGGAACGGAATTTTGGTGTATACTGGACAGTAGCCCTTAAAAGTCTCTACCCCATACCATACTAACTTCACTTTGCACTAAGCAGATGCTGTTAGAAGGTATCTAGTCAAGCTGTGCTTTGTCATCTGACTACACATGGGACCATCTGAATATGGATGGTAGTCCAGCTTGCCTTTTAAGGTCTCATACCATATCTACAATTTAGCTCCGCAGTAAGTAGATGGGTTAGATTGCGTTCCAGTGAACAATTTACACTATCTATGAAGAGATGACAGTTTAAATGCAAATACCACCTATTTTCAGTCATGTTATAGTTTTTACTGGTAGGTTCTGGTATGAAATATCCAATTTAATATTATTTTGGGAACTGAGGATTACAACAAAATATAGAAGAAGAAGAAAAAAAATAAACCAGATTGGTGGGCAATAGAATTTGAATGCAGGACCTTCCCAATGTGGACCAAATACATTACCTCCTCAGAGATAAGATTACAAATGCAATAGCAAACACTGCTTTAACAAATTCAAAATGCACTTCTGACATAAAAGTAAAATTTAAAAAAAAACAGGAAATTGTAGTCACAGTGTTAAGAAAGTGAATACTAAAAAGAATGTGGTATGATAAATTTCTCTTGGAGTTTAAGTAAATTAGTTAAGAATCTTAACCATCCTTATGGGAAAAATACTATGATACAAACACAATATTTTTTTTTTCTACATGAAACAAAATGAATGATTTAGAGTGTTAATTATCAATGAAGGTAAACTAGGGGAAATAATAAAATGTAGATTAACCCAAATACATCTATAATTTCAATAATTATCTGAACTCTGTTAAGTTTCTGCACATGTATACTTCATTCTACAGTCTTACAAAGCTTGATATTTTTAAAGCTGGAAATTTTTAATAAAAAACAAAGTTTAGGTTATATAAAGAACCCAGATTACCAAAATGTAAACAATATGTTGAATGCATGATAATGTATAATGAGTCTCAAGGTCCACATGCTACATTCTCACTTGGACTATTTTCCCGAGAATCTTGGGGCTACAGTGAAGAACATGGAAGAGATTTCACCAAGATCTCAAGGAATTAGAAACAAGATAGCAAGGCAGGTGGAGTACCATAATGCTTGCTGACTACTGTTGGATGATTAAGAGGGAAACTCCTAGAAGCGCTTATATAAGGAAGCCAAGAAAAAGAAACAAACTAGTCACGTTGAATACTGAATATTAAATATATTCTTTATGACTATTTATTAAGATGACAATAAAATTGACAATATTGCAATATTTTGTCCTTTATAACAGTGGCTGTATTATTATTTTACTTAAAACATTGTAAAAGAAGTTTGTCTTAAAACCACTGCATTGGTGCATTAAGTGTTACACTAATCTCTGTTTTGCAGAAAATTCTGACGTGATGCAAAGAAACTATTTTCAGTTTCAGCATACCTGAAATATATTAGGGCTCATCTCAAAGTCTGTGCAATGTTCTGAAAGCGAAAATTTGTTGCCCATATGCTTTCATTTTAGATTTATGGATGAATATGGTTAAGACATTTCAGATTCCCTATATCATTGCATCTCAAGCACAGCATGCTTATTTTAAATTAAGCTATATATATATATATAAGCAAGTTATTTTCACAATGTTGTATTTCTTGAATTTTTATTTGCATGATATTTGAAGTATGCATTGCTGTAATAAAATGTTAATGTCAATAAACTGAGATTTTATTCATTGAAACTTGCACAAAGCCATAAAAAGGTAACTTTTAGCATAAAGTTGTAAAATGGCCTCTGTTTCATTACATTTTATAGTCAAACCTCAAAAGTTGATAAGTGTGCTCATGGCTATCAAACAAGTAAATCTGATTTCTGCAAAGGGACTGCATTTACACAATAATAAGCAACAAATGCAAACCAAGCAGGTGTATTCACCTCTCATACTGCTATAATAGTGTAGTTTTTCTATATTTGTTTATTTTAGTTTATATTTTAGAGTAATCCAGACTTTGGCAGAGTTAGTAGTTGACTTCAACTGTGTACAAGAGAAGTGTGTACACTGCTGCTAGTGATAGAACAAAAGTAAGCATTTGCTGCCATAGAACATCAGAAATTGAGGTTTTTGAAGGCTTGAGGATTTCAGAGAATATTATGCTTGGTTAGATGTGTAGATCTCCTTCCTTATTTCTTTAGTGTGGGAGAAAATTTTGCATTTCAAGTAATTAAAAAACAAGTTTTGGCAGAAAACAGAATTCTTCTACACAACAACCTATGATTACTTCACTTGAATCACATTTAAGCCTCCAGGCACTCCAAAATATTCCCAAAACCATTTGCACAGAACAACTATCCACAGACTTCTTATGAAAAACACAATGCAAATTTAGGTTAGAATGGTTGAATCAAATTCTGTAATTTGTATTAGTGAAGCATTTTCTGTTGGTTTGGTATGAAGAACAATGGGACGTAGCTTGCATGTCATGTTTTATTTTTAATGCATGTCATACATGTAAATATCATGCTAAGTAATAAACCATTTTTTAGCACTAATTTCAATTATGTTCCACACATTCTGGAATTCTCAATGCTATCTTCCATTTGTATCGTAATTACAGTTGTTATTTTCACTTACTTTTGTAAGAGGTTGTATTTTATCAACAAAAGAACATTGACTGAAATCCTTGAAATGGTGCTCTAATGAGTTTAAATTTCTCGCCATTTGTTGTTCCAGGATCAGAGAAGTCCCCAAACATAACCTTATCTAGGTAACTTAATCTAAACTAAGATTTAAGTCAATATTTCTTGAATGAAAATTCAGTTTTTTATCAAAAATTTCCAGCTTTAGATAAAGCAAGCTTTGTAAGACTGTAGAATGAAGTATACATGTGCAGAAACTTAACAGAGTTTAGATAATTATTGTAATTATAGGTGTATTTGAGTTAATCTACATTTTATTATTTCCCCTAATTTACCTTCATTGAAAATTAACACTAAATCATTCATTTTGTTTCATGTAGAAAAAAAAAATATTGCGTTTGTATCATAGTATTTTTCCCATAAGGATGGTTAAGATTCTTAACTAATTTACTTAAACTCCAAGAGAAATTTATCGTACCACATTCTTTTTATTATTCGCTTTCCTAACGCTGTGTCTACAAGTTCCTGTTTGTTTTTTGTTTTGCTTTTGTGTAAGAAGTGCATCTTGAATTTGTTACATGCTATTGCATTTGTAATATTATCTCTGAGGAGGTAATATATTTCGTCCACATTGGGAAGATCCTGCATTCAAATTCCATTGCCCACCAATCTGGCCTACATTTATTTCTTCTATTTCTATATTTTGTTGTAATCCTCAGTCCCCAAAATAATATTAAATTGGATATCTCATACCAGAACCTATCGGGAAAAACTATAACATGACTGAAAATAAGTGGTAATTACATTTAAACTGTTATCTCTTCATAGATAGTGTAAATTGTTCACCGGAAGGCAATCTAATATTGGTGGTTTCCCTTTCCTGCTAAGCTGCATAGAACCAGCAACTGTAGACCGCAACTTGTGTCTTCTGTGTGTGATATTAAAAATTGGATTTCACTTTCATCTCATCAAAGCACAGAACAAGATCCTTCTCAAACTCTCTAACAGAACTTGCTTTCTGTTGTAATAGGTAGACATTTAATTTAATGATTCCTGTGATATGATGAATTTGGCCAAGCATCTTTTGCTCGTTAATGAAGTTAGTAGCAGATATTTAAGGCATTCTGTCACATAATAATATGCCTTCTTAGACATGCATCTCAAAATGATTTCCTTTGAAATGTCATCAGAGTCGCAATTTTTATATCTACCTGAAGTAAAACTTGCTGCTGGCAAAATAAGAGCATTTGCTGGAATGCACGTTCAACTCTTCTTAACTTATACATTTCGGACTGTACTTTTTGCAATTAATTTTCTAAACTTGTTACTTTCTTCACATATCTTAAATTGTGACTTCAAAGTGCTTCACCTTCATATTTAATGTTCTCTACATTTGTAGGTCCTGTGTTAAATGATGAGGGAGAGCTAACAGGATTTTTGGAGATATTTGCTGCAGAATTGCTGTTTGTTTCTCCTAGCAGAGCATTTACTATTGTTTTGCATCTCTGTTTAGAAGCCATTTTGTCTTCTTTTCATAGGACTGTTAACTTTCTGATATAAGTCATTAGACAACTTTAAAATTAAATGTGGTACAGCAATGTTTTTTTAGTATTTTTAGGAGTTCTGCTTACAAATCTCGTTCATAATCTTTCTTGTCAAAATGTATGGAACGAATGTGGGAATTGTCTGGAGAGAAATGATCATCCCTTCTACATAATTGAATCCATCACGTACAACACTCACAAGAAGCTTGAACAATCAAAATCCTCATAAACACTGCCATTGCAATGAGAGCAACCAGCTAGCCGGCTAGCTACATCAGCTGACATCATCAGCATGGAAGGTTACTGCGCATCTGGCTGGTGATACCTACCATATTACTCAACATTCTGTGGGTACTACCTTCTGCTAGCAAGTGCGAGAGCTAACTACATCACTTCAGCTTTGCCAACCAAAGAAACATTCATTCACTATATATAACATTGTCAATAAAAATGCTAGTAACAATTGCAGCTGTTTATAAAAGTGAATGTAAACTATAACCTGACCAGTCACACAGCCATCTGTGCCACTTAGACACAAAACCTTATGCGAGCATTCAGGTTTTTTACCATAGACTCTTTTTAATGTGGCAAAGCTCTGGAAAGTTGCAATGCACTGTCAAAACCTAGGGTATGGGTCCTTTAAGTTATTATATAACATTCAATTTCATTTGCAAGAAATAATTCTTTTAGCCTCAGACTTGTTAAGTTAAAATACCAAATATTGAGTTCTTCATAATACTTTCCCAATTTTCTCCCTTACAATCTTATGTAAAACCATAAAGCCCTCAGGGTAAGACAGACCTCAGCGCCACCAGTGGCCGCTGCTTCAAGCATGGCAATGACCAGCCATAGAGGCTATTGGGCAGGCTTTTGCTTTTATTGAGACTAAGATTCAACTTAGAAAAAAATTTTGTGTCACATGTGGAAAAGTTCATCCTTCCATTTTGTTAACGCTTTCAGGCACAGCAGCATTCCAAATGTCTGAGATCCTCTGCGGTTGAAATGAACCCCATCTCTTCCAAACTCCGTATCAACTAGCCAAAAGTTCTGTTGACAAATGTGCACATTTTTGTGGAACACAACCAGTTTAGTTCTTTATTTATTCTCATTACCTTTCTTTTAGTGGTATCACGTCGTCTTAAAATGCCACTGATAATTATCTTGGCTCTAGGTACCTCGGATTGCATATAGTTGACAATATCCATGGTATCTCCCATGATTTCTTCAGCACATACACTTGGTCTTATATTGTTGAATCCTGCATGCACAACCATGACGTCTAGCTTGCGTTCCTTTAGATTAAGTCCTTCAATTTGATGTTTAAGTTCGTTTAGTTTAATCCCTGGAAAGCATCTCACATCATGTCCACGGCTTTTGCACATCTGCCCTGCAAACTTTATCATGGAATCTCCTAGTACTAGAATGTCCGGTGATTTGTTTCTTTCGGCTCTGTTAATTTCGGGGATCGCACTGTTTTCCGTACTGGCTGAACTCTCTTTGTTGTCTACCAGCACCTCAAATCTGTTTTTCACTTCTACTCCTTTGCTATCATATTTTATATGTTGCACTCGATCGCTTTGAGTTGGCTCCGAGCACCTCCTGTTTCTTTTGTGTAGCACTTCGGTATATCCTTTATTCGTACTTTTAATTTTTGCTTGTAGAATTGCGTTCGCCCCTTTTACTTCTGTAATTTCTTTTTCTAGTGCTTCTATTCCTTCAGATGCAGTTGTATACTGTTTCATGCTACATTCCTGTCCCATAGAAAACAGCTTGTGTTGGTAGATTCAGGGTCAATAACATGCACTTTATTATTTAAATATAGATATTTCTGAATGGGTGGTGTTAGAAACCTTTCATCTCTAACCATATCTAAGCGAGAAACTTGCATATCTATCCTTTACTTCAAATTTTCACTGCCACTTCACTTTTTTGCAATGTAGTGTTGAAGCCCACATTGTTGGACGAGTGAAATTCCTCGGAAGAGTCTGTGAGATGACCTTTATTCTCTATGTCTTTTGTATGAGATGCAAAAGATTTAGATCTCATTAAACAGCACTATTAATCTCGAAGATATCCTTTATTATAAGCTTGAAGGAGGTGGGATAAACAGAAAAAATGGGTTCTAGTGAAAGGGAAATGGAAAATAAATGATTGGAAAGAAACTGTAAATATTGCCCACCTGATGAAGGTAAAGTAGTTTAGGAGGTTATACATAGCACTCATAAAATCAAAATGGATGTATAGAGTTGAAATATGCAGAGTAAAAGGGTAAGAAAAGATGGATAAAGTGTTGTGGAAGTTGAGTTGCTAGGGATGTCACAGAATACAGCTAATGCAGAACCATTGTAATGGAGAAAGTTAACGTGAGAGGAATGGATTGAAATAATACTGAAATATTGGTTTTGGATAAGTCAGTTTTTCAACAGATAGTACAAGGAAAAAGTTTAGATTAACAAGAAAAGCATCTGAATCAGGAGTGTAGATTGAGTAAACTTAAAACTCCTGATTGGGGTTGAGCTAGGTGACATATGAGAGCAAAAGGTGTGAATTCTGGAAAATTGCTAAAGAAAAAAAATGTGATGTGCTACACTCACATGACTTTCTCTAGTTATTCTACAAACAAACTTCTTACACCACCATGCTAATCCAGATAAACATTAGCAGAATTTTATTATTCAGTTCCTTATAAGTAGAATAGGACTAAGGGAATGCACTAGGCTAAAGTGATAGTCAAGTGTTTTAAAAGCTGTCGTTATGTGATTGTCAATGAAAATCGCTTTTTTGCTTGGCCAAGAGTAGAACAAAAGAAAAACCTGCCTGAGAAAAGTTTAAGTACTTCACATTTGAAACTAATGATAAGGAATATCTCCAAAACGGTAAGCTCCACGAAAAAAATGTAAATCACATAACTTATGTGTTTTAACAAGATCAACATTTTTTTTGTAAAGTAAGTTTTTGTCTATCTCTTACGGTTTACTAGTTATACCAAATTAAGTAAAATTCACTCAGAATAAACAGATCTTGAGAAGCTATTCCCAGAAAATTCAAAATATCCATTTTATTTGTGATAGATATGGCTTTCATATGAGGTATTTTAATCAAAATCATTTAAGAAAAACAAAATTTTCTAAAATTTTTCCATGTAAAGGGTAGTTAGGGGTGTGGGGATTATCTTGAAAATGTTTGTGTTACATCCTTAGAAGATACCAAACTTAAATACCAAGTTTGATATTTAACCATCATTTCATTTTTGAGCTATGCGGTCCAAAGACACACACGAACCTGTTTCTCAAAATGCTTTTCCAGTGAAATCTCAACATTGAATTTTTGGTTGGAATACAATACTTCTCTATCCCTATGTACCTACATTGTACATACAGGGATAGAGAAAGTAAAAATCTGATGTGTTCCATTTGCATGATTCTTTCTACCTTTCTTTAACAAATTACTGTTAGAAGTTTATTCTTCTATCTACTTCATGCTAATCAAAATAAACACTGCAGAAACGACTCTATTACTTATTTTCTTGTAAGTGGAAAGGAAATGGAATAAACAGGCTAAACCGACAGTCAGATGTATTAAAATGTGGTTGCTAAGAGATTGAAATTGGTATCTTTGCATGGTCAGGAGTTATGTATATGGCATAAATCGTGTGTTTTATGGAAATCTACATATTTTGTGCAGTAAGTTTCTGTCTATCCCTTTGTTTACCAGTTATTCAAAATTCAATAAAGTTCATACAGAATTAACAAGTCTTCAGAGGCTATTCCTACAAAATTCAAGGTATAGATTTTTTTTGTCATGTAAATATCGTAAGTATAAGAGATTTTAATCAAAATTTTCAAAAAATTTATCATGTAAAGGGTAGTTTGTGGTGTGGGGATTTTCTTGAAAATCTTGGTGTTGCATCCTTGAAAGATACCAAACCTGAACACCAAGTTTGGTATTTATGGCCTTTTAGTTTTTGAGTTATGCTGTCCATAGACACACAAGCGGACCTTTTTCTAAAAATGCTTTACTTTTTGGGCTCAGGGGACCTCAAAACATATTTCCACTGAAGTTTTGGATGCAATACGCTCCAGACATGTGTACATAGTATGAGAAAGTAATTATGGTGATATGCAAAGCGAACAGAATTTCAAATTAATCACATAGGTACCTGCTGTTAAGAGACTGACTATCACTTTAGCAGCTTAATCCCATATTTCAATTGTACATACAAGGATACATGTATTAAAACTGTTTCTGCGAACACGAGCAAAAACTTTGACGGCCATGGTTAACTTAAAAAATAAAATCTTCTGAACAGAATGTATAGTTGTTAAAACTTGATATTTTAGCATCATCAAATGGAACACCTTGATCAGTTAGATAATGACTGCCAAGACAGCATTCTTCACAGGTTATAGCTCACACCAAGCTCAGAAGATTCTTACAAATTGGTGGTCCCCGATTAACACACTAGTATTCAAGTGCAGTTAAATTTTATCCGGTTTTTACTTTCCCTACCATGTTCTGTGTGCATAGCTCATAGAGAAGGTATTATATTCCACATACAAAATTCAATATCCAGACTACATCGGAAATACATGTTTTAAGGACTACTGGATAAAAAAAACATCTGTTTAGAGAAATGTGTACGTGTATATGTGTCCCTGAATAACACAAATAGGAAAAGTTCATTTTTATGTTGTTTAAATAAAATAAATAAAATCTAAGTATCTTACCCCGGCACTTACAGGGCATACATCCAAATTTATATTTATTACCCAAATACATAAAAGTTTAAATATGTATATATTTCTTTTTTTGTTTCGGATAACTTAACCTAATACAACTTATAAACCAAAATAAATTAAAATAATGAATTGAAAAAAAAAACTGAATGAAACTAAAAAATAATTTGATGTGTTACATTCACATGACTTTCTCTATATCTCTGCAACAATTTATTTTTAAAAAGATTATTGCTTCTATTTACTTCCTGCTAATCGAGAAAAAATTAGCAGAAATAGACTTATTACTTGCTTCCTTGTAAGTAGGAGCAAAATAAGGAAGTACCATAAGTTAAAGTGATAGTCAAAGGCTGATTGCTATGTGACTGAAGTTCCTTTGTTTGTATGGACACGAGTTCACAATGTCCTGTATGAGAAAAGTATAAGTGTTTTATAGCTGAAACCAAAAACAAGGAATATCTCAAAAACAATCACCTCCACGAAAAAAATGTATATGACATAAATTGTGTGTTTTAAAGTGCTCTACATTTGTTCTCTGGTAAGTTTTTGTCCATCTCTTACGGTTTAGCCGTTATGCAAAATTCCGTAAAATTGGTATATAAATTGGTGGAATAAAGTAGTCTTCAGAGGCTATTCCCAGAAAATTTAAAATATACATTTCATTTGTCAGGTAAATATCTTTAATATACGATATTTTAATCAAAATCATTAAAGCCATTTTTTAGAAAATCAAAATTTTCGAAAAAAAGTTCTATATAAAGGGTAGTTTGGGGTGGGGGGATTTTTCTCAAAATCTTTGTGTCGCATCTCTGGGAGATACTAAACCTAAATACCAAGTTTAGTATTTTACCGACTTTTCGTTTTCGAGTTATCGTGTTCATAGACACAAGGACACACACACACACACACGGGTCTTTTTCTGAAAATACTTTTTTTGGATACTGGGGACCCTAAAACATATTTCCGGTGAAATCTCGATATCGAATTTTTTGGTGGAGTGCAATACCTTCTCTATACACTATGTACATATAGAGAAAGTAAAAGTTTAAAAAAAAAAAAAAAATAATTTACTTCCAATAAGTGAGTAAAGAATAAGTATTTTTATTATAGTAAATAAAAATATATGACAGGGAATACGTTAATGAAAAACAAAAAGTATAAGTATAGTTATATCTAATATTTACTGGAAGCTAGTAAATGTAACTGGTAACCTATTACTTATAACTACAAAAATTAACTAGAAGACTGCACTCAAGTAACGTATTAACCTATGTGTAGTAAATTTTTATGCATTAAGTTGATTAATTCTTCATAAGGCCCTTTTTTATTTTTGTTAGTATTAATGCGATTATTATTATTTTCATTTTTCATCTCATTTTGTTTATTTAAAATATTAAATAGATCAGTTTATTCTTTCAATTTAACCTTTTAATTAATAACTAATTCATGTCTTTCTTCATCTTTTTTTATTGTAAATTTACTATGTAGCAATTTTTATTATTTCAATAACTCCCCTACTTTAAATATATTTACTTTTAGTACTTAAGTAGTTAATTAGTAATTTTAACTATGTTATAATATAAACAGTGTATTTATTTTAATTATGCTTATATGCCTTCTTTTCATCTTCATTTAACACTTCCACCTCACCATTTATCATCGAACACTTATTCTATCTAAACTTCACCAAAACATTCACTTCATCACTTCCAAAATGGCGCACAACACTTTCACCTTTATACTCGCTCCATCACAAAACAGCTCCTCCCTCTCTAGTTTCATGGATCTCTCCTCCAAATCCCACCTGGGATGTCCGCGACTCCTGTCTGCTGCCTCCTACTCTACCCCCCCTCTCAGCATTGTGTATATTGTTCTGCAACAAGATTTTCCCTTGTATGTTTGTTTTGGTTATATGATCCTACCTCCATAAACTGCTCCAATCTTAATTTAGGGCTTTGACAAGAATCATATGCATGCAATTAAGTAAAAATTCCCCAAAATCTACACAGATATCATAGCTGTTGCAATGTAACAAAATTAATGAATATGAGACACCAAAATGTAGACATTTTAAATTTAATTGATACAAAACCTGTTCATTCTATTGCAATATGCAAAAGAAAAACATTCTTTATTCAATTTTTTGTGAATATACTCATAAATTAAGAATACATATTAAAACTTCAGTAATCCAGCAAGGTGATGATAATTTTTTTAGAGGACATTCAAATACTTCTTTGTAGAAATATAGATATTTTTCAGTTTTTTAGAATTAGACTTTGTAATTTACAATGAGACAAATTCGCTCTTGAAGTCTGCAGGATTTTCCACTTACACACCCACACACACACACACAAATGCATATGGAAGTCTTTTTTTTTTCTTCTTGTTTTTTGTGGTTTAACGTCCTTGAGTGTGGTTGATCATATCGGACGATGAATGAATGAAATTGGTGGAATGATGCTCAATGATCTCGAGGCCCATGGACCTTAAAGTTACTCGACATTCGTCTCTTCAGGATAACTGAAAACCCCGAAGAAAATCTCATCCAGGTAACTCATCCTAAGTGAGATTCGAGCTCACAGCCTTTTGAATGTGAGGCAGACACGCTACCACCACATTACCCAGGCGGGCTAGATAGACTTTTTGTAAACATGCTTTTTTTTTTTTTTTTTTAATTTAGGAGATCAAATTTTTCAAGTGGAATACAGTACTCACTCTACTTACTATACACAGGAGAGAAAGTAAAAACGCGAATGACCACTTTTAATTTGAGAAAGTTTAAACAAACAACAATGGATATCTCGGAAATGGTTTAATCCACAGAAATGTCCCTAAACGGCTTATCCCCCCCCCCCATATTTAGGACTTATAAACAGATGTCTAGAGGTCAGAAGCGTGCCGAGGAGTCAATGTAACCACAGAATGGAGAACCCGGAACGAGTGGTCGACCCATGAGTATGAGGAAATTGATATGAAATGCAACCAAAAATGGATGACAGGAAAGGCAATGATTGAGCCCCTGGTGAAATGAGTTGCGGGGGAAACCGGAGGACGCGGAGGAAACCGCCCAACCGGCTTTTGGAATCGGACCGGGCCGCCTAGGTAGGAGGCGAGCGGTCAAACCACTAGGCCATGGCGCCGCCCACAAAAATGTATTAGGCATAATGTGTGCACTTTATACAGTCTGTTTTTTCTTTCTCCACTGGGTTCTATTCCACCCAAAATTTCAATTTCCAAATTCCACGGAGACATATGTTTAGAGATTTGAATTGTTCCACATGATGCAGTTTTCGAAACAGAAGCTTGAAAAATGTTATGCTGGATTAAAAATAGTACAAAAGAAAATTGATGAGATGATTTTTTTTTCTACTATCTCCAGTGCTTTTGTAATTAAATGATTAAACTTCATATTTCTATAGAAAAAATAAAATGACAGTTAAATAATTTGTTTCTCCTATACTAAAATTGAAGAAAACTGCTGCAGAGGATAAAAGGAGAGGAAGGAAGGTCCAGCTTATGTGTCTGAAGAGATTTAGACTGCTTGATTGAAGGTATGCAACTTAGAGGGAAAATGTTTTGAACTTTAAAACTTGATTTACTCATCTACAGTTTTTTTTTTTTCAACATCTTTTGCCATTCAAAATGTTCCACACGATGCAGGTTCTATTCAAGGTCCCCTAAAATTTTAGGATAGGTTCCTAACAAGTTGAAAAGGGTTTCTACCATATGATTTTTTAAAATTCCTAATGTTGTTGTAGATATTGATTTTTAAAGACAATTGCATTATAAAATTTCTTGAATTTTTGTCTGCTTCTTGCTTTAATATTTTTACCTGTTGTACTAATTGTGGTACAATATATTCATATGATAGTTCTGTTTCTGATACTTAAACGCATATTTTGAAAAATAAAAAAATTAAATTTTTCATCATTTTCATGCTATGGAGTGATTTAAATTTGGCACCAGATTTTTAATTTAAAAATAAATAGCTCAAAAACTACTTGTGACACATAAACCAAATTTGAAAACATGTAACTACTGTACAACATAAACGTATGTTCAAAATTTCAGGCTGATTACTTGAAAACTGTATGATTTAGGAATTTCACAGTTGCTTTACCTTAATCTTATACCTACTTCATGCTAATCGAGACAAACATTAGCAGAAACAATCTTATTACTTAACTCCTAAAAACTAGAAGCGAAATAAGGGACTGCACTAGGCTAAACCGATAGTCAAGTGTTTAAAATGTGGTTGCTATGGGATTGAAATTCGCTTTGTTGCATGGCCAGGAGTTTACAAGTTCCTGAATGAGAAAAGTTTAAGTATTTTAAAACAAACCAATAACAAGGAATATCTCGAAAACGGCAACTCCACGAAAATACGTATATAAGTTAAATGTTTCAAAGAGATTTACATTTTTAAGTTGTAAGTTTTTATTTATCTCTTACAGTTTACTAGTAATGCAAAATTCAAAGAATAAAGAGGACTTTAGAAGCTATTTCCAGAAAATTCAAGATTACCATTTTATTTATGATGCAAGTATTTTAAACTAGCTGCCCGTCCCGGCTTCGCATGGGTGGTGTACGTAATGAAAAAAAAAAAATAGAAAAAATATTCCCTTTACAGTACGACCATTCAATGAAATAAAATTATAATTAAATAATTTGACAATACTTTATTATAATGCTTTGTAATGTACAAGTTTCCTTCTGGAGAGAAAACAAATAGCGTCGATAGTTTGCTGTCTCTCGAGTACGCAACGTACAAGAGTCCATGCGAAAAACACGGCAATTCAAGGTATATTCCACACACTTCTAACAATTGACCTAGGGATTTATTGTCATTACGAATGGAAGGCGCGCCTCAAACTGAACATGTTTAAATTCAGAAGGAAAGTCGGTTGGCACCAGTGGTATTCTTGGAATAAGTATATTCGCCTTTGAACTTTCCTATGTTATAGTAGCTTAAATAAAAATGTTCATTATTTTTTAACGGCGAGTTTTGTTCCACTGCATAAATAATTGGGATTGTGAGGCGTAATTATCACCGAGTCAACCTTGAGCTGTAAATTGAATGGTGGTAATCCTGGCAAATCCATTAATTTTAAGAATTCAGTTAGATAATTGACGACTTCATTTGAATTGGTAAAGAAATCGGTCGACTTAAATGAATGTATTTTTCCATCAATTTTACTCTGAATTTTTATATTCAAAGCATCTACATTTTTAGTAGTTGCTGCTAAAATGGCTCGTTCGCTCCTCCAAGCACAGTTTTTGTAATTTGCACCAATGCATATTTGAAAACACTTTCGATATCAATTCTTCTTTTGACGTTGAGAAGTGACAAAAATGTTATGGAAGCGAAATGAGGCCAGTAGAAGTGTCAACAGGAATTTGCCTATTGCCAATGTCTAATAATGCCATTGCATCTGAAAAGCGCAGTGATCTGTGCAATGTAGCATATATAGTTGGTATTGTGAAAAGGACGAAGTCAGCGCACCCATTAGGTGTTGTGGAAAGGATGGCATATGCAGTTAACAGAGTGGGCAATCAAGGATGCCGTTGGCACAATAACAGTAATGACAGCGCTTCCGTTATATATATCGCCTGCGATCCCACACGTAGTAAAAGCGGGCGTTATTTTTTTTTTTTTTTTTTTGGGTAGTGTTTAACGCCCGCTTTAACTACTTATGGCACCGCAGGCGGTGACACTGATGATACATGAATAAAGATGGAGCACCAGTGGAATGCGATGGCGGGGGAAACCGGAGAATCCGGAGAAAACCCGCCCACCACAAATCTCACATGCGGTCACTTGGGATCGAACCCTGGCCGTCTAGGTGAGAGGCGAGTGGTCTAACCACTCGGCCACGGGCGTTAAACACTACCAAAGAATTCCCATAGTATGGCGGGTAAACGCTGATATAAGTAATGAATTACATTAAGGAGAAACTCACAAAGTAACATTCATGCTTCTGCCGAATCCCTTTCTTTCCTTTACTCCTGATATTTTCCACCTTTCTTTATTTTCTCCTATGTCGAAAAGACATTTCTAAGACCAACAATGACATATCTGAAGAGCAAGTAGATCTGGTTGGACAATTGATAAGCTTTTATTTGATGATACCTTTGTGTATTAAATTTCTCCATGTAACACAAAATATTACTTGGACAAATGCATTAAGAGGACTGCAATTGCAGTATGATAGTGACCCGAGTATCTCCATGTTCTTTAGTTAGATCATGTACTATATAACGTCAAATAACCAACATCTGCAATAGGAAGTTAACCTAAAACGGACCCCGTCATTTCTCCACCATTTTCAAATTCCAAGAAGGGTTAAATGTTATGTACATAGTATATAACTTGTTCAATTTAAAGAATTACAACAAATATATACTTCTGTCTTTATTTTAACGCTGTACCAAGGGAACGATAGTTAATACATGAGAAATATATTTGACTTGCACATTGACACCATAACCGGGTACATTCTCTTAGCATGAATGGGGAGGGAAAACATAGCAGTACTGCGGCCATCTAGCGGCAAATAAATAAGTACTTACTCTAGGTGTTGGTCGACGGGAAATCTTCTTTGCTTCTTTATTTTAAACGATAGGAATAGGGAAAGGACAGTTAATATATGAAAATGTATTTGAATTTCACTGCAGCGTTGCGTCATTGTGTCGATAAACTGGTGCGTTACCTTAACATGAAAGGGGAGGGAAAATATAGAAATACTGCGGCCATTTAGCAACAAATAACCGTGGTAACATTGCCAATCTGGTGGCTATTAACCGAAATGTGTTCCCTTTGCACTATTTTTATTCATATTATATTTTATAAACTTTGCCGTACTATTTATAAACATTTTCTTTTCCACAAACCTTGTCGTGACATTAACGATTACAAAAAAAAGAAATTGTTCAATTTGGTGCATTCGTTCTGAAGTGATGCGCGTACATACATTTCGGCGATTCATTTATATATAAGAGGATTTTAATCCAAATGTCCTATAGCAAGCGCATTTTAAAACATTTGGATGTCGGTTAGGCTACTGTATTCTCTTGTTAACTTATAAGGAACTGAATAGTGCTAATGGTTTATCATGAAATAAAGAATAAGCTTACTAAAAATAATTTGTTACAGAGATGTAGAGAATGTCATGTGAATAGAACACATCAGATTTTTAGGAAAATGTTGGTGTATGTATTTGTGTGTCTGTGGGCCGCATAAACAAAAAGTCCGTTAAATATCAAACTTGATAGTTCAGTTCACTATATCCCAAGGAAGCGACACGAAGATTTTTCAAGAAAATCCACTCCCCAACTACCCTTTACATGACAAAATCTCGATACTTCTGATTTTTTTCAAAAATGACTTTAACGATTTTGATTAAAATTTCTTACATTTAAGATATTTACATGCCAAATAAAATGTATATCTTAAATTTTCTGGGAACAGCCTATAAAGACCGCTTTATTCTGGATGGTTTGTATTGAATGTTGCATAACTGGTAAACTGTAAGAGATAGACAAAAACTTACTGCACATTAAATGTAGATCACGATAAAACACAAAATTTATGTCATATACATTTTTTTCGTGGAGTTGGTCGTTTTGGAGATATTCCTTGTTATTGATATCAGTTGTAAAATATTTAAAACTTGTCTCATACCGGAGCTTATCAACGCTTGGCCACGCAAAGAACTGGATTTCAACCCCATAGTAACCACATTTTCAAACATTTGCTGTCGGTTTAGCCTAGTGTATTCCCTTATCTCCCTGCTACTTATAAAGGAAGTAAGTAATAAGACCATTTCTGCTAATGTGTTAGCTTTAAATATATATAAAAATAAGGTTGTTTATAACAATTTGTTACAGAGGTGTAGAAAAAGTCTTGTATATGTAGCACATCAATTTTATTAGGGGGACCTCAAAACGTATATTTCCAGTGAAATCTCGGTGTCTAATTTTAGGGTGAAATACAATACTTTCTCTATACACTATGCACATAATACATATAGAGATAGTAATAAGATCTTGTAGGTATTGCGTGTTACAGGATAAATAAACTCATGTGAGTGTGACACAACAATTGTTACTAATACGTCAGAAAGAGGAAAATAGTGTCACGAGAAATCATATCCTTGTTGATCTCGGCGGTATACAAACGTGAGTAACACCTAATGTAGTTTAACTGTACGTGTAACCTCAGGGCATAGCACAATTAGTGATAAAACTTACCTTATGGTAACCTCAGGGCATAGCACAATTAGTGATAAAACTTACCTTATGGTAACCTCAGGGCATAGCACAATTAGTGATAAAACTTACCTTATGGTAACCTCAGGGCAGAGTACAATTAGTGATAAAACTTACCTTATGGTAACCTCAGGGCATAGCACAATTAGTGATAAAACTTACTTTATGGTAACCTCAGGGCAGAGTACAATTAGTGATAAAACTTACCTTATGGTAACCTCAGGGCAGAGCACAATTAGTGATAAAACTTACCTTATGGTAACCTCAGGGCAGAGTACAATTAGTGATAAAACTTACTTTATGGTAACCTCAGGGCAGAGTACAATTAGTGATAAAACTTACTTTATGGTAACCTCAGGGCAGAGTACAATTAGTGATAAAACTTACCTTATGGTAACCTCAGGGCATAGTACAATTAATGGTAAAACTTACCTTATGGTAACCTTAGGGCATAGCACAATTAGTGATAAAACTTACCTTATGGTAACCTCAGGGCATAGCACAATTAGTGATAAAACTTACTTTATGGTAACCTCAGGGCAGAGTACAATTAGTGATAAAACTTACCTTATGGTAACCTCAGGGCATAGCACAATTAGTGATAAAACTTACCTTATGGTAACCTCAGGGCATAGTACAATTAGTGATAAAACTTACCTTATGGTAACCTCAGGGCATAGCACAATTAGTGATAAAACTTACCTTATGGTAACCTCAGGGCATAGCACAATTAGTGATAAAACTTACTTTATGGTAACCTCAGGGAATAGCACAATTAGTGATAAAACTTACTTTATGGTAACCTCAGGGCATAGCACAATTAGTGATAAAACTTACTTTATGGTAACCTCAGGGAATAGCACAATTAGTGATAAAACTTACCTTATGGTAACCTCAGGGCATAGCACAATTAGTGATAAAACTTACCTTATGGTAACCTCAGGGCATAGCACAATTAGTGATAAAACTTACCTTATGGTAACCTCAGGGCAGAGTACAATTAGTGATAAAACTTACCTTATGGTAACCTCAGGGCATAGCACAATTAGTGATAAAACTTACTTTATGGTAACCTCAGGGCAGAGTACAATTAGTGATAAAACTTACCTTATGGTAACCTCAGGGCAGAGCACAATTAGTGATAAAACTTACCTTATGGTAACCTCAGGGCAGAGTACAATTAGTGATAAAACTTACTTTATGGTAACCTCAGGGCAGAGTACAATTAGTGATAAAACTTACTTTATGGTAACCTCAGGGCAGAGTACAATTAGTGATAAAACTTACCTTATGGTAACCTCAGGGCATAGTACAATTAATGATAAAACTTACCTTATGGTAACCTTAGGGCATAGCACAATTAGTGATAAAACTTACCTTATGGTAACCTCAGGGCATAGCACAATTAGTGATAAAACTTACTTTATGGTAACCTCAGGGCAGAGTACAATTAGTGATAAAACTTACCTTATGGTAACCTCAGGGCATAGCACAATTAGTGATAAAACTTACCTTATGGTAACCTCAGGGCATAGTACAATTAGTGATAAAACTTACCTTATGGTAACCTCAGGGCATAGCACAATTAGTGATAAAACTTACCTTATGGTAACCTCAGGGCATAGCACAATTAGTGATAAAACTTACTTTATGGTAACCTCAGGGAATAGCACAATTAGTGATAAAACTTACTTTATGGTAACCTCAGGGCATAGCACAATTAGTGATAAAACTTACCTTATGGTAACCTCAGGGCATAGCACAATTAGTGATAAAACTTACTTTATGGTAACCTCAGGGCAGAGTACAATTAGTGATAAAACTTACCTTATGGTAACCTCAGGGCAGAGCACAATTAGTGATAAAACTTACCTTATGGTAACCTCAGGGCAGAGTACAATTAGTGATAAAACTTACTTTATGGTAACCTCAGGGCAGAGTACAATTAGTGATAAAACTTACTTTATGGTAACCTCAGGGCAGAGTACAATTAGTGATAAAACTTACCTTATGGTAACCTCAGGGCATAGTACAATTAATGATAAAACTTACCTTATGGTAACCTTAGGGCATAGCACAATTAGTGATAAAACTTACCTTATGGTAACCTCAGGGCATAGCACAATTAGTGATAAAACTTACTTTATGGTAACCTCAGGGCAGAGTACAATTAGTGATAAAACTTACCTTATGGTAACCTCAGGGCATAGCACAATTAGTGATAAAACTTACCTTATGGTAACCTCAGGGCATAGTACAATTAGTGATAAAACTTACCTTATGGTAACCTCAGGGCATAGCACAATTAGTGATAAAACTTACCTTATGGTAACCTCAGGGCATAGCACAATTAGTGATAAAACTTACTTTATGGTAACCTCAGGGAATAGCACAATTAGTGATAAAACTTACTTTATGGTAACCTCAGGGCATAGCACAATTAGTGATAAAACTTACCTTATGGTAACCTCAGGGCATAGCACAATTAGTGATAAAACTTACTTTATGGTAACCTCAGGGAATAGCACAATTAGTGATAAAACTTACTTTATGGTAACCTCAGGGCATAGCACAATTAGTGATAAAACTTACTTTATGGTAACCTCAGGGAATAGCACAAATAGTGATAAAACTTACCTTATGGTAACCTCAGGGCATAGCACAATTAGTGATAAAACTTACCTTATGGTAACCTCAGGGCATAGCACAATTAGTGATAAAACTTACCTTATGGTAACCTCAGGGCAGAGTACAATTAGTGATAAAACTTACCTTATGGTAACCTCAGGGCAGAGTACAATTAGTGATAAAACTTACCTTATGGTAACCTCAGGGCAGAGCACAATTAGTGATAAAACTTACCTTATGGTAACCTCAGGGCAGAGTACAATTAGTGATAAAACTTACTTTATGGTAACCTCAGGGCAGAGTACAATTAGTGATAAAACTTACTTTATGGTAACCTCAGGGCAGAGTACAATTAGTGATAAAACTTACCTTATGGTAACCTCAGGGCATAGTACAATTAATGATAAAACTTACCTTATGGTAACCTTAGGGCATAGCACAATTAGTGATAAAACTTACCTTATGGTAACCTCAGGGCATAGCACAATTAGTGATAAAACTTACTTTATGGTAACCTCAGGGCAGAGTACAATTAGTGATAAAACTTACCTTATGGTAACCTCAGGGCATAGCACAATTAGTGATAAAACTTACCTTATGGTAACCTCAGGGCATAGTACAATTAGTGATAAAACTTACCTTATGGTAACCTCAGGGCATAGCACAATTAGTGATAAAACTTACCTTATGGTAACCTCAGGGCATAGCACAATTAGTGATAAAACTTACTTTATGGTAACCTCAGGGAATAGCACAATTAGTGATAAAACTTACTTTATGGTAACCTCAGGGCATAGCACAATTAGTGATAAAACTTACTTTATGGTAACCTCAGGGAATAGCACAATTAGTGATAAAACTTACCTTATGGTAACCTCAGGGCATAGCACAATTAGTGATAAAACTTACCTTATGGTAACCTCAGGGCATAGCACAATTAGTGATAAAACTTACCTTATGGTAACCTCAGGGCATAGCACAATAAGTGATAAAACTTACCTTATGGTAACCTCAGGGCAGAGTACAATTAGTGATAAAACTTACCTTATGGTAACCTCAGGGCATAGCACAATAAGTGATAAAACTTACCTTATGGTAACCTCAGGGCATAGCACAATAAGTGATAAAACTTACCTTATGGTAACCTCAGGGCAGAGTACAATTAGTGATAAAACTTACCTTATGGTAACCTCAGGGCAGAGCACAATTAGTGATAAAACTTACCTTATGGTAACCTCAGGGCAGAGTACAATTAGTGATAAAACTTACTTTATGGTAACCTCAGGGCAGAGTACAATTAGTGATAAAACTTACTTTATGGTAACCTCAGGGCAGAGTACAATTAGTGATAAAACTTACCTTATGGTAACCTCAGGGCATAGTACAATTAATGATAAAACTTACCTTATGGTAACCTTAGGGCATAGCACAATTAGTGATAAAACTTACCTTATGGTAACCTCAGGGCATAGCACAATTAGTGATAAAACTTACTTTATGGTAACCTCAGGGCAGAGTACAATTAGTGATAAAACTTACCTTATGGTAACCTCAGGGCATAGCACAATTAGTGATAAAACTTACCTTATGGTAACCTCAGGGCATAGTACAATAAGTGATAAAACTTACCTTATGGTAACCTCAGGGCATAGCACAATTAGTGATAAAACTTACCTTATGGTAACCTCAGGGCATAGCACAATTAGTGATAAAACTTACTTTATGGTAACCTCAGGGAATAGCACAATTAGTGATAAAACTTACTTTATGGTAACCTCAGGGCATAGCACAATTAGTGATAAAACTTACCTTATGGTAACCTCAGGGCATAGCACAATTAGTGATAAAACTTACTTTATGGTAACCTCAGGGCAGAGTACAATTAGTGATAAAACTTACCTTATGGTAACCTCAGGGCAGAGCACAATTAGTGATAAAACTTACCTTATGGTAACCTCAGGGCAGAGTACAATTAGTGATAAAACTTACTTTATGGTAACCTCAGGGCAGAGTACAATTAGTGATAAAACTTACCTTATGGTAACCTCAGGGCATAGTACAATTAATGATAAAACTTACCTTATGGTAACCTTAGGGCATAGCACAATTAGTGATAAAACTTACCTTATGGTAACCTCAGGGCATAGCACAATTAGTGATAAAACTTACTTTATGGTAACCTCAGGGCAGAGTACAATTAGTGATAAAACTTACCTTATGGTAACCTCAGGGCATAGCACAATTAGTGATAAAACTTACCTTATGGTAACCTCAGGGCATAGTACAATTAGTGATAAAACTTACCTTATGGTAACCTCAGGGCATAGCAAAATTAGTGATAAAACTTACCTTATGGTAACCTCAGGGCATAGCACAATTAGTGATAAAACTTACTTTATGGTAACCTCAGGGAATAGCACAATTAGTGATAAAACTTACTTTATGGTAACCTCAGGGCATAGCACAATTAGTGATAAAACTTACTTTATGGTAACCTCAGGGAATAGCACAATTAGTGATAAAACTTACCTTATGGTAACCTCAGGGCATAGCACAATTAGTGATAAAACTTACCTTATGGTAACCTCAGGGCATAGCACAATTAGTGATAAAACTTACCTTATGGTAACCTCAGGGCAGAGTACAATTAGTGATAAAACTTACCTTATGGTAACCTCAGGGCATAGCACAATTAGTGATAAAACTTACTTTATGGTAACCTCAGGGCAGAGTACAATTAGTGATAAAACTTACCTTATGGTAACCTCAGGGCAGAGCACAATTAGTGATAAAACTTACCTTATGGTAACCTCAGGGCAGAGTACAATTAGTGATAAAACTTACTTTATGGTAACCTCAGGGCAGAGTACAATTAGTGATAAAACTTACTTTATGGTAACCTCAGGGCAGAGTACAATTAGTGATAAAACTTACCTTATGGTAACCTCAGGGCATAGTACAATTAATGATAAAACTTACCTTATGGTAACCTTAGGGCATAGCACAATTAGTGATAAAACTTACCTTATGGTAACCTCAGGGCATAGCACAATTAGTGATAAAACTTACTTTATGGTAACCTCAGGGCAGAGTACAATTAGTGATAAAACTTACCTTATGGTAACCTCAGGGCATAGCACAATTAGTGATAAAACTTACCTTATGGTAACCTCAGGGCATAGTACAATTAGTGATAAAACTTACCTTATGGTAACCTCAGGGCATAGCACAATTAGTGATAAAACTTACCTTATGGTAACCTCAGGGCATAGCACAATTAGTGATAAAACTTACTTTATGGTAACCTCAGGGAATAGCACAATTAGTGATAAAACTTACTTTATGGTAACCTCAGGGCATAGCACAATTAGTGATAAAACTTACTTTATGGTAACCTCAGGGAATAGCACAATTAGTGATAAAACTTACCTTATGGTAACCTCAGGGCATAGCACAATTAGTGATAAAACTTACCTTATGGTAACCTCAGGGCATAGCACAATTAGTGATAAAACTTACCTTATGGTAACCTCAGGGCATAGCACAATAAGTGATAAAACTTACCTTATGGTAACCTCAGGGCAGAGTACAATTAGTGATAAAACTTACCTTATGGTAACCTCAGGGCATAGCACAATAAGTGATAAAACTTACCTTATGGTAACCTCAGGGCATAGCACAATAAGTGATAAAACTTACCTTATGGTAACCTCAGGGCAGAGTACAATTAGTGATAAAACTTACCTTATGGTAACCTCAGGGCAGAGTACAATTAGTGATAAAACTTACCTTATGGTAACCTCAGGGCATAGCACAATTAGTGATAAAACTTACCTTATGGTAACCTCAGGGCAGAGTACAATTAGTGATAAAACTTACCTTATGGTAACCTCAGGGCAGAGTACAATTAGTGATAAAACTTACCTTATGGTAACCTCAGGGCAGAGTACAATTAGTGATAAAACTTACCTTATGGTAACCTCAGGGCAGAGTACAATTAGTGATAAAACTTACCTTATGGTAACCTCAGGGCAGAGTACAATTAGTGATAAAACTTACCTTATGGTAACCTCAGGGCAGAGTACAATTAGTGATAAAACTTAGCTTATGGTAACCTCAGGGCAGAGTACAATTAGTGATAACACTTACCTTATGGTAACCTCAGGGCAGAGTACAATTAGTGATAAAACTTACCTTATGGTAACCTCAGGGCATAGCACAATAAGTGATAAAACTTACCTTATGGTAACCTCAGGGCATAGCACAATTAGTGATAAAACTTACTTTATGGTAACCTCAGGGCAGAGTACAATTAGTGATAAAACTTACCTTATGGTAACCTCAGGGCAGAGTACAATTAGTGATAAAACTTACCTTATGGTAACCTCAGGGCATAGTACAATTAGTGATAAAACTTACTTTATGGTAACCTCAGGGCATAGCACAATTAGTGATAAAACTTACTTTATGGTAACCTCAGGGCAGAGTACAATTAGTGATAAAACTTACCTTATGGTAACCTCAGGGCAGAGCACAATTAGTGATAAAACTTACCTTATGGTAACCTCAGGGCAGAGTACAATTAGTGATAAAACTTACTTTATGGTAACCTCAGGGCAGAGTACAATTAGTGATAAAACTTACTTTATGGTAACCTCAGGGCAGAGTACAATTAGTGATAAAACTTACCTTATGGTAACCTCAGGGCATAGTACAATTAATGATAAAACTTACCTTATGGTAACCTTAGGGCATAGCACAATTAATGATAAAACTTACCTTATGGTAACCTCAGGGCATAGCACAATTAGTGATAAAACTTATTTATGGTAACCTCAGGGCAGAGTACAATTAGTGATAAAACTTACCTTATGGTAACCTCAGGGCATAGCACAATTAGTGATAAAACTTACCTTATGGTAACCTCAGGGTATAGTACAATTAGTGATAAAACTTACCTTATGGTAACCTCAGGGCATAGCACAATTAGTGATAAAACTTACCTTATGGTAACCTCAGGGCATAGCACAATAAGTGATAAAACTTACCTTATGGTAACCTCAGGGCAGAGTACAATTAGTGATAAAACTTACCTTATGGTAACCTCAGGGCATAGCACAATAAGTGATAAAACTTACCTTATGGTAACCTCAGGGCATAGCACAATAAGTGATAAAACTTACCTTATGGTAACCTCAGGGCAGAGTACAATTAGTGATAAAACTTACCTTATGGTAACCTCAGGGCAGAGTACAATTAGTGATAAAACTTACCTTATGGTAACCTCAGGGCATAGCACAATTAGTGATAAAACTTACTTTATGGTAACCTCAGGGCATAGCACAATAAGTGATAAAACTTACCTTATGGTAACCTCAGGGCAGAGTACAATTAGTGATAAAACTTACCTTATGGTAACCTCAGGGCATAGTACAATTAGTGATAAAACTTACCTTATGGTAACCTCAGGGCAGAGTACAATTAGTGATAAAACTTACCTTATGGTAACCTCAGGGCAGAGTACAATTAGTGATAAAACTTACCTTATGGTAACCTCAGGGCAGAGTACAATTAGTGATAAAACTTACCTTATGGTAACCTCAGGGCAGAGTACAATTAGTGATAAAACTTACCTTATGGTAACCTCAGGGCAGAGTACAATTAGTGATAAAACTTACCTTATGGTAACCTCAGGGCAGAGTACAATTAGTGATAAAACTTACCTTATGGTAACCTCAGGGCAGAGTACAATTAGTGATAAAACTTTCCTTATGGTAACCTCAGGGCAGAGTACAATTAGTGATAAAACTTACCTTATGGTAACCTCAGGGCAGAGTACAATTAGTGATAAAACTTACCTTAATGTAACCTCAGGGCATAGCACAATTAGTGATAAAACTTACCTTATGGTAACCTCAGGGCATAGCACAATTAGTGATAAAACTTACTTTATGGTAACCTCAGGGCATAGCACAATAAGTGATAAAACTTACCTTATGGTAACCTCAGGGCATAGCACAATTAGTGATAAAACTTACCTTATGGTAACCTCAGGGCATAGCACAATTAGTGATAAAACTTACTTTATGGTAACCTCAGGGCATAGCACAATTAGTGATAAAACTTACCTTATGGTAACCTCAGGGCATAGCACAATTAGTGATAAAACTTACCTTATGGTAACCTCAGGGCATAGCACAATTAGTGATAAAACTTACCTTATGGTAACCTCAGGGCATAGCACAATTAGTGATAAAACTTACCTTATGGTAACCTCAGGGCATAGCACAATTAGTGATAAAACTTACCTTATGGTAACCTCAGGGCATAGCACAATTAGTGATAACCAGTTTCACTGCATCATCGTAAGCAACACTGACATTTGTGTGTTTCCCAACGGTCATTCATCTCCCCTTTAATGATACTGGGAGAGAATGTTTATCCACAATCCATTCACATGACTTTCTCTACAACTCTGTAAGAAATTTTTGTTAATAAGCTTATTGTTCTATCCACTTCATCCTAATCGTGAAATGCTCTAGGAAACGATCTTATTACTTAGGTCCTTATAAGTAGAAGGGAAATAAGAGAATATGCTAGACTAAACTAACAGTCACGTGATTTAAAATGAGGTTGCTATGGAATTGAAATGCGTTTCTTTGCGTGACCAAGTGTTGACAAATTCCGGTATGAGAAAAGTTTAAATATCTTAAAACTGAAACCAATAAGAAAGAATATCTCAAAAATGGTCAACTCCACGAAAAATATGTGTGACATAAATTGTGTGTTTTAAGGTGCTTTACATTTTTTGTGCAGTAAGATTTATCTTGTGTTATAGACTACTAGTTATGCAAAAATCAAAAAAGAATCAGCCGAAATAAAGAGGGCTTTAGACGCTATTCCCAGATAATTTAAGATATATATTTTATTTGTCATGCACATATCTTATATATAGGACATTTTAATCAAGATCATTAGAGCCATTTTTAAAAAAATCAAAATTTTCAACTTTTTTTCATGTAAAGGGTACTTGAGGATGGGGGATTTTCTTGAAAATCTTCGTGCCGTATCCTTGGGAGATAGAGAACTTAAATATCAAGTTTGGTATTTAACTTTTCGTTTTTGAACTATACTAGCCACAGACACACACCTACGAACCTTTTTCTAAAATGTTTATTTTATGGCTTTCGGTGGTCCCAAAACATGTATTTCCGGTGAAATCTCGGTATCGAATTTTTGGGTGTAATAGAATACCTTCTCTGTACAATATGAATATAGTACGCTTAGAGAAAGTAAAATTTTAATTTTTTTTTTATAGTAAAACGATTGCTGGAACATGTCCTCCAATAGTTCATACACTCCAGCCAGTCAAAATCGTGCAATACACTTATTTGCTAGCATACTACTTTATAAAACAGTGTTTTTCTCAAAACTATATTTTTCACACTTTTATTTAATCAACAACATTTCCTAGAACCTACAGAATTTTCCACCGTAGCATTCTGCTAGAAAAAAGCTTCATGTGTTCCATTTATATTACTTTCTCTAGCTGTTCCACACACAAACTTTTTTTAGAAAATATTATTCTTTTTTCTAGTCATACTAATCAAGATAAACAAAAATAGTTGTTTTCTCAAAAATGGTTCTAACGTTTTTTAATTAAAATTCCATTATTTTAAAATATTGTCATGGCAAAGGAAATGTGTATTTTGAATTTTTTGGGAATTGCCTCTGAAGACTTCTTCATTTTGGATAAATTTTACATAATTGCTAAATAGTAAGAGATAGACAAAAACTTCCTACACAGAACATGTATATCTTGTTAAAACACGCAGTTTGTCATGTAGATTTTTTGTACAATTAATCGTTTTCGAGGTATTCCTTGTTATTGGTTTCAATTTTAAATTACTTAAACTTTTCTCACTCGAGAAGTCAACTTCTAGTTTGTTTTACTGCCGAAATATCTACAAAAGAGATCCGAAATTCAATTGTTTCACATAGCGATGAGCTTTGACTTTTGCGTTAGCCGAATGCATTCCCTTATTTCCCTCCTACTTACAAGGAAGAAATTAATAAGGCAAATTCTGCCATTGCTTATCTTGATTAGCATGATATAGATAAAGAGATACCCTTTTGTAAGGATTATTTGTTTCTTTTGTAGCACAGTTAGAGAAGTCAGTGAAAGGAACACATTGGAATTCTGAGGAAAACTCACGTGTTTATTAGGTAACAGCATTGTGTTTGTACCTAAAAAGTAATTTAGATCGTTATTTTTCGACAAATGACACGAACGTCTAAAGGATTTACTATTAATTCCAATTTATGAAATAAAAAAAAAAATTCTAATGCGTTACACTCACATGACTTTCTCTAGCTACTCTGCAAAAAACTTCTTACAAAAGATAATTCTTCTTTCAACATCATGCTAATCGAGATAAACATTAGCAGAATTTTATTACTATCCTTATAAGTAGAATGGAACTAAAGGAATGCACTAGGCCAAACTTTTAGTCAACTGTTTTAAAAGCTTCGTTATGCGATTGTCATTGCAAATCGCTTCCTTGCTTGGGCAGAAGTAGAACAAAAGAAAAACGGACACTTCCGTCTGAGAAAAGTGTAGTATTTCACAGTTGAAACTAACAAAAAGGAATACTTCGAAAATGGTAAGTTCCACAAAAAAAAAAATGTATATAAATAACTTTTTTGATTGTTTTTTTCACACAAGCTGTGTGTAGGACAGGATTTGGACAGGTAGAGCCAGACTGAAAAATTCAACCGCAGAGCAACCGGCTAGAGAGATCCGTGTTTCAAATCCCGGCTATGGCATTGAATTTTTCAATCTGACTCTACCTATAACTTGTGTATTTTAATAAGATCTACATTTTTTGTATAGTAAGTTTTTGTCTATCTCTTACGGTTTACTAGTTATACCAAATTCAATGAAATTCATCCAGAATAAACATGTGTTTAGAAGATATTTCCAGAAAATCCAAGATATACATTTTATTTGTAATAGGTATTGCCTTAATATGTGATATTTTAATCAAAATCGGTGAAGCAAACTTTTTAAAAAAAAAATCTAAAATTTTTCCATGTAAAGAGTATTTTGAGGTGGGGGATTTTTTTGAAAATCTTTGTGTCGCATCCTTGGTAACACACACACGGACCTGTTTCTGAACATGCTTTTTTTTTGATTCAGGGGGTCCTAAAACATGTATTTCCGGTGAAATCTCGACATCGAATTTTTCGGTGGAATACAATACCTCTCTATCCCTAGTATATTGTACAATCGGGGCTAGAGAAAGTAAAAATCACATTACAGCAAAGTGCAGTTACAAATCCAGATCATTAAAATTGTATCGGTAACATGGCTTCTTACAAAACATGCGAGTGCAATACTGCATAATGAGTTCAATTATAGTATTATCTAAGTGGGTATTTTTTTTTTTTTTTTTTTTTAACCTTTACAATTTTTTTCCCCCCGTAGGTTTTACTGATTACTGGTCCTTTACAAACATAGACACATTGCACAAACATATAACACCCATGCCCATGGCGGGACTTGAACCCACGATCCCCTGCCCACGAAGCACCAAAGCGAGACGCTTTAGCGAGCGTGGCCAAGGGGACCGGCATGTATTGACTGCAAATTCATACTTCATTCGGGTGCATACCTGCTTCATGAATGCCATGTGAATTTTCGACAGATCAGTTCTGTGACTTTTTCACATAGCCGCCATCTTTCACCTGTAAACCACGTGATGGACAATATGACAGGATGTTGCACCATCAACACCTGAAACTAACGACAGTAGTCAGTCTTCAACCTCATCTGGTTTCGGCAATTGATGGACAACTGTACCCTTATTAACAGCAGAGCTCAAAAACGAAAAGTCGGTTAAATACCAAATTTGGTATTTAAGTTCAGTATCTTCCAAGGATGCGCTACAAAAATGTTCAAAAAAATCCCCCACTCCAAATACCTTTTACATGAAATTTTTTTTCGAAAATTATGATTTTCTCAAAAATGACTCTAACGATTTTGATTAAAATACCACTTATTAAAACTATTTACATCACAAATAAACTGTGTATCTTGAATTTTCTGGGAATAACTTCTGAAGACCTGTTCATTCTGGATTTAGTTGGCTGAATTTTGCATAACTGGTAAACAATAAAGAGAGAGACAAAATTTTACTGCACAACGGAAATGCAATCTTGTTGTTCACATGGTCACAATGCACAATAGATCTCGTTAAAACACACAATTTTTGTCATACAAATTGTTTTCGTGGAGTTGACGATTTTAGAGATATTCCTTGTTATCGATTTCAGTTTTAAAATACTTAAAACTTTTCGCATACAAGAACTTATAAACTACTGGCCACGTAAAGAAACGGAATTCAATCCCACAGAAATCACATTTTCAAACATTTGGCTGTTAGTTTGGCCTAGTGTATTCCCTTATTTCCCTTCTACTTATAAGAACTAGGTAACAAGACGCTTCTGCTAATGTTTGTCTCGATTAGCATGAAGAACATAGAAGAATAAGCTTATTAAAATAATTTGTTACGGAGATGTAGAGAAAGTCATGTGAATGGAACACGCCAGATTCTTTTGTGATATAGTATAGGCCAAGAGCGCTTCTGCAATCAATAGGGAAGCAGGGAGCGGATGTTTTAGGTTAACGTGTCAACAATGACTTTCGCAGAAGTACGGATAAGCAGCGCGATAAAGCCTTGCGTCACCATGCAACATAAAAGCGAATATTCTCTATACGGGTTGATTTACAACACACCGGTAACGGTAACAACAATGAAAACGAGAACGTGAAGCCGGCAGTATCTAACCCTTTGGTTCACAATAACCCGGAAACCACAACGAGAATGCATTCATTTGTTTCTTATTCACCAATGACATTTTTACTTTCTCTAGTCCATATATACAATGTGATAGTGGATAGAGAAGGTATTGTATTCCACCCAAAAGTCGCCCTCCGTGGTGTAATGGTTACCATGCTAACTTCATATACCCAAGGTCGCGGGTTCAAACCCGGCGGAGGTCGATGGCTTTTTGGGGTGTAAAATCCTTAGCATGACTTCCTTCGGAAGGGAAGTAAAGCCGTTGGTCCCGTGTCGTAGATTTACGGCATGTAAATGAACCTCAAGCCTGATAGAGAGGCCTTTGAGCAAAATTAAGCGGTATTTCACACCCAACTTAGAATGGGACGCTGAGAACCACAGCAGTTAAAAAGCGTCCATAAATAACACGCCATTTCCTTCTTCTTTTTTTTTTCCACCCAAAAATTTGATACCGAGAGCCCCCTGAGTCCGAAAAAAGCATTTTCAGAAAAAGGTCCGTGTGTGTAAGTTTGTCTGCCTGTCTGTGGACATCATGGCTAAAAAAGGAAAAGACCGTTAAATACCAAACTAGCAACACGAAGATTTTCAAGAAAATCCCCCACCACAAACTACGCTTTATATGGGATAAATTTCGAAAATTTTGATTTTCTCAAAAATAGCTGTAACGATTTTTATTAAAAATCCGTATATTAAAAGCCGTATGTGGCAAATAAATTGTATATCTTGAATATTTTGGAAATAGCCTCTGAACTCGTCTTTATTATTGATGAATTTTGCTGATTTTTGTAAAACTGGTAAACCGTAAGAGATAAACAAATACTACACAAAAAAAAAATTGGATATCGCTAAAACACAGTACTTGTCATATGCTTTGTTTTTTTTTTTTTCTTTTCTTTCTCTTTTTTCGGAATGTACCATTTCTGGGATATTTCTAGATTTTTTTTTTTCAGCTTTAAAATACTTAAACTTTTCTCATACGAAAAGTTGTAAACTCCTGGCCATGAATAGAAACGGATTTAAACCACATGGCATCCAACTTTTAAAAGATTTGATTACCGCTTTAGCCTAGTGCATTCCCTTCTGCTCACAAAGAATCAAGTAATGAAGACTATTTCTGCTAATGTTTATCTCGATTATCGTATAGTAGATGGAATAATGTGCTTTTTAACAATAATGTGTTTCAGTGATGTAAAGAAAGTCATGTGACATCAGACTTTACTTTCTCTACACGTACTATGTACTTAGTGTATAGAGAAGGTATTGTATTGCACACAAACATTTGATACCGAGATTTCACCGGAAATATATGTTTTGAGGTTCCTGAGTACAAATAAGGCATTTTTAGAAAAGAATATGCATAGTGTGTGCATATCCCTAAAATGAAAATTCGGTTAAATACCAAACTTGGTATTTAAGTTCGGTATCTTTCAAGGATGCAACACGAAGATTTTTCATAAAAATCCCCGCACGCCCAACTACGCTTTACATGGAACATTTTTCGACAATTTTGATTTTCTAAGAAATGGCTCTAACGATTTTGATTAAAAATATACTTTTATGACAAACGAAATGTATGTTCTGAATTGTTCGGGAATAGCCTCTCAACACCTATTTATTCTGAGTGACTTTTGTATAACCGTAAGAGCTAGACAAAAAAATGGAGATCTCATTAAACAATACAATTTATGTCATATAAGTTTACGTGGCTTAAACTTTTCTCAAACGGGAGACATCTTTCTTCACGTTTCTAGTTTGCAAATCTCAAAAACGACTCAACCGAGTTTGGTAACTCCTTCACCACTGAAAAGCTAAATTCATTCAACGGGCATGGTGGTAATAACACATTCAATTTTTATTACTTTCTCTACATAGATAGAGAAGGTATTGCTCTCCACTCAAAGACTCGATACTGAGGTTTCACCGGAAATACACGTTTTGGGGTGTCCTGTATCGAAAAGCATATTTTGGAAAAGATCCGTGTGCATGTGTGTCCTTGAGTCTCTGAACACCATAAATCAAAAACGCAAAGTCGATAAAAAATCAAACTGGATATTTAAGTTTCGCATCTTCCAGGCACAGGAAGTTTTAGAAAAATCCCCCTACTCCAAATTACCGTTTACATGGAAAATATTTCTAAAATTTTGACTGCCTCAAAAAAGACTCAAACGATTTTGATTAAAATAGCGTATATCTTGAATTTTCTGGAAATAGACCCTGAAGATTTCTTTATTCTGGATGAGTTTTGCTGAATTTTGCATAACTGGTTAAAAGCAAAGGATGGACAAAAGCTTTACAAACAAAAAAACAAAAACAAAAAAATGAACATCTCGTCAAAACACACAATTTATGTCATATACTTTTTTTTCATGGAATTAACCGTTTCCGAGATATTCCTTGTTATTGGGTTCAGTTTTAACCTGCTTAAACTTTTCTCATATTTGTAAACTCCTGGCCATTCAAGGAAACGGCGGCCAACTAATAAAAGAGGTAACTATCGCTTTAGTGTAGTGTATTGCTTACTTCCCTGCTTCTTACAAGGAAGCAAGTAACGAGACCATTTCTGCTAATGTTTATCTCGATTAGCCTCAAGTAGTTAGAAGAATAAGATTTCAGAGACGCAGGGAAGGTCATGTGAATCGAACACATCACACTTCTATTTTCTCTAGACCAACATATACAATGTACATAGTGGAAACCAACATGTCATTAGTTCCTTTATAATTGAGTCAAAAGTGCGATATCACGAAGGTTGCGTGTCGAAGTTAGAAATCTTCCTGGAATAAGAAGGATGTTTCATTATGAGTCAGAAACTGGTGTTTTTCCTTCTTCCTGCAACCTGCAGCCTGACAGCATGTCCACGTGCCACCTGTAACAGAACCGCGCTGTATCTCTTCCTTTCTCTAGGAAGTATTGTATTCTAAGGTGAAATTATTGTTCCTACTGATGATACAGCCTTTTTACTTTCTCTACACGTACTACGTACATATTGTATCGCACCCAAATATTCGGTACCGAGATTTCACCGCAAATTTGGGTTTTAGGACACCCTGAATCCAAAAGAAATCATTTTACTTTCACCACACGTTCTATGTACTTGGGTATAGAGAAGGTATTGCATTCCGCCCTAAAATTTGATCCGATATTTTACGGGAAATGCACGTTTTAGGATCCCACGTATCCAAAAAAAAACATTTTTAGAAAAAGGTGCGTATGTGTGTGTGTCTGAGAACACGATAACTCAAAAACGAAAGGTCGGTAAAATACCCAACTTGGTATTTAAGTTTAGTATCTTCCAGAGATGCGACACGGCTATTTTGAGAAAAGTCTCCCCCAAACTACCCTTTACAAAACTTAGAACATTTTTATTTTCTTAAAAATAGCTCAAACGAATTAAATTAAAATACCATATACTAAAAGGTACTTACGTGGCAAATAAAATATTCATCCTGAATTTTCTGGGAATAACCTAAAAGACCTCTTATTTCTAGGTGAATTTCGCGTAGCTGGTAAACCGTAAGAGATAGACAAAGCTTTACTTAAAAAAAAAACTCCTTAAAACACACAATCCACGTTATACATGTTTTTTTCGTGGAGTTTACTGTTTTCGAGATATTCTTTGTTATTGGTTTCAGTTTTAAAATACTTAAAGGGTTGTCATATGGGAATTTGTCAACACTTGGCCACGCAAAGGAACAGATTTTAATCCGAAAGCAACTACATTTCAAAACATTTGACTGTTGGTTTAGTCGATTGTATTCCCTTATTTCCCTTCTAGTTATAAGGAACTAAGTAATGAGACCGTTTCTGCTAATGTTTATCTCGAATGGCTTGAAGTAGATACCAACAATAATTTGTTACAGAGAAAGTCATGTCAAAGGAGCACAACACACTTTTGTTTTATGCAGTAAATGTCTCTAGGTAGTATTTGTATTCTAAAATGAAACCATTTCCTATTAATCATACAATATTTTATATAAAAATTTAAATTAAGTTCTTTAACTGTGGTGGTTCTCAACGTCACATTCCATATTAGGCGTGAAAAACCGCTTAACTTTTTGTTCAGATGCCTTTTTATCAAGCTTGAGGTTCTCTTACGTGACATAAATCTACGACACAGGACCACCGGCTTAACTTACCTTCCGAAGGAAGCCATGCTAAGGATTTACACGCCCGAAAAAATATGCATCGACCCCCACCGGGTTTGAACCCGTGACCTTGGGAGCCAGAAACTTGCACACGATACTTCATGAAATATATGTATCACGGTAATCGTATATCGTCGCTAAATATTCGAAAATTTCCCCGGAAATGTGTTGAGATCCCTAAAAATGATGAATATTATAATAATAAAAATAATGATTATAAAATAATGATTATAATTATAATAATAATAATAATCATCATGATGATGCTGATATAATAATAATAATAATAATAATAATAATAATAATAATAATAATAATAATAATAATAATAATAATAATAATAATGCAAACGTATTACCACATATACTAGAACGCTCTAAACTCAAACTAAATACTAAAAAGAAAAATACCATATTAATAAATCTGATAAATGTGTTCACCTAAATGTGAACAGAGAAATAAAATAGAACAACAGAGCAACATGATAAGTAATGAAAATAAAAGTACTGACGAAATTATATAAAAGAATGTTATTGACAAAAAAGGCAATTTTAAATTTAATGTATGTTATGTGATCCATTTACATGACTTACTCTACATCTCTGTAACAAATTATTGCTGAAAAGCTTATTCTTCTATATACTTCATGCTAATCGTGTAAAACATTAGCAGAATTGATTTCTTGTAAGCAGAAAGGAAATAAAGGAACACACAAGGCTAAATCAAACTCTTCAAATACCTACTTGAGCAATACTGTAATTCCTAAAAATTTGTCAACAGAAAATCCCTATGGTGTTTCTTGAAATATTGCATTAAGCTTAATCACACACCCACACGAATTAAAATAAAAATTGTGTGTATATATATAAAATGTACAGTTATATACTCTTTTTTATATGTGTTAATGTGTTTTATTCTTTGTATTTTGCTTACCGCCTCACTAAAGGGCAGTCCCTACCTAGAGCAATGTGCACACTGGGACATTCTATGTAAATAAATAAATAAAAAAATCGACAGTTAAATCTTTAAAAAGTTAGCTGCCATGTGGATTAAATCCGTTTCTTTGCATTGTCAGGAGTTGATGAAGACCCGTATGGGAAAAGTTTTAAGTATTTTAAAACTGAAACAAATAGCAAGGAATGTCTCAAAAATGGTCAACTCTACGAAAACAATGTATATGACATAAATTGCGTGCTTTAACGAGGTCTACAATGTGCAGTAAATTTATGTCTATCTCTTACGGCTTACCAGTTACACAACATCCAGCAAAATTCACTCCGAATAAAGAGCTCTTTAGAGACAATTCCCAGAAAATTCAGGATATACATTTTATTTGGTAATGTTGCCGTTTAAAGGTCAGTTGGCTGCGCAATGCCACAAAACCCGTTGTAGAACTGAACACATAGTGCCAAAGGAATGCAACCGGTTAATAGCTACAAAATGGCAGTAGTAGCACGGATATATGTTGCTAAATGGCGCGTATATGTCATAGCCGAAGGGCGTCGCAATTCTAGCAGACAACGGCATCTATCATACACCATTAATCCTACTTGTTGCAGATGTTGATTATTTGAGGTTATTTGGTACATGAGCTAGCTAAAGGCGATTTCATCAAAACATAAAGATAACTCCATATATGTCACACTACAGTTGCGGTGCTCTTATTACATTTGATCAAGTAATATTTTGGGTTAAATGGAGAAATTTAATACACAAAGCTACTGTTAAATAAGAAGTTATCGATTGCTTTGTTTCTTTTTAATGAAAATAGGAGCATTAGTAGTAAATAAAAAAGTATTATTATATTTTTGTTGTTAATATTATTGTTATTATTATTGTTGTTGTTGGTGGTTGTGGTAGTATGATGATTACGATGATGAGTATTATCATTATTATTATTATTATTATTATTATTGTTATTAGTTGTAAGAATAACTGTCAGCCCAACCAGATCTACATGCTCTTTAGTTATGTCATTGGTAGCCTTAAAAAGGGCTGTTTTGTCATTGAAGAAAATATGAAAGAGGTGGAGAACAGTAGGAAATATTCAGAAGAACAGTATATGCGTCCCCTGACGCATATAATTGCATATTTCAGCGTTTCCATTACCTTCCTATGAATGCACTGCCTCATTGTACATATCTCTGGGTTTCTCCGCCTTGCTATGGTTACGCTTCCTAAGGCATATACTCTATTAATTGCAAATTTCATGCTTTCCACACTACCGTATGACTGCAGCCTTTCTTCCTTTTCATAATACCAACTATATATGCTCCATTGCGCTGAACATTGCAACTTTCAGATGCAAAGGTTGGCTGCCTGACGTTACGCATCCAACTGGCCCTTAAACAGCAACATTACCTTTTATTTGCCGTGTAAGTATCTTTAATATACGGGGTTTTAATCAAAATTGTTAGAGCCATTATTGAGAAAATAAAAATGTTTGAAAATTTTCCATTTAAAGCGTACTTTAGGGTGGGGGGATTTTCCTCAAAATCTTCTTCGTGTCACATCCTTGGAGAATACTAAACTTATATAGCATGTTTAGTACTTTACCGACTTTTCGTTTTTGAGTTATCGTGTTCACAGGCACATGGACACACAAACGGACATTTTTCTAAAAATCTGATGTGTTCCATTCACACGACTTTCTCTATAGCTCTGCAACAAAATAAGCTCTGCTTATGCTTCTTTTTAGTTCATGTTAATCGAGAAAAAATTAGCACAAATAGTCTTATTATTTGCTTCCTTGTAAGTAGAAGCGAATTACGGCAGTACCATAGGTTAAAGTGATAATCAAGGTTGCTATGTGACTGAAGCTCCTTTGTTTGTATGGACAGGAGTTAATAAATTCCTGTGTGAGAAAAGCCTAAGTGTTTTAAAGGTGAAATCAAAAACAAGGAATAACTAAAAAACGATCAACTCCACGAGAAAACTGTATGTATCATAAATTGTGTGTATTAACGTGCTCTACATTTTCTGTGTGGTAAGTTTTTGTCTATCTCTTACGGTTTAGCAGCTATGCAAAATTTCGTAAAACTCATCCAGAATAGAGTAGTCTTCAGAGGCTATTCCCAGAAAATTCAAGATATGAATTTTATTTGTCAGGTAAATATCTTTAATATACGACATTTTAATCAAAATCGTTAGAGCCAGTTTTTAGAAAGTAAAAATTTTCGAAAAAAGTTCTATGTAGAGGGTAGTTTGGGGTGGGGGGATTTTTCTCAAAAGCTTCGTGTCGCATCCCTGGAAGATATTAAACTTAAATACCAAGTTTGGTATTTTACCGACTTTTCGTTTTTGAGTTATCGTGTTCACAGACACACGAACACACAGATATACACACGGACCTTTTTCTGAAAATGCTTTTTTTTTATACGGGGGAACCTAAAATATATATTGCGGTGAAATCTCGGTATCGGATTTTTGGGTGGAGTGCAATACCTTTTCTATACGCTATGCACATAGTGCGTATAGAGACAGTAAAAATGCTTTTTCTGGATCCAGGGAACCCTAAAACGCCTATTTCCGGTGAAATCTAGGGATCAAATTTTTGTGCGAACGGCAATACCTTCTCTTTGTACATAGTACCTACCTGTAGCAGCAGCAGCAGCAGGCCTTTTTGGTTATTAGCGCCCTAGAGTAGTTAAAAGAGCCGAAAGTTAAAAGGCATAAAAACCACTAAAACAGAATTACCACACAAGGGTTAAAACTTGACAGAGAATAAAAAGGCTAACTAAGCCAGATTAAAAACAAGGTACTAAAAAAAAAAAAAAAGTCGGGAAAGGATAAAACCAAGATAAAAATTTAAACCCTATTGTACATCCCACAGCGGCGGAAAAAATTAAAAAGGCCGGCATAAGATACAGGATTGTCGCCGAGAAGGGTGGGGATGTCAGTAGGCAGACATAGGGACGCACGCAGCACAGTATAAAGGTGGCACTCCAATAAAAAATGACGCACCGTCAAAGGCTCGTTACACGAAGCACATTGCGGTGCGGCTTCTCCAAGTAAAAGGTACTCATGGCTAAAACGGCAGTGTCCAATACGCAGTCGCGCCAAAATCACTTCATCGCGGTGAGATGCACGCGAAGAAGTAGTCCAGGGGACAGGAAGGGACTTGACCTCTCTGAGTTTGCTGCCACGCATCCCGGACCATTCCGCGAACCAGCGCGAAAGAATGGCCCGGCGCAGGAGGACATGAGCATCATTGGGAGGAACAGTGGAGCTAAAAACAGTGGGATTTAAAATCGCAGACTTGGCAGCTGCGTCCGCTTGCTCATTCCCGCTCACACCTACGTGACCAGGAACCCAAACAAACGACACGCTGACGCCAGCATCAGCGAGCGAATGCAGGCGATCCTGAATACGCCGTATCAAAGGATGGTATGGATACAGCTCACGCAGGCCCTGTAGTGCACTGAGGGAATCGCTACACATAACAAACTGCCTAAAATCCTGTCCCCGGATAAAAACAAGAGCTTGATAAATACTGAAAATTTCAGCGGTAAAAATTGAACACTGCCCCAATAGGTGAAACGCGTAACTCCGCGAATTAAAAACAAAAGCACATCCCACACCACGGTCATCCTTTGAACCATCCGTTAAAATAAAACAATGGTTGGGAAACTGGTCCTGCAACTCTAAAAAAGCGGAGCGGAAGGCCGGGGGTGGAGTAACTGATTTCGTCATGGATGCCAACCGTAGGTGGACCGGGGTGTCGCAGCGTAACCAAGGAGGAGATGAACATTTCCCCAGTGACAGCAGAGCCGGTAGCTGAACATCCAACAGGCGAAGCAATTCACAAAAGGGAACTCCGGCAGGAAGCTAGGCCAGCGCACTAACAGCATATTGACGGTCAAGAGACTCGTCAAAGAAGAGCTTGAAAGACGGGTAATCCAGCATTGCATGTAGGCGGAGGGCATAGCTGCAAAGAAGGACCTCACGCCTATAGCACAGCGGAGGTTCAGCAGCCTCAGCAGACAAACTAATAACTGGGCTCGTGGGAAACGCACCCAGTGCCAGGCGAATCCCTCGATGGTGAACGGGGTTTAAACGACGTAAAACTGAACGACATGCCGAAGAGTACACAATGCACCCGTAATCAAGCTTAGAGCGAACAAGCGAACGGTACAGCTGTAATAGTACAGTGCGATCTACTCCCCAGGATGTGCCACATAAAACACGTAAAATATTAAGTGCTCGATCACATCGAGCCCTCAGCGAAGAAATATGAGACGACCAGCTAAGCTTCCTGTCAAACACTAGGCCAAGAAACTTCACAGTTTCGGCGAAGGGCAGTGGTACCGGTCCAAGGTGTAGGGAAGGCGCCGCGTAACGTTTCCGACGCCAGAAGTTGACACAAACGGTTTTCTCGGCAGAAAAACGGAAACCATTCGCAACGCTCCAACTATGCAGACGGTCGAGACAGGCCTGAAGGCGACGCTCCAAAAGCCATGTGCGCCGAGAGCTGCAATAAATTGCAAAGTCGTCAACAAATAAGGATGGGGAAATTCCAGCAGGAAGACAATCAGCGATAGGATTGATGACGATGGCGAAGAGGGTGCAACTGAGAATCGAATCTTGAGGTACTCCATTCTCCTGACTAAATACGCGGGAGCAAACAGATCCAACACGTACACGAAATACCCGCTTCTCCATAAACTCGCCGAGGAACACTGGAAGGCGGCCACGGCAGCCCCACTTATGCAACGTACGCAATAAGCCAGCCCTCCAGCAGGTGTCATATGCTTTCTCGAGATCGAAAAATATGGCTACAGTTTGGCACTTGCGCAGAAATCCATTCAGGATATGAGTCGAGAGGGAGACTAGGTGGTCAGTCGAAGAGCGGTATCGGCGAAAGCCGCATTGGATATTGCAGAGGAGTTTCTCAGACTTGAGCCACCATCGTAACCGCCCATTGATCACGCGCTCCATCACCTTACAAGCTGCACTGGTGAGGGAGATAGAACGGTAACTGGAAGGAAGTCTACGATCCTTTCCCGGTTTTAAAATGGGAACAACCGTAGCTTCACGCCAAGCCGCAGGAAACACATCCTCTTGCCAAGCACGGTTATATATGCTCAGGAGATAGAGTTTACCATCAGAAGAGAGGTGCTGCAGCATGGCAATGTGGATACCATCGGGTCCTGGAGCGGAATGCCGAGAAGATGCTAGTGAGCCATCCAGCTCTCGCATGCTAAAAGCTGTGTTATAGCACTCAGTGTCAGAGGACCGGAAAGAGAGACTCTGAGACTCCACCTCCGGCTTAATGGCACGGAACGCCGGGTGATAATTGGCGGAACTGGACACATTTGCGAATGTGCTGCCTAGGACGTCTGACACAGCAACCGGATCAACTACGGTGTCGGTGCCCACGAGTAGCCCCGGTATGGAGGTACCAGTCTGCTTACCGGCAACACGGCGGAGCTTCTCCCACACAACGGATGAAGGTGTTGTGCGGTTAAAGGTAGATACAAACGAATTCCATGAAGACCTTTTGCTATCTTGAATAATTCGGTGTCCCTGTGCGCGTGTTTGTTTAAAAAAGATCAAGTGCTCCAGCGTAGGGTGATGGTGAAATACCCTAAGAGCCCTCCTACGAGCACGAATGAAATCGCGGCACTCAGCAGTCCACCAAGGGACCAGTAAGCGTTTAGGTCAGGAAGATGTCCGGGGCATGGTTTGCTATGCGGCAGAGAGTATAACACAGTTAAAGTGCTCAAGCATATGGTCAACCGTGTGGAACTGACGGTCGCCAAACACAGCCAGAGAGGAAAAAAGCACCCAGTTAGACTTAGACAGCTGCCAAGTGCTAGCACGCGATGAGGAAATGTGGTGTGAAAGCATGGTGAGGACACAAGGAAAATGATCGCTGGAATGAGTGTCAGATACTACGTTCCATTGGAAGCAGTGAACAAGCTGTGCTGAACAAACAGAAAGGTCCAGGTGGGAAAGCGTGGCAGAAGAATCGGAAATGAAAGTAGGTTCACCGGTGTTCAGAACACAGAAACTATTTTGATCGAAAAGGTGAGCAAGAACGGTCCCCCGCGCGCAGGCCCTAGGAGAACCTCATAGGGGATAGTGGGCATTAAAATCACCCAGCAGAAGAAAAGGTGCTGGGAGCTGTGACAATATATGGAGCATGTCAGGGGCGCAAAGGATAGATGAAGGTGGAACGTAGACAGTACAAACGGTAAAGCAGAAACCAGGAAGGATAAGTCGGGTAGCAACAGCTTGCAAGGTAGTAGTGAGCGAGACTGGCTGACCGCAGATGTCATTGCGCGTGAGGATCATAACACCCCCATTAGCAGGAGAGCCCTCCTCCGGTGTAACGTCCAACCGCATGGGAAGGTATTGGTGCAGGGCAAATACATCATGGGGGCGAAGCTTTGTCTCCTGCAAACACAGAATCAGAGGGTTATAGGACCGTAGTAACAGCTGCAATTCGGCCCTATGGGTACGGACACCGCGGATATTCAACGTCAGGGGAGCCATGGGGCACAGTCAGAGGCGTAAAAGCTTACCGAATAATCATAATATGAGTTTGCAGCTGGGATGCAAACGAAGGCTGGAAACGAAGTAGATGGAGTTAAAGTGGGCGTTTCTTGTGCTTTGCACTCTTTGGACCCACAAGAGTATAGCCACCTTCGTCGGCGCTATCCGCTGATTTTCGGGATGCGGAAGATCCCCTACGGCTCGTAGAACGAGAACGGGACTTGGAAGGTTTATCAGTGGCCTTGAGTTTCTTGCGACTGCGCTCATGAGGAGCAGCGATATATGGTGTCGGTCTCACTAGCGGCTTACGTGCAGGTTCGGGAGAAATAGAACTTGTGGCAGTGGGTGGTGTGAATGTTGAAGACTGAGAGGTTGTTGTGGTCGGCGTCTCTTCTGTTTGAGTACACGCGTCGACTACAGGCACGGTTTGTAGTGCCACTGAGGAAACAGGAGTGCGGCGGAGCGCTGAGGCATAGCCTGAGATGGTCGCAGGCTGCAGATTTTGGAAGCGACGCCTGGCTTCCGGAAAAGTCAGGCGTTCCTTAACTCGCAGCTCCTGGATGGCCTTTTCCTCGACAAAACGTGGACATTGCCGGGAGCTAGATGGATGCTTCCCTGTACAATGGACGCAACAAGGGTCTCGAGCACAAGCAGTTTCTCCGTGGACAGCTTGTCCGCAACGTTCACAGGTAGCGTCGAAGGTGCACCGAGTTTGCGTGTGACGGAACCGTTGGCACCGAAAACAGCGCATTGGGTTTGGCACATATGGTCGCACAGAGACGCGTTCATATCCACAATATAGGGTCTCGGGTATTGTGCTGCCCTTAAAAGTCAGAAATACCGTACGCAGTGCCACTGATTCACCATCTCGTTTGCCGAGCAGACGGTACGCTTGGCATACACCCTGGTCAGATAAACTAGTGACTATATCTGTTTCGAAAAGACCGTCTAAACGACGCCTCTACAGGTAGGTGTTCAAAGTCTTGTGGGGGGCCACCTTTATGGGGTAGGAACCCAACAAGCTGGCCTTCAGGAGTTTCTTGGACTGGTCTTCCGTCTTCGTTTCAATCAAAAGCGTACCGTCTCGCGTTCGGGTGGCATTGGTCACTTTACCGCATATCATGTCAATCTCGCGTTTTATGTAAAACGGACTGATATCTCGCATAGTTTTCTTTTCACATGCCAAGGTCACAACTATAAAGCGGTCAAAAGAAGATGTTTTGCGCGGAGATAGTATTATGGAAAGACCCCCTTCCGGAACCGTCGGCGCCAGCCTGACATCCGGGGGTAGAGAGAAAAGACACCAAAATACTTTCCGGTCTGTGCCGCCTGGTAGACCCCTCCCAGACCGATCTCAAGGAATACCTCAGAAGGAGTTACCCTCTAGCCACCACTGCTGGTCCATACGGGAAAGCCCTTCACCATGTACAACCCGGCTTTAAGCCCCTACCACAGGTATAACCACCTGTGGCTCCCCACTTTAGGCCATGCTGCGTAATAAAGCAGACATGGATTCAGGGGACTTGTGGTTGATTACACCGGGTTTTCCGTTAGCGGTAACACGACCGGTCCGTAATTCTAACCCAACGAGCAGCGCTCGTCGGGAAACTAAAACGGACCGGGCCCCCCAAGGAAGCTATGTGGGTGTACATAACGGTATGGACGGGCTCCGCACCTAAGGCTTACACATGGGGCAGTAGGAAGGGTCCAGTCAACCTTCACGCCTGAGACCTTCGAAGAGCACACATGTTGGAAGCCGCGCTGGAACCGTGGGACAGGAACCACGGAGATAGAATAAAGATCCCTGTTGGTGAGGCAGGAGTTAATAAATCTAAAGTCTTAATACTAACATGTAAAGAATAAGCCTAGAAGGGGAAGAAGATGAGGCGAGTAAATTCGCTCTCACAAAACAAACAAATATGCACACAAACACAAAACGTGGCTCAGTTGGTGGCGATGATGAGGATGAGATGGCGGCGAGTGGCTCGGGAACCTCCGGGTGCGCCAAAGCCGTACCTACCGTAGTAGGCCCCTGGGGGGACCTACCTGTAGAGAAAGTAAAAACTCATTCACAAACAGTTGTATGAGAGAGAATGAAAGGAAATATTTCATCGCTGCAAAAGTTGGACTATTATGGAGTTTGATGAGAAAACATCTGATGAGTTCCATTCACATGACTTTCTCTACATCTCTGTTACAAATTAATGTTAAAAAGCGTGTTCTTATTTCTAGCTCATATTAATCGAGATAAAAATTAGCAGAAATTGTCCTTATTACTTGGTTCCTAGTAAGCAGAAGGGAAATATATCATTCCATTTCAAAATGTCCTCTAGCTGTTCGGTAAATAAAAGTGTTACACAAAACACTTCTCTGTTATCTACACAATACCTAATCAAGAAAAACATAGGATAAATTAGCCTGATTACTAGCTTCCTTGTAAGTAGAAGAAGAGAATAAGAAAATGCACAGGCTAAAGTGATAGTCTCGTCCTTTAAAAGCCGGTCTCTGTGTAAAACAATTTGGTGGTGGCGGCGGCGGCGGCGGTGGTGGTGGTGATGGTTATACTAATGGTAACGTAGATGATAATGATAATAATAATAACAGAACAATGTTTGTGTGTATGCTTACGCGAACATTATAATCAACTTAAATGGACAAATACCAAATTTTAGTATTTAAGTTTAATTTCCTAGAAAGATGGAACAAAACGTTTTCAAACATATTCTCCCATCCCAAACTAAATATTACATGGAAATTACTTTGACTTTCTCATTTTCACAAAATAACTATCAATTGTGTTTATTAAAATGCCATGTAGTTTAGGTATTTATCTTAATGGCTAATAAAATGTATATCTTGAACTCTCTAAGGATATCCTGTCCAGGAATCCTTGTCATTCGAAAGATGTTTTATGTAATTTTGCATAACGAGTAGATCAATAAAAACATGTTACACAAGAAGACAAGTAAGTTATTTTAAATAAATGTTTTTGTGGCATCAATCGTTCCGGAGATGTCCGTTGTTAGTGGTTTGAATTTATCATTACTAAGTTGTGCTAATAATATCACCTTGTTGTGTTGTTGATCTAAATCGAGATGAAGCTTCCAGCCCAACAATGTTCCAGAATTGGCACTGTCCACAATTTAATACAGTGGTATTGATCTGCTTGCAAATTGTTCTCAATTGCATGCTTTTGTTCTTTGGTTCTTTCTCACAATGTCTTAGAAACGTCATACAAATTCACACCATCGCCTGCGGTGCCAGAGCAGTAAAAGTGGGCGTTACACACTACCAAATAAAAAGAAAAATCACACCAGCTTACAGCGTCTCGATTGTAAATACCATACCTTACACTCACTTTCCTTGATGTACCTTTTAACAACAACACAAGAATATCACCAATAATAATAATAATAATAATAATAATAATAATAATAATAATAATAATAATAATGCAAAGGTAGATGAGCTGAAACCGTTACGGGGAAAACAATATGGCCAGCATCACACGTCCCCTAGAATGTACGTAGGCTTTCGCTACAGACATCGCTGCTTCAAAATGTTCTCACTACGCGTGTGGGCGCCGGTCCCAGGAAGTTGAACCCGGGTGAGCATTCCGTGCCCTATAGCAGAGCTGCATAATCTAGCCTACAATCCTTCTTTTACCTAAAACAAAAATTCTGATGAAGAAGGTACTTCTGCAACAAGTATTACTTAATCTCAGGTAAAACAAACCTTATGTGTTCATTCACATGACTTTCTCTAGCAATAAGCTATTGTTTTAAAGCCTATACTTCTATTTAATTCAAGCTAATCGTGACATACGTGAGCAGAAATAAGGGAATGCATTAGCCTTAAGTGACCTTTTAATAGTTGTTCGTTAAGTGATGACTTGAGATACATCTCTGTTTGCATGGCCAGGAGTAAGAAAAATTAAACAACAACCATTCGTTTGAGAAAAGTGTAAGTATTAAGAAATTTAAACATATACAAATTAATATCTCGAAAATCGTTACCTCCAAAGAAGAAGGGAAGAAAATGTATTTGGCATAAATTGTGTTTTGACGAGACCTCTACATTTGTTTGCGTGGTAAGTTTTGTCTATCTCTTACGATCTACCATTTATGCAAAATCCCTCCAGAAATAATACGACTTCAAAGCCTACTCCCAAAATATCACATGTGCTTTTAATTTGCCATAAAATACATTAAACATATATAACACATTAATTAAATCGTTATAGAAATAATCCATGTTAAGGGTAGTCAGGGGTGGAGGATTTTTTGAAAATTCTTGTGCCGCATTCTTAGAAGGTGAAAAATGTAAATGTTTGGTGTATAGCAGTCATTTCGTTTTTCAGTTATTGCTATTTACAGATACACATACAGAAACACCCAGACACATGCATACACACACATGACCGCGCCATGGCCAAGTGGTCAGAACACTCTCCTCTCACCAAGTTCGATCCCATGGGGGATTTGTGGTGGACGAAGCTGCGCAGGGTTTCGTGAGCAGCCCGATTCGTCAACACACCAAGTGCGAACAAGACCTGTTTCGACCGATGAACCAACAGAGAAGGTTCCCGGCAGGAAATTCAAGTATGGTTGAATTTCCGAACCCAGAACTTGGGGCATAAGCCCAGATTCCAACAAACATGTGCAGGACCATGTGGTGGAGAGGTTGACCGCACTCGGTGGGAAGAAGAGTCTAGCTCGTTACGATGGTGCTGGTCGGGACGACCAGCCTTAAGGAAGGAGTAGTGTGACACATCTTCCTCGGCAATTGTTCTCACGTTTGCCTTGGTATGTGAGTCATCGAATCGGCTGCGTAAACAATAACAGGAAGAGCGGCACGACATAACACGAATCTTCGGAACGAAAGCCGCCATGATTCTTCGATTTTTGAGATGTTTCTCCAAGCTTTGGTTTTCAGAAGCTTCCAATAAGTTATGTGACGGTATTTTCTAGTTATAAAAGGAATATCGTTGTTGTGAATTGTACTGAGTCGTGAGTGACTGGAATGTTAGCAGGCATTGGTACGCGAGCCATGGATGGCGTGCAGTCGAAAACCGTCTATACGTCGAAACAGCGAGAGCATTATTAGCAGCAGTGAAATTAAGACTTTAATTGTAAACAGTTTTTGAGTCACTAAAGATATTTACTGTAATACTGAAATCTTTACTTCCTGTGTTTACCAGAAACTAAGTAGCAAGGTCATTTCTGTTAAGGTTTATCCCGAATATCATAAAGGAGACAGCAGAATAAGCCATGCCGTCGGGCAAATCTCTGCAGTAAAGCATCAATTACTAGCTGAAGTTTCTTTACGTCTGTGGAGATGCCTCCTTTTCATATTTTCCGCAACAGTAAAATCGAATGCCGCAGAGACACTGTTCATGAAAGCAATTGGAACATGAAACGGTTCTGCCGTGTAACAGCCATGGAGCAGTAAAAGGGAATATAAGGATGGGAGTGTAATGGTGGAGGAAAAAAACCTGATTTGCCATCACATTTTGCTTTTGCACCCACATCTGCATCCACACCGGCATTCGCATTCACACTCGCCCTTCGCAATCGCTGCCGCCACTCGCACTTACCATTCACACACTCTCTCTCTCTACTCGCAATATGCCTTTTGCTGGGATGCATAACTTTCAGCCGTTATTTTATTGACTTCTGCGGTCGCGCGACTCTATAGCCTGCAGAGTGTACGTGTTATTTCATGGAGAAATCGCATTAACAGTACGCTTGTTACAAAACTTGGCTGCCAGCAGCAGGGCCCACGTGACCTTCACTGCCTTTCCCTGCTCTCGCGTCCTACATCCGTTCTGTCGTCACACATGCGTCAGTCTTATTTCTGTTCTAGGCCAGTTCACACGTGAATAGCATTAGGAATGTTTAGAACTGTTTCGTTTTCCTTGAAATGCTTTCAAAATGTAATGTACAGTACCATAGAGTGAATATGTACCTTACGTATGTATTTACATCATCAGGGAAGTTGTGAGTGTTTGAAACTGAATTTCCTGGCGTCGTGTAGAGAGGCTGTTCGTTTGCTTGTAAATATATTCTGGGAGACGGGAGACAGGCGTGCTTATGGAGCAAAATTAGTTGAAATCGGTGAAAGGTTAGAACGGTTACCCGAAAATCTCTTAGGCGCCTTGCACAAGAAACTGGCATTTCCAAAGCTTCAGCATGGAAAGCAACAAAACTTTCAAAACTCAAACACTATAGGGTTACTGTTGTCCAGGAATTGCTACCACGTGATCACCAGAGTCGGGTAAATTTTTGTAACTGGATTTTGAATAATGTTCATAATGGAGCAATCGATTCACGATTAATTCTGTTCAGTGACGAAGCGTGGTTTTATTTACATGGCCATGTGTCATCACAACATAACCGACATAATGCAACAGACAAACCCATTTGTGTTCATGAAACTCCCTTGCATGATCAAAAAATCGCGGTATGGTGAGAAATAAACGCATTCAATCCTGTGATATGGTATGCTTTGTGTTTATTCTGATAATTGTTAATGTGATTTGAGAATTTATTTTGCGTCCAAGCATAAGTGACTGGGTGACGGGCCATGCGACTGCCGGCCAAGTGTACGGTACATGACCGGGAGACGGATCGCGCTCCTGACGGCGAAGTTTTATAGCATACTTACTGTATAAAGAATGTTCCAAATATGTGGAGTTTAAGCTCATGCTTTATAACATACATAAAATAAAGCTTTCGCAGTCGCACCTAGCCTCACATTGCATTCGCCCTCACCTTAACCTCTCAGATACTCTCTACATGACACTGTAATCAAAGTTCCTTGGCCACGTAGGCCATTTTGGCAAATTGGGTATCTTTGAACCACTTGGGTCATTTTCGCCTCTTTGACTACTTGGTCTGCTTTGTCTACTTTTCTTTTTGGGGCAGTTGAGCCATTTAGGGTCAGTATGGGAATTTGGTCCACTTGGGCCATTCTGATAACTTTGGCTATTTGGGATCACTTGCCATATAAGCTCAAGCCGTTTGGAATTTTTAAATACCCCTACCACCACCGCCACCGCCACCGCCACCGACACCGCCACCACCACCACCACAACCACCAACGCCACCGCCGCCACCACCACCACCGATTTTCCCAGATGCCAGGAATTGGGGGAACTCCAAGGAGTACAAATGCCTTGCATACCATTTAACTCGTAAAAGATTTGATAATTGCTTTGTCTCTTGTATTCCCTCATTCTTCTTGCTCCCGCATATCTACAAGGGAATACGTAATAAAACTATTTGTGTCAATGTTTATATCGACTTGCTGGAATTACATGGAATATTGAGTGTTAGTCTGATCATTTTGTGGCGAACTAGATAGAGAGTGTCTTCTGAATGTTACGCATCAAGTATTTTAACATTCCTAAGGTTTATTCCCTAAATTACTTATGTGGCCTTAAGAGCTTGGAAAGACCGACCACCTACACAACGCAGGCAACTCAAATAATGTCATCCCTTTGGACCCAAACTATAAGGGTTATGTGACTCCCTGGTAGTTAGAGACGGCGTGTTAAAAGAGTGTGGGAGTATGAATGAATGAATTTATTTAGTCGTGGGCTACCCTTTGAATTTGGGAACCCACCTTGTTCCGCTGGATAGCTTTCTACATATTTTAAATACAATTGCACCTTGTACGAATTCCTTCCTTAGTGTTCATGGCTTTCACTGAATTTTGTGTCTCATTTTGATTTCCCTTTTATCGGATTGTCTACCTAATAGTTCTTCTTTACTTTTGAAATGCCTATAATTTCTTCTTGCTTTAAACACCATTTTCGCATCTCATATCTTCTGCATCTAATCATTTATCGCTTCGCATTTATCTCTCTTTTCCTTTCTTGCGCCATGTTTCATGTTCATGATTCGTAATTATTTATTTGTTTTCGGCTCTTTCATTTAATCTTACTTCCCCCTAGCTACCTTTTCTTTTGCCTTGTCATCTGTGATGTCATGCTTGCTTCCTTACCATCCTTCCGTTGCAAGTAAATGAAAACATATTTTCAATTTGAAATCCATTTTCCCTATATGTCTTTCAAAACTCGCATCTCGTCTAATTTATCATCCTCTTTCATTTCCAACCCGCACGCACATCCAGCACCCGTGTATTCATACTTTTATAGCATCATCGCATGGTTAATTTTGTTGCTACTTCTTTTCCCTCCACTTGATTTTGGCATCGCTCTCTGCGTTTAATACACCTTTTTTTCAGTTCCCCTCTTCTCGTCATGTTCAGTTGCCTTCTCTTTTCCATTTCGCCTCTTTCTGACGTATAGTCCTAGTTCGATTGCCCTAACCTCTCTCTGCCCTCTTCTCTTGTATGCAGGAGGTTCTGGGTTCAATCTCTAAGTAAGTTGCATTGCTGACCAACGATTTTGACGATTTTCATTCTTCGTAAAACTGATGTGGATTGCGATATATTACAACTCTCCCCTTCTCTTCTCGTTTCAGTCCCTCACTTTTCTGGATTTCAGGGTCTTCCGGTTTTAGGTATTCTGAGAAGAAGCATTACTTTTTCAAATTAGGAAATAGCTGGCATCACAATTCTATTTTGGAAATTTAAGGACCATATCTGCTTTAAAACAGTCATCATGGGAATCGCTACTCTCTCAAATCATACCTTTGGCCACGTAGGGGGGATCAAACCATTTACTGGCCATAGTCCTGAAATATGCCTGCGTTCCTAACTTGTATCTAAAATGTGTGTATTAGCCTTGAACTTGATGTATATAAGCTTAATTGGTGTAACATTTTATTCCAACGTGAAATTAAATGCTTACATTATATATGTTGCCAAGAGACTGAAGGAACACTTAAAATATCCTCTCAATTTACATTTTTATAGCTCTGTGTAATTCTTAAAAAAAATTGCTAAATTTCTGAATGTTAACACAATAATTGTTCAAGATATCTATTACAGTAGCACTAATTTTAAATACATCTGCTCTTGTCCCACAGATGCTTCGAGCAAGTATAAAAATGGTGGTCATCTTCTACCTTTTGCAAAGGATTGTGTGCCTCGATACTGACCAAAATATTTCCTCCTCCTACTTCACTACAGAAGCTGCTAGGATTTTAGATTGCTTCAACCAAGCAGTGGGCATCTCTTGGCAATTTCAGGATGCAGAAGATCCCTGGATACTCTTTTTTGAGCATATTACAATGAACTTGTGTGACAGGAGCCTGTGGCGAATCTTCGAGTGTAATTATTCCCTGATGGAACTCCTTCAAGAGATCAAAAGTCTTCGCACTTCATCTGTGAGAGAAGAATATGAATTCTACAACACAGAAAAACTTGAGCATTACGAAAATGCTTTAAAGTTTCAGGGCAAAGCAATGCAAATCTTAGACAAACTCATTTTCTTGATCCGTAACATAAAGCTAATGGCGGATGTAAGAAACGAAACCAGGATTTTAAGCGACAACTGTTCCATTCTGTTCTTAGGCATGGACACACTGAAGAATACATCTACAAAGCTTGCTGTCGAATATTTAAAACTGCAGATAAGGTTAGGAATTTTGCATATAAAATTCGATGCGCTGTGGTATTACCTGCCACCATTCATAATACTCGTCTTCATTTGTGGTATGATGGGAAACGGTTTGCTGTTGCTCATCTTTGCAAGACATCCTGAGACACGCGCAAAACCCAATGCAATGCTCGTCAACCTTGCCATTAGCGACACCCTTTTTCTTTTTTGCAATGTGGCCCTCGACTACTGTAAACAGCTGTGGGGGTTTCCTTTAGGAGTTACTGCTTGTTACTTCTACACTTTCTTCCTAACTCTCATTACCGGAAGCTGTGTATATTCCATGATGGTACTGAGTTTGAGCAGGTATCTTGCAGTAACAGCAAAACCAGGGAAAAGATCGCATGCACTCTTAAGTTCCACGCCAATTATGTTGACTCTTGTATGGATTCTGGCCACGATCGTCGCAATTCCCGATACACTCAGCACGAACATCTTACAGGTTACAAATAATAGATGTTTAGCCGACAATCGTATGCTAAATGCTCTCTGTGACTTCTTCTTAATCAGTTTACTGCCACTGACTACAATTACCTGCTTCTATATATCAGCATCACGGCGGTTAATAGACAGTGCTCGAAACATGCCAGGAGAAGCTGTGGGACAGGTTAAAGTGAAGACGGCCCGCGAACGGGGTGCCAAGATACTCCCAGCATTAGCATTCGTATTTGCTATCACATATTTACCATTCTATACACTGTGGGCAATAGTAACCGTGTTCGGAATCAATACTGATGAATGTACTATATGTCATCAACTCTTTCATTGGGGATATTTCCTGTTTAACCTGAACTCTACCTTAAACCCTGTTGCTCTGTATTTGGCAAGCACCATGTTTAGAAAGTATTTCAATATGTATCTGTGTCTAAGATTCCTGAAGAAGCAAACTCCCAAGGAGACTCAAAAGAAAATACGGATGTTAGCTTCTGGTGTATGACTATTTGAGCAACTGCCATTGAAGAAGGGTCAATATAATAAGAATGAGTGAAACTTTGTATTATGTAGCACCGCCGTTCAACCTTTGCAATTGGCTGTTCGTGTGGCTTCGCTTAATGTTTAGTCGCCCTCCGTGGTGTAATGCTTACCATGCTAACTTCATATACCCAAGGTCGCGGGTTCAAACCCGGCGGAGGATGATGGATTTTTTCGGGCGTAAAAATCTTCAGCATGGCTTCCTTCGGAAGGGAAGTAAAGCCGTGGGTCCCGTGTCGTAGATTTACGGCACGTAAAAGAACCTCAAGCCTGATAAGAGAGGCCTCTGAGCAAAATTAAGCGATCTTTCACGCCCAATATAGAATGGGACGCTGAGAACCAAAGCAGTTAAAGAGCGTCCATAAATAACACGTCATTTCATTTTTCGCTTAATGTTGACTATGTTGTGGTTGCTACATTGTCATGTAAAAATAGCCGATTATATAAATCTATTGTGTCACAAGCCAAATAAAAACACTGTACATAAGTAGTGACTAATTCGTTACTATTGCTAATTGAAACAGTTTCCGTATGCTTGTAATACTTCCAATTTAATGGCACAACTTGACTCAGAGGACTTTCATGTCACAAAGTGATAAGCGTGTATTTTAAGACGTTGTCCACCTCAAATCTTGTAAAAGCAATATAAATAAAATAATATATAATTATTTACACATAAATATATACCAACATTCAACAATAACTAAAATGAAAATACCAAACAAAACTATGCAGCTTACAAAGAACTCGACAAACGCAAGCACAAACTGAAGTCCTGACCAGTTAGAAATAGAAGCTTTCGGCAACAGAACCGCTTCAGTCCCGCTCTCTCTCTCTCTCTCTCTCTCTCTCTCTCTCTCTCTCTCTCTCTCTCTCTTTGTTTTTGCGAGTGAATACCAATATAATTATTATCTGTCAAGTCCAAGGTTTCAGCGCGGGGAACATACAGTAAGAACGCTTACGCTATATTGAAGCTCATGTAACTGTTTCTTAAGCTTAGCAAATCATTTAAATTTAGTGTAGTGGTATAGTTGTGGTGATATAAATATATATAATAATAAATAATATAAAGTCCAATTGACATTTCAGAGCTGGACTTGAAGTCTTCTCTTTAGTTAAATTAAGTAGTATTTGCAGTTCATATAATGTGGAATATTTTCCTATAAATCTCATAATAAGGAAAGAATAGTTATACCTATAATTTTATTTTCAGTTTAATCTTTGGGATACTGGAAATGAAAATGCTACATTTTACTTCTAAATCACAACTACTATTTTTCTAGCATAAATAATATCAGTGAAAGTTAGTTTCATTCCCTGGTCTTAATACTACAGAAGTGATACAGATAAACCACAATTTTATCTTACCTAATCTTTACATGACATAAAAAAGGATTTAAATGATGTCTTGAGATTAGTAGAAATAGAAACAAAATATTAAGTGAAAAAAGCTACTTAAGCTTTTTCGGAATTTTTCTTTCGTTTTGTAAAACTGATGTTGCTAGTTGTATAACATTAAGGCGATGCAGAACTGAGCTTTCAGAATTTTTATCTGCGGAATGCTATAATGTATTTATCTATACAATAAGCATATCCATTATTTTACAAGTTATCCTATAATTTGGAGGTAGATAGATAAAAGGTCGATCCGAAGTATAAGGATTAAAATACATCCCATTTATTGTTTGCGAGGCTCTCATAGTTAAACTCTTTGATCAGGAAACTATGTAATTTCACGAGTTTCAAGCAACTTGCTGATTTTTAAGGAGGTAGGGCTCTTAGAGACTAGCTTAAGACAGTGTAATGATTGCCTAAGCATCTGCTTTCCGTCCTAAGGCACGACTATGAATTCGGGCCTAAATGAGGGTAGGTGCAATATACTAGTCGCAGCAATTTTACTCCTCCCCTGTTTTCTTTCTCTACCCGTACATAGTGTGTAGAGAAGGTATTATGTTGCACCCAAAAATTCGATACCGAGATTTCACCGGAAATACATGTTTTGGACACCCTGAATCCAAAAAACGCATTTTTAGAAAAATGTCCGCGCGCGCGTGTGTCTGTGTATATGTGTGTGTGTGTGTGTGTGTGTGTGTGTGTGTGTGTGTGGACAACATAGCTCAAAAACGAAAAGTGGATTAAATACCAAATTTGATATTTAAGTTCAGTATCTTCCAAGGATGCGATACGAGTTTCAAGAAAATCCCCCCCCTAACTATCCTTTACACCGAAAAAGTTTCAAAAATGCTGGGTTTTTCAAAAATGATTCTAAGGATTTTAATTAAAATCTCGCATATTTAAGATATTTATATGATCAATAAAACGTATAGATTGAGGCGATATATCATACCGATCAAGAAAGAGAAAGTTAAATAATGATAGTTAAGCAATAATTAGTGGAAAACCATCAGTTAAATTAATATAAATCGGTAATTTTTGGAATAGAAACAATGTAAACATATCATTAGAATGCCAGTACAATGCTGAACACCTACTTTAAGTTTGAGCTATACTGAGGGATAAATAGCGACATAATTTAAGATATATTTCTCGGTAAGGCTGTACACTACTGTGTCAAGAAATTTCCGGGAATTTGCCAATAAAATACAAAAAATGAATTATTCATCCAATTTTATTTTATCGCCTTTAAAGTACGCCCCTTCTGAAATTACACATTTATGCCAACAAATAATCCAATCATCAATATTATGTTTTACAATAATAATAATAATACTTTATTATCTGTCATTAGGTAATTACATAAACTACAATAGACTTAGACCAATATCGTTTATATATTGTCTTTAAATCTATTTAAACTATAATTTTTTATTTCAAAGGGCAAGCTGTTATATAATTGAATTCCAATGGTTTTATAAAATTTAAAATGGCTTGATGGTAGAAGTTTTGCCAACAATGAAGAGCTGGAGTCTACAGCTGATGGCTATTTTGCAGACCTCGATAGTTTTCACTATAAACAGGGTACCGAAGCTATTGAACATCAGTGGGAAAAGTGTATCGAGCTGAAAGTAGACTATGTAGAGAAATAAAGATGTTTTCCCCAAAATTGTTGTGCTTTCTTTGTTGGGTTGGGTACTTCAGGGACAGCTCTCATATGTACAGAATAAAAATAAAATAAATGTGAAATCAGGTACCTGTATTCCTTTTTAGGAAAATATATTCAAGACATTAAGTAAACATTTTCAATCAGTATTTGTTATTTGTCATTAGATAGATAAGATAATGATATACACTATGTGAGTCTATGATATGTGCTTCCTGAAATAAATCATAAACAAATCTGAAATTAGAATCAATTAGTACTTATTCTATTCTTACACTTTAATAAAACTCCTTTATAGCACTGTTGGTTTGTGTTACACTCTGAAATTACACATTTGAGAAACTAAGTTAAACAAGATTTTGGATACCTTTTTAATTTATGATAAATACTGATAATATTTAATATTTTAGAACTGACATCTAATTCTAATTAACATATACAAAATAGTTGTAAAAATGAAATTAGCATTCTCATTATCTCCTTTGTCGGATGAGAAGGGAAAGTGAATATAAAAGGAACTACATGAGGGTTTAGCATCATCTTAGCGTTATTCTCATGGAAACAATTGTTCACAAAATGCACTGAGAAATTTAAATGGCACAAACAAATTTATTACATCTCAGAACAGCTAATCACTTATTCAGTAATTCTGGTTTATGTATTGGAGGCCTGAAATAAACTAACATTTGCTTAGTGACCGAGGAAACACATTAGTATAAATCGGAATGAATTTGGAACATAAATCACAAATGTTACAATTTATTCTTACTTACTTATAGAAAGTGATCTCAGGATCCTTTTCCTGGATGTTGGTATAGTATATGCAGCAAAAAAATGCACCATGTTCACTATTATACCATCTCATTTTTAAAGCCTTTTAGGCAAACTGAACTGTGGTAAAAATCACATTCATGCCCTCCAGATGCACTTGTATTATTGGTTTCAATTAGCACAGCCAAAGGCGTATCTAGGTAATATAATTCCAAGGAGTTTGAAAGTTTGGCACTGGCAAACATACATTATGTAAAGTGTAGTATAATATTTCTACTTTATTTTGGATACATACAGATGCTAAACAGGAGGCAGATGTGCATTTAAAGAGAGGATTGGACCACTTTCTGACTGGCAGACAGCACTAAGAACATGGCTGTTTCCCCTTGTTTGACATCACTCAGCTAAAGCCTGTTTATATCCATTCCATTAGTGTGTGCAGCAACATTTTAAGCTAATGTCATTTGATTTACTTTGTGTATTGTAATACCAACTAAAATTGTCTGCTAACAATGGCATGGCCTATCAGCACTGAAAACCCAAAACACATGTATGCATGATTATAACCGCAGTATGCAATGCATGCAGAAACACAATTTTTTCATGTGGTATTCTTTTCATTTTTGAGATATGTACCTTTAGTAATAAGCACATAATCTGATTAAATGCAAAAGTCGAACAGGCAACATTTTTATTCTATCCTGTTTAGTTTCTTTGGTTCTGAATTTCTTTCTTTCCTATTTTCCTTCTTTTTCTGGTTCTATGTTTCTCACAAAATGATTTGGGACTTTCATCTAAGAAATTAATTAAAGGCATGCAAAACTCAAATGTTTCCAAGAAAAATGTTATTTTATCTCCAAAAATCCTAAATGGACAGGAACAGGAGCATTATGTCAGCTTGTCATTTGGGGTAGTTTAGTTGTATAGGTGCTGGTCCAATAATCCCAAGTTTGTGAGTTTAAACCCAGTATGGACAGGTAATTTCTAAGAGCTTAAAAGTGAAGCACTGACATGTAAAGTACTCCTGCAAGACAACATTCTGACACACCAGCATTACTGATACAATCCTGGTATTTAATATCATTGTTAAAAAACAAGAAATGTTTATCTTTCAGTGTCAGCTTCTATATGATATGGTTGGAAGATTGACTGAAGCAGATTCCCAAATTCTCATGTAAATTTTAGCTACACATATATCATATAAGAAAAGTCCCCTGATGCAGTATATTTGCTATAGTTGTAATTTTTCTATTGGTAGAGCAATAAAAAACAGAAGCTGTATTACTTCCCATAACTTAAGGTGGGTATGTTACACTGAACCTCTAAATGGCAATGGTGAACAGGAAGTACAAAAAACTTGAAGAAGTAAGGTGCAAGACAATTGCGTATAGAGGATAAAATATGTTATGAAAATAGGTCTGGAAATAGTTATTTCCATGGTAGAGCTCTTTTTCTACAACTCTGCTTACATGGTGAGATGTGCATTAGGATAATCCACAAAGGAACAACTGTTTAATTGTCCAGTTGTAAACTTAAGCTTTTCATTTGCTTAAATTGGGTGAGGATGATGCATTTCACCATTGTTGTCATTGTGCTACAGCACCGTACATAGTCTGCTTGTTACGTACCGGTACTCAGGTCATCGGTTTTCAACGAAGAGATATGTACTTCATACAAGATATGTACTTCAGAGATTATATATAGCAGTGATGCGAGAATATGTAAAACAGTGACGTTGGGAGTATGAGAGATTATGTATAGCAGTGAAGGGAGAATTAAAACAGTGACGGGAGTATGAGAGAGTGTGTATAACAATGATGAGAGAATATGTAAAACCAAGTCCCTACACGCCTAGCTGCGCAGAGCAGAAACGCTGTCGTAATATGAAAAAGTCAGGTGGAGGGCGAGAGATCCCCTAGGTCACGCGCAATTCATTGTTTGTAATTGGAAAACACTGAAATTTAAAACAGCTATAATTATGTCATAGGGATACCTGAGTAGGAAATCATTGCGACAATACGTTCTTTATGATTGCCAGCATCTATGCACAGGGATTAGACCTTGAATGTTCCGTTGGAAGTTGAATAAAATCACTTCATTGACTAGACGGAACTTCATCCCACAACTGAACAAAACAGAAGTAAATATTTTCATTGAACTTCAATATCGCATACCTGCATTTAAAGTCTTTTACAAACAGGATGTAAGCCTCACAGAGAGCATAATTCAAGTTTAATTCTGTTTTCTCAGTTTCTTCTCAGTGATTCCATGTATACTTTTTGATTTTTACTTTAATGTAAAAGGCGTCAACAAGTGTTATAAAGAGGGTTTATTAAGAGTGTCTGCAGTAAAGTGGTCAAAATGCTGAATTAAAAATAATAAATTTGCTCGGTTCGATTCTAGGCTGGTGAAATTATTCTTATTCCCCACCCTCAAGAGCCTGGAAATATGAATGCGATACTGAATGTGTGTAAAGTTAATCCAGAAATACAGTTTTAATGTGCAGCTCAAATTTAAGCAGTCATTATAAAAAGTCAAAGTGGTAATACGACGATATTACGCCAAAATGGTAATACGATATTAACACGGTATGTAAATAAATAAAAACAAATGAATAAAATGAGTTAGCAGAAAAAAAAAAAAACATATGCAATATTGCATTTTCAGAGATGGTATGTGTAGTATAAAATAAGGTACATTACAGTGAAATTAGGTACCTGTATTTCTCTTCAGTAAACTATATTCAAGATGTTAAGTAAACATTTTCTATCAGTATATGTGGTATATTTGAGTTAGATAAGATAGGTATATTAATATGTGCACAACAGGAGAGTATGGTCTGTATTTCTTGAAATAATTTATAAGCAAATCTAAAATTAGAATCGATTATTAATATTTATTATGTTCTAACGCTTTTGCAAAATTCCTTTTTGCACCCTTTGGGGTTGTGATTCAGTCTAAAATTACAGATTTCAAAAATTAACTTAATCGAGATTCGGGTATTTTTTTAGGACAAATTATAATATTTGGCACTGCTTTCTAATGCTAATGAAACATATACAAAATAATTAGAATGAAATTAGCGATCTCATTAGCTTTGTCAGATAAGGAGAGAAACTAAATACTGAAAGAACTGTGTCAGGGTTTAGCATCATCTTGACTTTATTCTCATGGAAACAATTTTTCATTTCGATAGCACAAATTTGTTACGTCTTGGAGCAGCTGACGACTTACTCAGTAATTCTAGTGTATGTATTAAGAGCCTAAAATAAATTATCATTCGCTTAGTGACCAAGGAAACCCACAAGAATAAATCGGAGTGAATTTGGAACGCAAATGTTACAATTTATTCTTACCGATGGAACGTGATCTCGGAGTCATTTTTCCAGTGGTTGGTACAGTTATGCAGCATAGAAGTGTACCATGTTAATAATTACACCGTAATGCCCTTAAACCTCCTCACTTTTAAAGCCTTTTAAGCGTACTGAACATACGGCAGAAAGTATGCTTGCCACTCACTTACCAATGCGCGAGAGGTTTCAATAAGCGACAGCAACACCAGCGCCAGCGGTGAGTCTAGGTAATATATTCCAAGGTCTTTGTGTAAAACAGTGACATTCGAAGTATGAGAGAATATGTATAACAGTGATGAGAGAATATGTATAACAGTGACGTTGGGAGTATGAGAGACTATGAATAGCAGTGATGAGAAAATATGTAACACACTGACGTGAGTATGACAGAGTATATGTGGCATGTGCATGAGAGAGTAGGTGTATATATAACAGTGACAGCATTATTAAAGTGACAGTATGAGAATGAAAGTGTAACAGTGACTATATGAGGATAAATGAGTACATGTAACAGAAACTGTGGAAACGAGTGCTTTTCTGTACTGTTTAACGCCCGCTGGTGATAATTAGAGTATGAAACAGCGACGGTGTGTGTATGTCTATGTGTGAATTGAGAGAAATAGGGGGGCGGATGGACAGAGGGAGAGAGAAGGACAGAGAGGGGGTGAGAGAGAGAGAGAAGAAGTTTAAGTATCTGAGCTAGACAATTGAGCAAAATCAGTACCAAAAATGTTGGCTACGTCAAACGTACCAACAGTTCCTTCAGTTGTTTTAAGTCCAGCGATTGGCGTATGAGTCGTTTTTCTGTCCATGCACCTTAAGGGGCCGCGCCGTGGTTGAGTGATCAGACCATTCGCCTCTCACCTAGAGGGGGCGAGGTTCGATCCCAAGCATGTGAGATTTGTGGTGGACAAAGCGGCGCAGGGGCGGGTTTTCTCCGGGTTCTCCAGTTTCCCCCGCCATCTCATTCAACCGGGGCTCCATCTTCATGTATTATCAGTGTCATCGCCTGCGGTGCCATTGCAGTAAAAGCGGGCGTTAAACACTACCAAAAAATGCAACTTAACTTATCCCATACAACAGAGGGAGGTGCATGTCGATTGAATGAAGGTACAAACTTTCTCCATGGTGTCTATTTGCTATTGATAATAGCTTATCTAGATTTGGCAGGCATCTTTGTATACTGTATCAGGTTATCCAGTGATGGGCAATACTTGAAAATCCTGAAAACACACCTGTGAGCATGACTGGCATTCTTTCATTCATACACCCCCCAAGAAGGACTAGACTGCTCAGCAACATCAAGAATATATTTTGTGAGATGTTTCACTAGCACATTGACAGAGTTGTGCTCATTATAGTCAAAAACATCCAACCAGGAGTAAAGGTTCCAGTTGGTTTGATCTAAGCGTCATCTTGGTAAACATGAGGAACATGCATCTTGTGTTAAGCGACTCACAAAGGGGTCACTAGAATATAAATCCGATGACATTCCACTATAAGCAAAATGCTAATTGTAGTGAACAAACTGCTATATCCAGATATGAAAAGATTTTTAAAATGTCAAAAAGAAATGTAGGCTGTCAGGAGAGCTAGGTTATAACTGTCCAATTATTTTACCTCTCACACAAGCACGAGGTGGGTCCCAAAGTGGATGGTGGGCATCATCTACCAAAAGAAAAGGTGTTGGTAGTGGGGAAAGTAGATCTCCTAAAAAAGTGTGCCAGGGGTCATCAGACACAGGCAGATATATATTACAATGCTGAATCTGGTGGATGACAGTTTAATCGTTAGAGCGATTGACTGGGTGTCAGACTATTAGGATACCGAATATATCATCTCCGAAAGCATTATATACTGCCCTGTGCAGATATGTCATCTTCCGATGATGGATCTTACCTTACAGAGATGCACCGTTTGATTTTGAATCTCTCTTGTGGATGTAGCTTAGTCTCTACAACCAAAGGATCATTCTGGTTAAGCAAAAGTTCAAGCTTGGGTCAATATGTTCTTATTCTGCATATGTTTCACTGTAGGATAGCCATGCTCTTTATTGTGGGATAAATTCTACATTGTGGTCATTTCTATTTTGAAGGCTGCGGTGGCGGGTCAGCTTTTTCTTTTTTTGTATTGGGCTAATATCTTCTACAGGAGGATGGTCATGCCTCTTTATCACTATTCTTCTGACGGTGAGGGTAGTATCCCCTTGCTCCATCTCCTCCACTTGGTAGACTCTCTTTCCATTCGCAAAAGTGTGGTTCGAGTAGCTCGAATCGATTGGAAATAGAGCCCGGCGAAGTTGAACGTCGTCGACCTGAGTCCTTTCCAGATGAATCCTCAGAAGAGGACCTCCTTGGACTTTTGTTTCCCTTTGTTGTTTTGGGAATAAGTTTTATGCTTTCCTTGAAATTTCTTTCAGGAGTTTTATATATTATTGTTACCTTGCCAGTCCTTTTGGTTAACATCGGTTGCTTTTGTGACCATATAACTGTAGTGCTTTTTGCAGTTCTAGCTGTAGCACAAGTTGATACTAATTAGATGTTGATGTCAAAGGCCTAGGAAGTGATCTAACTGAGAGAACCTTTCCTTCAACAGTGGCTCTGTTTATATCGCAGGCCTCAGTTGCAATTTCCTGACTTGGAACTGATTTAGTTACATATATAGCACATAGTTGAACTTTCTGAGCCACAATCGTGATGTTATAGAATATATATTGTACATATTCAGAAAGCAACAACATTAAAAATGCTCCATATTTTTACTTTTTTGAATTTGCAAATAATATATATTTTTTAATTTCTATCACAGAATTAAGGTTCAGAAGATAACTGCTTAGACTAAGAATAAGCATGCAAAAGTGTGATTCTGTACTGCAAGTGGTATCAGAGAAAAAGGTATATGAATTCACATGTTCTAAGACTAAGTTTTATTACTTTTCTGCTGAATGAAATGCTTTTATTGACTCAACCATATTAAGCTATTAATGCAAATAACTAGTTGAAATAATTTTCATGATTTATAAAATAGAATAGAATAATTTATACAAATTTCTTGCAAAAATGTAATACTTGAAAGCAACGTAAATTCAACTCAGTTAAGGAACTTCCTTAGGGAAGGCGGAAATCGCTCCCTGCGGCGCCGGAAATTAAGGATACTCAACTATGAACATTTATCAAAAAGGGGAAAAAACGATCTTTTTTGCCTAATTAAATAATTAATGCTTGTAGCTCAATTTCCTGTTGTTTTTATTACCATGCAGCGCTTTAAACCGTAACACGTGACGATTTAAATGGACGACTGTAAGTGGGTGTGGTGCTTTAACCTTTTCATTAAGGTGAAAAATTGCTAAAATCCGAAATCTTAAAACATTTGGGCTTAAATATGTCTATTTCAAGATGAAAATACAATGATATCCGCTAATAACTAAAAAGAAAAAAAAAAGTGAGTATAATAATATGTTTCAAAATTTACAAAACAGGTCTAACACAAGATGCTTCTATTTGCCTCGCCATCATCCAGGTATGTCTTACCGCCGATTATTTAACCTGGACTCTCCCCATCGTAAACCACAGGCGAGATAGCACCCGGCGGGCTTCCCCACACCCCACCAACAGCATATATCCGGCCGTGATATAGAGACTGTTTTGGCGGCAGAGTGCCGCTTGACTCGGACCAAATAAATTGCAGTTTTTCTTTGCTTTATATATTATTCGAAATTTGTGTAAATAGTCCATAAGGTTTGACAGATGTTCATGATTTAAAAATTGCTGCAGCAGAATATGAAATTCTAAGGCTTACAAAGAAATAGTGTTAAGTTGTATGTTAAACTTTAAAACATATTTTCTCGTGTTTTTCTTTTTCAGCATTTTCAAAACTTCAAATTGTTCCACACGATGCAGTTTTCAAAACAGAAGCTTGAACATTTTTATGCTTGGATAAAAATAGCACAAAAGAAAGTTGGTGAGATAATTTTTTTCTGTCACCAGTGCACTTCTAATTAAATAATAAGTCATTCTTCCATAGAAAAAATAGCAAATTAAAAAAATTACAATTAAATAATTTGTTTCTCCTAAACCAATAATGAGATAAAAATGTCATCTCATCAATTTACTAAAAGTATATTTATCCGTATAACTACAAAGTATTATATTTCTGTAACTGAAGTTGCATCGTGTGGAATGATTTAATTAAATGACAATAAAATACTATAAGTATGTTAACATCACAGGAACTATTTTTAAAAAGAACTGAATACTGGAATTGCTGTGTTAAAGTTTCAAATCAATCCAAGCAAAATTATAGATTTTAGGTTTTTCACAGATGGGTTTCCTTAATGCGACGTGCAGAGAGTGGCGAAGACGAAAGTGCATTGTCTAGCTCCGCCATAGTGAAAAGGCGATTATAATCTTCAAGGTTTCCATACCGAAAAGAGAATCTTTGAGATTTCACCTGAGCCTTAACTGAAAGAAACTTGGGGAAATAATTGTCTGAGTTAGACACCTGAGAGAAAGCACTGCCTAAAGTGTTCGCCACGTCAAATGTATAAAAAACAGCAGGCTTTTTGAGACCGATGACCATGTGGCTCAATTTTCTGGCCACACGCCTCAACTTATACCATACAACAGAGGAAGGTGAACTGCGATTAAAGGAAGCTAGAAACTTGCTCCACGATTGTTTTTTGATATCCTTATTAATTTGCCTAGATTTGGCATACATCTTCTTATATCTTATCAGGCTCTCCAGAGTATGGCAACTCTGGAAAAAAAAAAAAAAAAAAAACAATTGAAAGCACGCCGGTGAACACGAATGGCGTTCCGGCATTCATCGGTCCACCAAGGAACCGCAAATGGACGTGGTGGGCCAGGCGACCGCGGAATAGACTGAACTGCAGCAGCAATAATGGTTGCGGTGAGGTGGTCAACTAAAGAGTTTACCGGGTCGTACTCGTTGTAGTGAAAAACGGCCAATCGGGAAAAAAGGTTCCAGCTGGCGCGATCTAAACGCCATCTAGGTGTGCATGTGGAACATACGTTAACGACTAAGAGACTTATGATAATGGGAAAGTGGCCACTAGAATGTAAGTCAGAGATGATATTCCAGCGGAAGCTAACTTATGCCTGTGGAGAGCAGAACACTATATCGAGGTGGGGAAAACTGTGAAAGGCGTCAGATAAAAATGCACCCTCTCCGGTGTTTAGGAGGGTTAGGTTATTTTGGTCCAAAAAATCTGCAATTATCTTACCTCTCGCACAAGCCCGAGAGCAGCCCAAAAATGGTGGTGGGCATTCACATTCCCTATAAACAGAAAGGGTGTTGGTAGCTGAAAAATGAGGTCTTGTAAATCTGTGTGGAAGAGGCGGTAAGATGGAAGAATATATGCACTACAAATAGTAAATCTGGTGAAGGAGAGTGTAATCCTTACAGCGACTGATTGGATGTCAAAAGTATCATCTCTAACAAGCACCATAGTGCCCCCATATGCAGGAACACCATCTTCTGGTGATACATCACAACAGAAGAGTAGTGCCTGAAGGTAATGGTATCTTGCGGATAGAGCTTCGTTTCCTGTAAGCAGACGACCAAAGGCAAATTCTGTTTGAGCAGCAGTTCAAGCTTGTGCCGATGTGGTCGAATAGTACGTACGTTCCACTGTAAAATAGCCATGGTGAATAAAATGGGATAAGATGTAGATAGAAGGTCCTTTCTGCATATTGGAATGTGCTGGTCTGTTTAATTTGTTTTTCTTCGCCGTCGGACTAACACTCTTTTCAGCAGCGCATTCTTGACGCTTAAGCACTGTCCGTCGTGCAGCTCAAGTACCTCGAGCCCATTCGAAGTAATGATCGGTGAAGATGGTCGTCACCGATGGGAGCTCGTCCCAGAAGACTCCTCGGAAAAGGATCTACGTGGAGAGCAACGTGGGCTTTTGCTACCCCTGGAGGATTTAGGAGTAGTCGTTAAACGTTCTTTCAGAAAGTCGGTTCTAACACAGCTGGTCCTGAAACGATTCACGGGGGCAGAAAGTACTGCGGTACTACCAGTCTTAGTGCCAGAGGTCCAAGGTTTGGGTAGCATAGGTGCCGTACTAGGCTTACACTGATGGATTTGGCAGAAGTTGATGCCGACGTAGACGTAGATGGCTTCGGTAGTGTTCTGGCAACGATAATCTTTTCGGACATTGTGGCCCCGTTGTTATCACAGGTCTGAGTTGCGATATCTCGCTTTGGTACCGGCTTACCTGCGACTGAGCTGTTAGAACCGAACCACGGGACAGAGGGTTGACTAAAACGCAGCAGCTTACGGGCTTCCGAGAAGGACACAGTCTCTTTCACCCGTATCCCTTGTATGGCCCTCTCCTCTGCAAAACGGGAACAACCCGGGAATTGGACGGATGTTCTCCATGGCAGTTGACGCAGGATGGGGTTGACGTACAACTGCCATCATGTGTAACATCGCTGCAGTTAACACATGTTGAACGACCACTAGAGAACTCGCTGGTGTGCCCAAAGCGCTAACACTTGTAGCACCTGAGAGGGTTTGGGATGTATAGTCTCACCTCGATGGCTTCGTACCCTGCCTTAATCCCTTGGGGTAGATCTACCCGATCAAAGGTAAGAAACAGGGTACGAGTGGACACGAATTCACCATTTACTCTCCTCTGAACACAGCAATAATACCTTGTCCCACAAGATGCTTCTGAATCTCATTGGACATACCGTCCAGAGCGCGGGTGGTGACAACGCCGCGCGAGGAGTTCAAGATCTTATGCATCTTGACTTTAACCGGGTAGCTGCCCATCATAATGGCTTTCAGTAGTTTAGCTTCCTGGGAACCTGCCAGTGATTCTACCAGGAGCGTGCCATTTCGTGTGCAAACACAGGAATCTCGATGGCAAATGGACTAACCGAAGAAAACGTCCTACCTTCCTCTGTTCTTTCAATCACTAAGTAGTGAGCACTTGACTCGACTACCTTCTTTCCGAATACAATGCTAGATTTGGATTTTGTTTTTAGGGCTATAAACGATTGTCTGTAATTTATCCACCAGTGCTCCCCACCCATCGCGGAGCTTAACGAGGGGTTACTCCACTGGGGTGACAGGGCCACACAGAGAATATAGCTGGCATGCCATCCCACTCACCCTGGAGTTTAGTATAAAATCTAGTCCTAGCCGATTGTCCAAGGGCTTAGTCCCTAGCCTCCCGTTTAGTTGAAGCAGAAACCAAAGTGGTGTATTTGGCTGCGCATGCTCCCCCGTTACTGAAGAACAGAAGCCCCAGATTCAGATTTGCAACCCTCAACCAACCTGGATATTCCTTTCCACCGACACGGGTCTCCATGCACGACCTACATGTGGGTGGGCATTTCGAGCTATTGACTCCCTCACCACTCAGAGATTGCCCACTGATGGAGTCAAGGCTGGACCTCTGGCACAGCAAACCCATACCTATTGTAGTAGACCCTTGAGTGGGTGTGATATGTGTTGAAGAATACAATACAAATATTTGGGTAACCAACTCTCATCATCTTAGCATACCTTTTCTAAAAACGTGGGGTTTGTGTATATTAATTTTCTTTTACCGAACAGAATCCTTTTTTTTTCAAGATAAATACTGTGTTTCAGCCATACATTTTTCAATACTCAAAATCAAAAAATCCTGTTCTACAGATGATTATGGTTATGGTTTATTAAATAATGGGTTTTGACATTTTAAATTTTCTGAAAACATAGATTAAGGGAAATGCTAGCTTTCTAAAGTATGTTATATGACAGATTATCTGTCACTTCCTGCATTTCATAAAATATAATTTTCTAAAATGTTAACATCAGGGTTATATTATTAATTTAAATGGCACTTAATACCTATGTCCACTATTATGTTTCGCTATTATATACCTCCTTAATATTACACCACGCCCACAAAATATGTTGAAGTTTAAACTTTCTTTTTAAATATTTTAAGACATTTGTAAACTATTAATATATATATATATATATATATTTCTGATGGCAATTCCTTCTAGGGAGTCTGCACTTAAAGGTACAAGAAACATTAACTTATATATTTCAATCAGAATATTTTCAAGTCAATAAAGAAGTTAACTTTTCTTATACTGTTAAGTGACGGCTTCTCAGAAGGAATTGCCATCAGCTTAACGTATAGATTGTATCCCTTTTTCTTGATATTTTGTTAGCCTCTTTACCAATGTCAGCTGAATCATCTGACTGATGATCAGGATCGTCATTGCTACTCCAACATGAGAACTCCCTTAGCAGTTCTTTGTTTTCTTCACAACTTTCAATTCTTGTGTATGCTGTAAAGTATGCCTTTTAACTTAGTAACCAATAAAGACCTGTTACTTTTCTTTGAACATAATGCACTGATGTGATATTTTGAGGTGCAAGATTTCTTTATTGTTTAAACAATAAAATGTGCTTGTGTTTATTACATTGTATGAGTTCAAGATTTTGTGTACTTCGACCTTCACTGGATAGCTTGCTAACTTCTGGCCTGGAATGGTGATTGTGCTTCTACCACAGGTTCTTACGAGCTCTAATTCAAGATTTTACAGGACCAGCAATTTTATTAAGACCCTTTTGAATCAAAAATGAACTCATGTTTGAGAGCTTTCTTCCCTCCTCTATTCTATTGACATAATGTGGACCACTACACTCTACTATTACTTTTCCTAATGCAGTAACATATTTAATGAAGGTTTTTGTTTTTGCCATAAAAACAGTTTTTAATTTTCACCCCCAGTGCTGCTCACCCACCTCAGAGTCTGATAATGGTTTACCCCACTTGGATGACCGGGCTACACAGGGGATACAGCAGACTCACTGTCCCACTCATCAATAGCAAGTAACAAACTATATAACTAGCCTAATTTATTGACAGTAGAAGACTGTTGCTTACCTTGTGTTATGTAATTCAAAATGCATAATTTAGCTACACCACATTTTTTAGAATGGCTATATGCACTGTAGGTAAACAAATAAAGAATTATAAGTTATGTTAGGAAAATACTTTTCAGCATGAAATCATGGTAAAAAATTATTTTAAATTCACATTGGAGAGTAAAATGTATTTGGGAAAAATATTGTGCCCACACTGTATTTAGAAAAAATTCTGCAACACATATTGAAAAGAAGAGCAGAAAAATGCATATAAATTGGTTAATATTAATGCTTCTGCTATTTTATAAATGTTCTAAATTCACAATAAATATTTGTTATATATCATATTTTGTTAATTTCAAGGTGAATTTGCAGAAACATTTTCATGCGGAAGTCACGTTATGGGAGATTTAGTTGTTGCAGTAGTCATTTTTTAAACGTAAGAATATGCCAATAAAATAATAAAAAAACCTTAACAGTCCAAGGTACAAAAAGCTATCTTGGACAAGGCAATGTATTGTTTGAATGAAATGAACATATGCCACCAGCATTTATTCTATTGTTTGAAAGTATTAGTATGAAACAATATACACATGGCTGTTTGGAAAATACTTAAAGCATCATACGAGGGCCATACTGAAAGTCATGAGCAACACTGTTTTACAATCTTAATATTTATTTTTAAGCCAAACCAAATACATCATCATAATCTACAGACTTTCTTTCACTTTTCGACATAGTCTCCATTGTTTTGCATACATTTTTCCCATCGTTCTACAAGTTTGAAAATGCCCTTGTGATAGAACTCCGTTCCAGCTGCCTGCAGACCCTGACGCACTGCTTTTCGAATATCCTCCAGTGTTTCGTAACGTTGGCCACGCATCTGCTCCTTCACAGAACCGAAAAGATGGTAGTCGGAGTGTGCCAAGTCCGGACTGTAGGGAGGATGTGGAAGAGTTTCCCACCCTAATGCCCTGATCTTCTCCATAGTGGCACGGGCAGAATGCAGACGCGCATTATCCAGTTGAAGGATGATCCTCTTTCCAGGGCGTTTATCACGCAAAGCCCGACGGAGCTTCAGAAGTGTCTTGACGTAGCGGGCAGAATTTATGGTTTGTCCAGGTTCAAGAAAGTCAACCAGAATGCAACCTTGTGCATCCCAAAAGACACTTCCCATAACTTTTCCTACAGACTGCACTGTCTTCGCTTTCTTCTTCGATGGTGAGTTCAAGTGGTGCCATTCCATACTCTGACGTTTCGTTTCTGGCTCATAGTGATGGAACCAGCTCTCATCTCCAGTCACAATACACGTCAAAAATGCATCACCTTCATTATGAAATCTCTGAAGAAGATTTTGTGCAATGGTTCTTCTCTGAGGTTTGTGGTCTTCAGTCAATAAACGGGGGACCCAACGGGCACAGACCTTTCGATAACCCAAGCTTGGATCATTTCTTGCACTGCACTATTACAAGTTGCGCAGCAATTTCATTCACAGTGAAACGCCTATCTCCTGTAATGAGCTCATCAACTCTTTCCTTGTTGCGTTCTGTAGAGGCAGTTCGAGGACGCCCGCTACGAGGCGCATTTTGCAGACTCGTGTTTCCACCTTTGAAATGTTTCACCCATCTTCTAACACTGCTGGCACCTATGCAGACACCTCCATACGCACGTTGAAGTCTGAGATGAATTTCAGGAGCAGATTTCCCTTCTTTCACAAGGAATTCAATGACAGCACGCTGTCGAAACGAAACATCAATGTCAGCCATTTTTCAAACACCGTCTGTGGTCACGTGATAGAAGCTAATGACGTCACAATATGTCAACATGTGGCTTAAAGTCTGTAGATTACGATCCTGCAATTCGTTTCATTACATTGTTGAAATTTAAATTTGTACAATGGATTGCTCCTGACTTTCAGTATGCCCCTCGTAGTAGAAAACTTTCTGTTTTCCATGATGATAAAATTGGGCATTTTGTAGATAAATTCATTTGCCACCATATTATGAAAAAGACTGACACCCTTTTTGCAAATCCACACTAGAAGACTCATGTACTAAATTGTGCCTTTTTAAATGTGACATATAGAAGCTTTTGTTAGAAATTTCACATTTGTGAAGTCTTTTAATTTCATGTATCAAACTATATAATTTCAAAGACAGCAAATTATTAAATGTCTCTTTGCAAAATTTACAAATAAGAGGCCTTTAACCTGCATGTATCAAGTTATGCCTTTTCAAATGCGGCAAACACATAAAGCTTTTTCTACAAATTTCACACTTTAGGGCTATTTTCCCTGATGTATCAAATTGTGTAACCACAGAGATGAAATATATGTAAAGCTCTTTTCATAAATTTCACATTTGTAAAGCATTTTCCCTTCATGTGTCAAATTATGTGTTTTTAGAGCTGATGGATAAGTAAATGTCTTCTGACAAATTTCATACCTGGAGGCTCTTTTCCTTTGTGTGACAATTTATGCAACCTCAGATGTAACAAATGTGTAAAGTCCTTCTCACAAGCTTCACACTTGAAATGGAAATGGCATGTTATTTATGGACGCTCTTTAAGTGCTGTGGTTCTCAGCATCCCATTCTATACTGGGCGTGAAAGACCGCTTAATTTTGCTCAGAGGCCTCTCTTATCAGGCTTGAGGTTCTTTTACGTGCCGTAAATCTACGACACGGGACCAACGGCTTTACTTCCCTTCCGAAGGAGTTTTACACCCGAAAAAATCCATCGTCCTCCGCCGGGTTTGAACCCGCGACCTTGGATATATGAAGCTAGCATGGTAAGCATTACACCACGGAGGGCGATAAAAAAAATTTCACACTTATAAGACATTTTACCCTCATGTATCAAAACTCTGTGATTTCAATTTACGCCTCTTTTCACAAATTTCTTAGTTGTCAAGATTTTTACTCTTATGCACCAGATGATGTCTTTTCAAACCTGACAAATAAATAAAGCTCTTATCACAGATATAACATTTGTGAGGACTTTTGCCCTCGTGTATTAAATTATGTCTTTTAAATCTGCTCAAATCAGGAAAGCTCTTGTCACAAATTTCACACTGGTGAGGCATTATACCATTGTGTATAAAATTGTGTGATTTTAAACATGATAACCGAGTAAAGCCCTTGTTACAAATTTTGCATCCATAAGGTAATTTAGAATCATGCATCAAATTATGAAATTTTAAATATGACAAACGAATAAAGCTCTTGTCACAAATTTCACATTTGTGGGGCTTTTTACCCTCATGTATTAAATTATGCAATTTCAAGTCAGACTGCTTAATAAATCTCATCTCACATATTTTACAGTTGTGATGCTTTTCACCTTCATGTGTTAAATAATGTTTTTTCAAAGTGTGCAAATGAATAAAGGTCTTCTCACAAACATTACACTTGTGAGGCCTTTTACCCTCATGTATCAAATTATGTCTTTTCAAATGGTACGCATCAAGAAAACTCTTTTCACAAATGTTACATTTGTGAGGTCTTTTATTTTCATGTATCAAATAATGTCTTTTCAAATGGTACAAATGAATAAAACTTTTGCCACAAATATTACACTTGTGAGGCCTTTTACCCTCATGAATCAAACTATGTAATTTCATAGATGATTTTGAAGTAAAGTTCTTATGACAAATATTGCACTTGTGGAATAATGAAGCCCGCTGTAAGGTTTGTTTCCATTACTAGCTTTACGACATTGTTCTGAGTGTGCAGGTTGAGTTTTTGTAACATCACTTTCAGGACAATCCTTTTCATTACTGTGTCTTATTTCACCTGAGGCTTCAGTAGATGATTTTAATAATAAATGATCACTGCTATCAGCAGAAATTGCTTCTGTGTGTAATCTGAAATTTTGGAGGATACACAATAATCAAAGAATGGTGTCAAATTTATAAAAGAATTTGTTTGCTAAGAATTGTAAACTACAGCCACAAATGCTTTATGAAAGGCAACCACATTGTTTATTCGAGTTACAATAATATTATTAATCTGCATTATCATTAAGTACTTGCCTTCTTATGTTTGTGGCAATACAATGAGAACTACATCAAATTACAGGTTTGCTTCAAAGTAATTCCTTTTTTTTTTTTTTTATATAGTGTTTAACACCCAATTTTACTATTTGTGGTGTCACAGGAAAGTAATTCCTAGTAGAGTATATTTTCACAGCAAAGGGATTATCTACAAGTTAGTAAACAGCAGCCAACTCAATGGTGAAATGTCTCAAATTTGGTTAGTACTTTTGCAAACCTTCTGGCACATGAGTTTCTCCACCCACCCACTCTAATTAAGAAAGTTCATTTTACTATCTGCTCCTTGTTTTATCCATTTTGAGGTAAATATTTACAGAAATGGGTCATTACAGATTTAGCTGAAGATAAAAGGCTGAAGTAACAGATTTTTGTTGTTGTATGAATATAACAGATTGTAAACCCCATATGGTTATCATATCTGGAGAAGCAACAAATAAGAGGTTCATATAACAAAATGGTCAAATATTCAAACAAATAACAATATATATCACATTACAAAAAAGTATTTGAAATATGTAGGTGTTTTATACGAGCTACACTTTTTTTTTTACGAGGTACGTCCAGAAAATAAGTTCCGTTTCAATTTATCTCCGCTGAAGAGCTGCAATCGCAGTTCCGCACATGCGCGGTAGACGCTCTGTATCAAGGAGAAGAAACGTGCGCCATTTTGAGATCGCTATCAGCTATATACGCTTTGTTGTGCTTGTTTACAATGTCGGTGTTGATTGAAAATCCCGCCGCTTGTGAAATCAGATCTGTGATTCGTTTTCTGAATGCTAGGAAAGTGAAACCAATTGGAATTTATCGGTAAATTTGCGAAGTTTACGGACAATATGCGATGAGTGATTCAATGGTGAGAAGATGGGTCCGACAGTTCAATGAAGGACGTAGTGAAGTGCACGATGAAGAACGAAGTGGGCGTCCATCTTTGGTTACAGAAGAACTGGTTCACGCGATTGATGACAAGATCCAGGAAAACCGCAAGTTTACAATTAGTGCTCTCGCTATGGAATTTCCCCAAAGCTCACGCTCACTAATTCATAAAATTGTTACCGAAAAACTGAAATTTCGTAAACTTTGCTCACGTTGGGTACCAAAGATTCTTACTGAGCAACACAAAACAAAACGGATGGGTAGTGCACTTCAGTTTTTAACCCATTATGATGAAGACGGCGAAGAATTTCTGACACAGATAGTCACAGGAGATGAGACTTGGGTTTCTTACGACACCCCTGAAAGTAAGCGGCAATCAAAGGAATGGAGGCACACTTCATCCCCAGCAAAGGTTAAGCCGAAACAAATCTTGACACCTCGAAAAATTATGTGCACAGTGTTCTGGGACTGGAAAGGCCTTACTCATTAATTTCTTACCGCGTGGCCAAACAATCAAAACAGATGTTTATTGCGAGACACTTAGGAAATGAAAAAGAAATGAAATGGCCTGTTATTTATGGGCGCTCTTTAACTGCTTTGGTTCTCAGCGTCCCATTCTCTATTGGGCGTGAAAGATCGCTTAATTTTGCTCAGAGGCCTCTCTTATCAGGCTTGAGGTTCTTTTACGTGCCGTAAATCTACAACACGGGACCCACAGCTTTACTTCCCTTCCGAAGGAAGCCACACTAAGTATTTTTACGCCCGAAAAAATCCATCGTCCTCCGCCGGGTTTGAACCCGCTACCTTGGGTATATGAAGTTAGCATGGTAACCACTACACCATGGAGGGCGACTGCGAGGCACTTACGAAATTGCACCGCGCAATACAGAATAAGCGCCAAGGTGTTGTTTTTCTTCACAACGCACGACCACACACTGCAAATGTGACGAAAAACCTCCTACAGGGATTTGGCTGGGCGTGTTTGACCATCCTCTGTACAGCCCTGACCTCGCTCCTGGCGACTTTCAACTGTTCTTATATCTCAAATTTTTCCTGGGCGGTCAACACTTCAACAATGACGAAGAGCTGAAAGAAAATGTTTCCAACTTTTTGAAGACACAGGCGGCAAACTTCTATGAAGAACGTATACAAAAACTTGTGCCACGCTATGACAAATGCCTGCAAAATTTCGGCAGTTATGTGGAAAAGTAGTTTAAGAGTTGTAGAATTTTGTGCAATAAATAATTATTCTGTATCCGTACACAATTTAATTTTATTACCAAACGGAACTTACTTTCTGGACGTACCTCATATTCCACAAGCACGATTTATTGGTAATACAGAACTGTACAAAATTAATTTAGAATACATAGGAATTCACACATTAACAAGAGATCCAAACTATTGGTAATGAATGTATTAGATGTCCACAAGGAGACTATTTGTGCACAGATGCCATCTGAATCGCTTGATGCAGAAACCTCTCATGTCCAAAAATTGTAAATTTTCAGGAGAAGGAAAAAACTAAATTACTAGTCACGTAAATTTACTATTGGGAATCCCCGTTCAGCAATATCAACTGGATGGAAAGCACATGTTTTCTCTGAGTTTGTAGTCATCCAGTATTATTTACTTCTGAAATATTGGAACTTAAACTTGTTGGACATTAGGGGTTTCTGTTCCAAACGGATTTAAGTTTTGTAAGAGTATATCTTATTTTAAAAAACACATTACACAAATACAGAGGTTAGTCCAATACAAGTTACATCACTTCTCGGGTCACATAAATGAGTTTGGAATACAGATCTGAGTAAAAGGATTGAATTTCTGGGTCCTGGGGTAAGTAAGGATTGCATATTTTCAAATCTGCCATCTTCTTGTCACTTATCGTTGGCACTTCAGAAGGGAAAGCTGAATTTCATGGAAATTCTGGAATCATGTTTTTTCTGTAAGTCTGAAAGTATGTTCCTGCAGTCCATCAATGAACTGTCGAGCTTTGACTACACCAGGAGTTTGTTTGCAGTAGGAATATTCCATAAATTCAGAATTTGAAAAAATTTGTTTCATAGCTCTCGGAACTTTCCTGCCTTGTGATTCCACAGATTGTACATTTTTCTTATAATGTACTGGCCACCAAGATTTGAAATCAAGAATGTCTTCTTTATGGACCATATGCACAGTGAATGCACTTTTAGAGCTGGAAGAGGTAATTAACTTCGTATAGTCCAGTGGTAAGTAAACACGGTCTTCCTTTTTTACAGTTCGCTTCACAATACTGAAATCTCTGTCACATGGGAGGTAGCTGTGACCTCTGATGGGAAAATATTGATGGATTGAATCGAATCTTCCTTTCGCTATCAATGTCAACATAATCCGGATGACGCAGCGATTTTTGTTTTGGCCTGCACAGCCATCTGAGAAAAGAAAAACGTGCCTAATGCTTGAGCTTACATATTCATTGATGTAATTCAGAATGAATGAACAAACTTCATTTGGGCTCTTTTTAGCTGTTGTTTCATTGTATGTATAAAATACTACTTTGTCAGATTTTAAATCATGGATATTAAAGACATTGTAAGTTAGCTGGCGCAGATAAAATGTGTCTTGAATGGGGATAACTGGAAGCATTAGATTCTGCATGTAATCAACATCTTCACGTTCTCAGCACATCTTTTTCACATAGTCAATTTTTTTGTAAAACTTTTCAGCTCTTCTCCTGTGAACAATCTGTTCTGTCACTGCCATATGTTTGGCATTGTCATTCAAGGTGGGGCTTTTTATTTTCACTTTTAATTCCTCGTAAACACATGTATCAACTTGGGGTCTTCCAAATTTTATATCAAAATTGTCATTGAATATTGTCCAGTAAAACCAGTATGACACTTTAATTTCAGGGTGATCTGATAGAAACAATTCCCACATTTTCTTCACTTTAAGATTCGGTGACAAGTATTTGTATTCTCCACTTGTGTAGTGTCCCTCATTAATTGGAAAACTATTAATGTGGTCTTCAATTAATAATGTCACCTCAGCCGGCATTGCATTGGCGGATCGGTGTTTACCGCGCATATCTTGGGGCGATTTACCGGAACATAGCAGGTCTTCTCTTAGTCTTCGTAATCTATCATCAGAAATACCATAGACAGATAAAAATGCCCTTTTACAGACTTGAATGCGACTACCAGAACTGGACAACCAATATTTGTATGAGTGTTCTTTGGGTTTTCTCTTGTAATGCTCATCATCTCCTGACAATTGCGGACGTTTTCTTGCAATGGGACAAACCTCTATTTGACTTTGCAAATAACCGTCTTGCTCGTTTTTTTGTCGCGAAAGTTAGGAATTTATAATTTAGTTCCATCGTAATATCCGAGTTAATTTTTGTTGTCATGCATTTCCAGGTACATCTGCAACAACAGAGTATTGTCATTAATGATGTGAAAATGCAAAATTATTCTAGCATGAAAGGATAAAAGGGTTTCACAATGAAAAATTAATGTATATGGCTTACCTGCAATCATAACCTTGTTCTCTCGGCTTAACCCGTTTCACCTTTGTAGTTTTCATACTCTTAGTTTTTCAGTCTACTTTCTTTTATTCTCTCACATTTGTAAATAACATTTTTTACACCTTTCTTTCACTTCATTGCAGTTAACTCACCATGAGGGAGTTTTGCACCAAACGAATACTTTAGTAGGCTGTTGCATCCCTAGTTTACAGCGGACATGAGGGGTATTGATATAAATTGATGTGTTTATATGCATAGTATCATATGACCAACAAATTCAAACTCTACAAAAAAGTGGACATGAGGGGTTTCTGCACCAAGCGATTCATCTGTTTTAAAATACTGTTCTTTAAAGTGATATAACTTTATAACATGAAAATACACCATTTTAACACTAGACAAAAGGGAAATATCCATAGTTCTAATTAAAACTGTTTTGTTTCCAGAAAGGTGTATATTTTGAAACAATATACTTAATGCACTTCCCATTAATCTCAATACAAAGTTAAAATTACAATATTATGCTGATATTTTAGCACTGCAATTTGAAATGTACACTTGTCTATGTAGCTTTGAGAGAAATGACTAACCATTTAGAAATACATTGAAACCATTTTAAGTGCATATTTAATATCTTGAGAATGCAGATATATTAAATTTGGACACTTTGTATATAAGGATGTAAGCACTATTATTTTTTGTTTTTTTATAGCATTAGATGCCCACTTTTACAACGGGTGGCACTGCAGGTGATGACACTGGTGATACATGGAATCCATGAAGATGGAACATCGGTAGAATGCGATGGTAGGGAGACCCCAGAGACTGGTGCTTTGTCCACCACAAATCCCAAATGTGGTCACTTGGGATTGAACCCAGGCCATCTAAGTGAGAGGCATGTGGTCTAACCACTCAGCCATGGCACAGCCTGTAAGCACAGTATAGTGACATTCAAGATGTGATCAAAAAGTTCCGAAAATGAGGCCACAAACACAGAACAACATTATGAATTTTCTATTCTACATTGTCACCCTTCATGGTACAGGGCAACATGCTAGCCTTTGGCTCCCAAGGTCACAGATTCAAACCCAGTGGAGGATGATGGTTTTTTTTTTATTGTAAAAATCCTTCCTTCAGTAGGGAAGTAAAATCTGTATCATAGATTTACAGCATATAAAAGAAACTGAAGCCTGATAAGAGGTCTCTCAGCAAAATTAAGTGGTCTTTCAAGACCAATATAGAACGGGATGCTGAGAACCACAGCAGTTAAAGGGTGTACATAATTAAAGAAGCTCAAATTTCAATTTCTTTAAGAGTTGATACTAATTTACTACTTTTACTACTGTTGGAAGCACCTCTGGAATTCATCTTATTTAAACAAGCGCAGAGTCTTCAGGGATTTGCAATGGACAACATTGATGTCCTCAAAACAGTGTCCTTGGAGCTGTATTTTAAGTTCAAGGGAAAAGAAAAGTCTGCTGGAGTCTAATCTGGAGATTAAACTCCAGCAGACTAATGGAGTCTAATCTGGAGAATACGCAGGATGTGGAACAGTCAGTATTCATCCTATCTTTATAAAAAAAATTGGTGGACAGAAAGCGTTTTGTATGCAGGCGTATTGTCGTGATGCATGAATCAGTCACCATTTCTCTGCCTCTTCGTGTCACATATGCTCCCTTAATGTTTATAACACTTGTTTGTAGTACACTTGATTCACTGCTTGACCTTGTGGTACAAATTTTTTTTTAAGTTAAAAAAAAAAAAAAGCAATGATGATTGTCTTCACCTTGGGTCAAACTTGCCTGGCCTTTTTGGGGTGTAAAGATGAAAAATTCCTCCATTATGAAATTAGTTGCTTTGTTTCTGGATTGTATGCATAAATCAATGTTTCATTGCCAGTAAAACTTTCTCCATAAACTGTGAGTGTTTTTGAAGCTATTCTTTGAGATCTGTGCCGGCAATCACATGACTTTTCTTTGGTCATTTGAAAGGAGATAGGGAATGAACTTGGTGACAATTATTCCCATGTCCAAATCATATTTTAAAATACTCTGAACACCTCCAAAGGAGAGTCCTAATGAGTCCGAAAGTTCTATTATAATGCATCTTTGATTTAATATTATTTTCCCTTACCTGATTGATGCTTTGTCATTTTCCTGGAATAGGGTCGCCATGAATGATGTACATTTTTCATAGATTTCATATCACTTTTAAATTTTGGAAAACACTGAAATGCTTGCGTTTCACGCATTACTTTCTTCCCATAAACTGCTCTTAGCATTTCATAGCTTTCTTGTTGCTCTTTTCCAGTGTTTAAAGCAAAATTTGATGTTTCTTCTTTGTTCTTTATAAGCAGGCATTTTTGCTGCACAAAAATTGCAGCAAGTCCAAAATATGCATTTACTTCAGAGCTTCTAACTCTGCACAGCAAGGTCACATTTTTATCATGAAGAAACACTGCATGTGTAAGAATTAAAGACAGCACAATGACAGCACTCTTGTTAAACCATTCCAGAAACTATTTGATCACACCTTGTATGTTGTAAAAGCAAATGATATAACTTTTAACATTTAACACCTGTCTTAAGTTTTAAAGCGCCCAAAGTTTAAGATATTTTCTATTAACTGTAATGTAAGGACTAAATTGTATACTTGCTATATGTAATTTTGTATGTTTTGACACGTTCTATGTAGAAGCCTGCTTGCCATCAAGAACCTACACATCAGCGTCTGCGTCGGCATTGCCATCTGCCAAATCTGTCACCGGATAGAGCACCATCGGAATCATGTCACCCATACCGCCGACTTCCAGCAATAACACTGGTCCACCCGTAGGGTATTGAGCTCCATCAAATAATTTCAAGACCAGTTGTGTTACAACAGACTTCCTTAAATAAAGAATTAAGTCCTCTCCCAAATTATCCAAAGGAAGAAGAGTCCCCGCCACTCTCCACTCAGATCATGATGCTTATCTGAATCAAAATATACACTGCATCTGTTTCCTTGCAGTCTGAAATCCAGTCAGTTACTGTAAGGATTAAGCTGCCATCTTCCTCCCTCCAATGACCTCTCACAAACTCATTTAACATTTGGTTTCAGTTACCCACAGCATTTCTGCTAGTAATGGACGTAAATCCCACTACTCATTTTGCGACTCACCTCGAAATTGTGCGAGAGGTACAGTGCTAGCCGATTCTTTTGAGAATATCTCTCTCTTCTGAACACCGGAGAGCCTACATTTCTTTCTGACGGCTTTCATAGTTTTTGACACTTAGATTTAGCGGTTTGTTATCCACAGGTGGGAGTTTCCTTACAATTGAATATTATATCTGAATTACATTATAGTGACTACTTTCCTAATTTTATGTCTCTCTTAGCACAAGATGTACCTTCCACATCTTTACTTAGATGACACTTAGATCGAGCAAACTGAAACCTTTATATCCGATTGACTGTTTTAATACCACCAAAACGACTCGGTGGACTTTTTAGTCGAACCTCTCAAAGCCACCATTCTTTCTGCTGCTGAGCTGTCTCTTCCGACTGGCCATCTCGACAATTTCCGGTTCCATAGTCCACAGATGCATACCTTGATGTCACTCGTTCACACAGGCGTACTCTCAGGGTCTTCCAACGTCGCCAAAAGCTGGAGAACCTCATACAGTATAAGAAGACGCGTGCTCAATCTAGATAAGTCTTTAAGGATAGCAACACACTGTAATGGAACAAGTTTATAACTTTCTTTAATCGACATAGCCTTCCTCCGCCGTATAGGATAAATTGAGGCGTGGGACTGCAAAATCGACTCACGTACCAATCGCCGATCTCCTTACACCGAACTGTTATGATAACTTTGACGTGGCGAACGCTTTAGATAGGCTTTCGCTCAGGTATCTACCTCAGACAATTATTCCCCGAGTTTCTTGCCGTTAAGATTCGGGTGGAATCACAAGGATTCTCCTCCGTAAACCTTGAGGATTACAATCGTCTTTTCACCATGGCGGAGCTAGAGCTTGTACTTTTATCTTCACGAACATCTTCACCAGGTCCAGCTGGCATCCACGTCCAAATATTGCAACACCTCTCTCGGAAGGTAAGGCTTTCCTGCTCGAGGTCTATAATCATGTCTGGGTTGACGTTACTTTTTCAGGAAACCTGTTTTGAAAACCGTAATTGGCCCTCGTCTTATTTCCAGCTACCGCCCTATCCCCCTCACTACTTGCGACTGCAAAGTGATGGAACACATGTTAGATGGACGATTGGGATGGTGGTTGCAAGCCCACGAAGTCCTGACTGACATCCAGCTTTCGAAGATGTCAGTCAGCGGCTGATCACCTGGTATCGCTATCGACGCACATCATGAACGGCTTTCTTAGGAACTGTCAAATATTTGCGTTATTTTGTTACCTCAAAAAGGCCTGTGTTGAGTGTTGACAAGAACTGATACTATGTTCCCTTCACAACTGGAAGATACATGGACGCCTACCTCTCTTCATTCAGGAGTTTATGAGAGAAAGCGTTTTCTGAGTAAGAATTGGCTCGTGTTTTCTAGTCGCTTTATTCAAGAGAACGGAGTGCCGCAGATTTTGGTGTTTGCTATAGCAATTAACTCTATATCGCAATGTGTTCCCTCAGGGGACTCATTCTGCTTATTTGTAGCCGACTTTGCCATCTTTTGTTTTTCTCAGCATACGCCGTTTTTGGAACAAGGTCTGTCGCGGTGTTTGCACAACTAATTTAATTAGAGTTCTCAACACGGCTTTCATTTCTCAACTGAGAAGTCAGACTGCGTTAACTTCTGGCGCCGTAAAAGACAATTGGTGTCTTCGCTTCTACTCATTCCAGATTTTCTTCCCTTCGCAGATGAAACGAAATCCCTTGGGTTGCTCTTCGTATGCAAACTTTCTTGGACTACACAATTAGCACAGCTGAACGCGCGAGGTGCACATTCTCTCAATATTTTACGGGGAGCGTATCTTCTGGAGCGGATCACACAGTGTTGCTGCGTGTTTATCATGCACTGATCCGATCTAAGTTGGATACGGAAGCACTGTTTATTTTTCAGCACGTTCATCCGTGCTTAGAAAATTGGACGCTATCCATAATCAGGACATCGTGTGGATTTAGGTCCCTTTTCGATAATCCCAGTTTTTAGCCTCTATGCCAAGCGGCACAACTCCCTCTGTGGCGCTGGCATAATGTCCTGCTAGCCAATTATGGCTGTGGACTTAAGCGTACTCCTGGGCATCCAACGTCTCCCCCTTTTTTCTGTATCGAACTGCATGAACATTACCTCCAGCTCATACTCAATCCAAAGCCTGCAGGTTTTCGTTTCCGTTAGCTTCTTCAGCAGCTTAATGTTGAAATACGTAGCATGTATACCAAGAAGATGAGGGTGTACCCACCTTGGTTACGTACTTCATCCCACCCTCGGGATAAGGCTTACGCGAAATCTGATACGCGTAAGCCTGTCTAGTATCCGTTCTTGTTTTTTTTTAACAAACTGCAGTGTCCGTGTTGGTAGTTGGTACATACACCGATGAAAGTGCACCCATGGTGTTTTATTTATTTACTTTTACTGCTAAGGCCCCGCAGACGATACCTACGGTGTTTCATGTGCCGTAGTATCTGGGACCGAACCATACACTTTCGCTTGCCTATTAGCACATCAATTTACTCTGCAAAGGAGAGCATGCTGTTTACCGAACCGTTCTGTATATTTCTGCATCGAACGATGTGTGACTACCTTATTATAAGCGATTCCCTTAATGTCTTTCAGAGCGTACATTAGCTGTAGCAGTATCATGCTGCAGTGCAGCGCATTTAGTACACCGTCCATATATTAGACGCTTCCGACGCCAATGTGGAGTGCGCATGGATTCCTGGACATATTGGCTTGCCGGGGAATGAACTGGCGGATTTGACAGCAAAATCGGTAGTCACATAGCCCAGTGTTACCGTTCCTTGTGCAACACCGGAAGATTTTAAGTGGTTGTGTGGAGAGCGGTGCTTTTGGGCTGGTGGTCGGCTCTCCGAGGTAACAAGCTCGGGGAAGCGAAAGACCTGTATATAACCTGGGCAACCTCCTCACTTACTTCTCGTCGGGAGGAGGTGACATTGGCTCCTTTGTGGATTGGCCATATATTTTTACCCATATTTATCTAAAACTATGCACCTATCTGTCCGCTGTGTGGAGCGTCGTTAATCATAAAACATGTGCTGCTAGAGTGAGTGACTAGCAGCTCCCTCCCAGGGACCTTACTGTGGTTGGTACGGTTTTGGAGTGCTGGTTCCCAAGCCATCTTTGACTTCCTCATGTGGGCAACCGCTGAATAGTGAATGAGTCAGAAGGTCAAAATACCCACTCACATGTAGGCCATGCGTGGAGACCCGGTTGGTGGAAAGGACAATCCTGGTTGGTAGAGGGTTGTGTACCTGAGCCTGGGCTTCTGATTTTCAGTGACTGGGGAGGATACGCAACCTAATACACCATTTTGGTTCCTGAGTAGTCTAGGAGGCTAGGGACTAGCCCACCCCTAGTCAATCGGCCAGGACTAGGTATTATACCAAATTCCAGGGTGAGTGGGACGGCAAGCCTGCTCCATCCTGTGTAGCCCTGTCGCCCCAGTGGTTTCCCCCTATTACCGTTCCCGACATGTCCTTTTCTTCATTATTATCAAATCAATTGTAGATATAGAAATACCATGGAACACACCAAAAACTTCCACTTTAAGTAAAACTTCATTGAAATTTCCCTGTTTTTTACCTATAAACTCTTTCCTCAACCTTTTCTCTCAATCTCTTATTATTTATAATAATTCAGCCAGTTAAAACTTGGTCAGCCAAATTTCTATCTCCTAGCAATAACAAGGAATTGAAAAAACATAGAGTTGGCAAAACATAAGAGTATTCATCTGGTGAGGGTCGCAAATTTGCTTCCCACATGTAGCATCTTTTTTTCTTTCCTCTTTCTATTAATGAGCTACTTGAATAAACACAAAACACCATTTATTTGACATACTTATTTCATACAAGACATTCGGTAAAGTTAATAGTATGATTGTCATTATGATGCTTTATTCTAATGAACTTCAATATGCTGCATACAAAAGCATGTCATATGCAGAAATACTAAGAGTATTGTTATGTTTTGAAACATTTTTAAGATCCTCTGTTTTTTAATTAACACACCCTTCACAAAGCGATCCATGGTGATATTCTCATATGAGGTAATATTTTCTTCTACACATGAGAGAAAAGTTTATCGTCCAAAAGGGACATGATACTATGCAAAATACTCACTTCATTACCTAATGGTCCCATAGTGGTTCTGTCATGTTTGGGTTGGATATCAAGGGATGGTCTAGATGTGCTGTGGCAGATTAACTGTACAATGAATGATATGTAGTACACAGTAATACTCATTAATATTTTGATTCCCTCTGTAAGAATGTGTTCTCTATTGAGAGTGTGTGGGCTGAAGTAAAAATGTGCTCCAATTACTGTAAATGGACAAAGGACAAGAAATGGCTTCTGGGAACAAATTCAAGAAGCCTGGGCTCTTGTAGCTTCAGTCCACATTACTGTAGGCATTTAATTAGTCTACACCCCAAAGATTGAGGAGCGTTATGTGGGCTGAGGGTTCATACACCTGTTATTGTATTTACTTTTTGTGGTTTAGTCCTAGAAGATATGAGTTTATTTACACATGTTTTTTAATTATTTAATATGAGCATTAGTAGAATTATGTTTCTGTGTGCATAAATAGGCCCATAACTTCAAATTCCAAAGTTATATTAAAGCAATGCTATGCTCTACATATCAGACATAAAATTAACCGTAAAAAAATGACAAACAGCGAGAAATTTGAACTTAGGAACTTATGAATAGAAACAAGGTCTTCTTAATCTTCCGGCCACCGTAACTTTCTGTGATCTGTTTTCAGTATGCAAAAGTTAAACCATTGTACTCTCAATTATAGACAGCTATACAGTTTTTTCATGTGTGTTATGAACACAGCTTTTATGAAGATACCCAAAGCTCTGTGATCAACATATCAGATCTGGGGATGACTCATGAATAAATAGTATTATCAAGGAAATCAACCAAACAACAAAAGTATGGTCTGTTGGTCAACAATGACTTAAGAATTGAGTGTTTGCCAGATAGCAGATATTTTAACATATACAATCAAAGAATCATGAAGTGTACATTTTTATATGCCAAAGGCATATATGTGAACATAGCTGCTTCTGCCAAACACAATATGAATACAAGAGCTCTGATTTCAACATATTGGCCATATCTGCTTTTGGCAGATTCAAAGCTCTACCTTCATGACTTATAGAATTTACAATGCATTTTTAACAAGGTCAGATAGCCAATCTCAAAATTAGAAAAATATAGACATATCTGCTTCTGCCAAATTGCAACAGGTATGGTATATTAATTAAAACTATCAGTCATTTTTGAGAAAATTAAGTTTTTGATAAATGTCCATGTAGTGGGTCGAAACTATTAGCCAATGCTTTAGCAGCAAGCACCATTTTAGCTGAAGTTAATGTCTGCCTATCTCTCTTTAAAGAATGGAAGGAAGAGGAGATTGACAATATCTATCTTTTTCAAATAATCAATTTTTCTGATTACCGTTGAAGTAAATTGTAATGTGTGTCTATAAATTATTTGAGATTTCTCAAAGCTTATTTTCACTAAAACCTGGCATAAATAAATTATCATATCTCTATTTGACGGAGGGTAGTTTGAAGTATTGTGTTTTTGGATCTGAGTTTCATCTGTCATTTAGTGAGAAACATATACTTTGTTTTTGGTGAAATTTATTGTTTTACTAACAGCTGATGAGTGTCAAATTTGCGCAAACAGCTAGTGCTATAAAGTTTTGCAATTGGATGTTCTGCCCCTCTTAAACAGCGATTTGGACATCCTGATCCTCTCATCTGAAGGTGGTAGAAACAATTTCGCGAGAGGCGATGTATTTTTTTGTCATCAAGGGAAAGGAGCATGGGAAGGCCAAATGTAAATGAAGAAGTGATTGACAGATTCTGTGAAAACGCTATAGTGAGTCATAAAAAATCAGTGTGACAAACCATTAACACTTCCAGGTGCCAACATCAACAGTATCAAAGGTTGTACGGCAGAGAATGAATCTTGGAACACCCAATTTTTGCATCTTTTAAAGCTTAATAGTTTACCCCAGATAATTATCCAATATACTTTCTATTTAGATGCATATTTTATTTTGTCAACTGCATGAACATATTATTCTTATCAAAATTAAACATATAAATCAATATGACCTGTTTGGTGTACATACATTCTAATATACATGAATAACATCTAGGTAATAGTGTCTTTATCTACTAGCTAATGCATTAAAAAGAATACCACTATGCAACAAAGTCATGGCTCTTGGAATATCATTATATTTATATAAACCCAAAGCAAAAATAATACATTACAGGTGCGTGGAACTTACTACAGTTTGTGTTAGTCCTCCTGGCTTTTATTCTTTAACAAAACCACTTCTGGTTCGCTTTCTCAGTGGAAACTTCTAGCATTGTGTTAAAATTAGTGATATGTACTTAGATCTGATTATTGGCTTTGATACATGATTTCTTCTTTTATGGTGTTTAATGTCCGCTTTAACTACTTATGGCACCATAGGCAAAGACCCTGAAGATGCATAAATGAAGATGGAGCACCAGTGGAATAAGATGACAGTGGAAACCAGAGAACCCTGAGGAAAGCCACCCCTGCACTGCTTTGTCCACCACAAATCTCATATGCAATCGCTTGGGATTGAACCCCAGCCGTCTAGATGAGAGGCGAGTGGTTTAATCATGCAGTCACAGCATGGCCCCTGACACATGAGGATCCATTGATAGCCTTGCCAGTTGTAGCACCAGATCATCAGGAAGTGACGGCTCATTTTACTGTTCATTCTGTATGTGAAAGCTTATATAGCACCAAGTTGTTCTCTCAAAGAATGCCCAAAACACCACAAAGAAATCTCAGAGGCCAGTGTCTGGTTTCCTGGCTGTTGTGCATTTATTCATTAGCCTGTTCAGGGTATCAACACCATCTTTGCTATCGTTGTACAAGTGAATGATCTCAGGTTTATTTGTCGATTCATTTATGTTTTTGTTAGTGCACAGTTGAAAGTTTTGCCTTCTTCAGACAATATGAAACCGTCTCTCTGCATGAAACAAGAAATCAGGACTTCCTACTACCTTCCCTCCTTGTTTCATAGCATTGTTGCCACAACCATAAGTCTTTCAGCAATTTTTCAAATCAAGTCATAAACACGAAAATTACTTTACTTACAGGGAGAAAAAAACATATTAATATGTAGCAGATAGTGTGATGCCCCATACACTACATTGCCAGCAATTATTTAACATTTCTAACAAACGTTCTGCTTTTCCAGAAATACAAAACAGTCATCAACTACACAACAAGGTCTTAAATATATGTACCTGGAACACAAGCACAATAATTGGAGTTTACTGCCATCTAATGATAGCTCTTTAAAACACTGGGGTACTGAAACACCCCAATAAGTTTTACAGGGTTAAATTGTTCCCACACAAGCTGCAGCTGGTAAAAAGTCTGCAGTCTGATGCTCCAATTAAGGGGCTAGTATTTTCAGAATTTAATGATCATGATTAAGGAGGTTAATGCCACAACTCATGGACAAAGAGGAACAGTGTTTCATTTCCCAACAAGACAATGCTCCTTCACATTGGCATGTGAATGTCCGTGAGTGCCTCAATCAACCACTGCCAGGTAGAAGGTCAAACAATAGCCATAAACATCATCTTCTGCACATGCCACATATAACTACATAACACAGTGTGTTGTTTCTTCTTGTAGGGTTTAATCAAGGCTAATGTTTATATTCGTCTATTTCCAGCAACATTGGTGGAATTGAGAAAGTGCATTACCGCAGTCATAAAAAATATCAGTCACCCTCTATAGTATAATAGTTACCATGCTAACTTCATATACCCAAGGTTGCAGGTTCCAACCAGCAGAGGGTGATGGATTATTTAGGGCATAAAAATCCTTAGCATGGCTTCTTTTGGAAGGGAAATAAAGCCTCTGTCCCATGTTGAAATCTATAGCATGTAAAAGAACCTCAAGTCTGGTAAAGTGGCCTCTGAGCAAAATTAAGCAGTCTTTTGTGTCCAGTGTAGAATGAAACACTGAGAACCATTAAACAGCGTTCATAAATAACACTCCATTTCAAATGTGAATAGCATGCTATCTGAATGTCTGGCAAACAGATACCATCAGTTGGTAAACTAGCCAATTTTCCAAAAACAAAGTACACCCTTGTCATAGAATGACTAATGTACGTCAGATAAACAAATCAAAACTTTAAACTTCCTTTCCTTAAAATGGTGGTATTTATGTTTTAAACACATGGTTTAAGCATCCCTTGTGTTTATCAGCAAGTATGCTATTTGTCCATAACCTCAAAGGATGGAAACACAATACATAGCCATTAGGTGCAGATTTTATATGAATTTTGCAGTACAATGCGGTATAACTATAATATATTTATCATTAAAAGGGTTCTAATCACAATATATTACAGATGCTTTCAATGGCCTGAAAGTTTAATAGGTTGTTCACTAATTTAAATTTTGAAGGAAAGCAATGATCTGTGAAGTCTTATCTTACTGATTTCTGAAGAAAGTTTTGCATCTCATTTCACTCATTCCAACGAGAGAGACCATTTATTTCAAGTATTCCTCAGTCCACTTAACTAGCAAATGTCAGGAGAGCATCCTCAACCATTGTCTATAACCTTTCCTTCTCAAATTTTCTTTCCCAATTATCATTTCATGTTTTATCAGTGTAGCAAGACCACAGCATAAGTTCATTTCTGTCACAGAATGAAGATCCGAGTTGAAGGATTCTTCACAAAGACAATAGGTGATGACAAGGTTTATACGAATACACGGAATTTCAATCCACGGCTACACAAATGAAAAAATTGATTAAAAAATCCTGCTGTTATTTATGTGAGATGATAGTGACAAATGGAAAAATGTTACATGATTCTTTTATATGGATTTGTCATGACGTACAAAATTAATTACTTTTCCTCATACCTTACTTAAAAAACAATGCACATAATTATTGCAACTCAAAATATTTTTCTTTGATAGGGCAGAAATTATGAACTGATGAACACAAATACAAGGTTGTTTCATCATTTCTTTTGTTAAACAGCTGAGTTTATATTTGAAATATAGGTAAATCCTTTCAAACTGCATTAGTTATATTTAAAGCATGTTCTTGTTTGTTTAATGACAAATCAATCTTGAAACATTTAGTCACCCAAACCCTTCAGTTAAAATTGTTAGGAGGGGGATGCCCATTCCTTAATAAGTTAAATGTACAAAGTGCCTTCTTGCCTCCCCCTCCTAAAGTTGGCCCCTGTGCAGCAGCTGTTTCAAGATACCCACCGGCTAATGTCTGTGATGGTTATCTCTGACCTTTCTACATAAGGCAAGGAAATGCCTATCTATTTCGGTAAATTAACCTACACTGTAACGTATCACGTTACTCCATGAGAGTTCTGTAATTCCCTGTTCTTATTTCTGTTTATGGCCCATTTTAAATGGGTTCTGATATTCTTGAACACACTTCTCTTTCCTTTCCGGAACTTGATTCTCATTGGCCACTGAAGGTTTGCTCGTCAGTCAACATCAGGTTTTGAAGAGATGGTGAGAGAGAGAGAACGAGAGAGAGAGAGAGAGAGAGAGAGTGAGTGTGTGTGTGTGAAGGAGCACCTTGCGTGGAGCAGAGAGGATTGAGCCAGTATGTGTGTTGGGCAGAGATGACTTTCACCTGCATGGTATTGTATTGGTGAACTGGCCATTTTCTTTGCTGGAAAGATTTTGGAAAATTCAAGATATTAGTAAATTGCATCACGCTCTCAGCTCAATTTAATATGTTTTTGTTTTTTCCCTCCCATTTTTGTGGCTGGAAAGATTTTGGAAAATTCAAGATAGTAGTAAATTGCATCATGCTCTCGGTTCAATTTAATACATTTTTGTTTTTTCCCTCCCATTTTTGTGGCTTAGAGTCCAAACTGTTTCTTCCACTCTCTGCCCATGTTATATTGATAGAAGTCTTTTAATAAATAGTTTGCAGATTCTTGTAAATGAAAACAATTGTTGCTGGGTGCATATCCTTCCAGAGGATTTTAAAGAATATTGATTTTCTACGTTCTGTGCATATTCTAAATTCTTTTACCTGTCTTTTTACTTTCCCTACACTTACTATGTGCATAGTGGATAGAGAAGGTATTTCATTGAACCCAAAAACTTGATACAAGATTTCACTGCAAACACATATTTTACGAACTCCTGAATCCAAAAGTAGCAGATTTAGAAAATTGTATGTGTGTGTGTATAGCATAACTCAAAAATGAAAAGCCAGTGGAAAATTAAACTTGATATTTAAATTTTTACTTTCTCTATATGTACTATGTACATAGTGTATAGAGAAGGTATTGCACTCCACCCAAAAATTCAATACCGAGATTTCAACGGAAATATATGTTTTAGGGTCCCCAATATCCAAAAAAAGCATTTCACAAAAAGGTCCATGTGTGTGTGTGTGTGTGTGTGCATGTATGTGTGTGTGTCCGTGTGTCTGTGAACACCATAACTCAAAAAGGAAAAGTCGGTAAAGTATCAAACTTGGTATTTAAGTTTAATATCTTCCAGGGATGCGACACGAAGATTTTGGAAAAAATACCCCTACCCCCAACTACCCTTTAGATGGAACTTTTTTCTAAAATGTTGATTTTCTCAAAAATGGCACTAATGATTTTGATTAAAATGTTGTATATGAAAGATATTTATCTGACAAATAAAATGTATATCTTGAATTTTCTGGGAATAGCCTCTGAAGAGTAGTTTAATGTGGATGAATTTTACTGAATTTTGAATAACTGCTAAACCTTAAGAGATGGACAAAAACTTACTACACAAAAAATTTAGAGCATGTTAAAACACACAATTTATGTTATACACATTGTTTTCGTGAGTTCGTCGTTTTTGAGACATTCCTTATTTTTGGTTTCTGCTATGAAAAACTTATACTTTTCTCGTACAGGGACTTGTCAATTCCTATCCACATAAACAAAGTAACTTCATTGACATACCAACCAGCTTTTGACTATCATTTTAACCTATGATAGTCCCTTTTTTGCTTCTAATTACAAGGAAGCAAGTAATAAGACTATTTCTGCTTATTTTTTCTGATTAGCACAAAGTAAATAGAAGTATAAGCTTTTTAAGAATAATTTGTTGCAGGGATATAGAGAAAGTCATGTGAATGGTACACATTAGATTTTTTATTTTCCAAGGGTATGACACAAAAATGTTCAAGAAAATTCCCCTAATCCCAAATGCCCTTCATAGGGAAAAAGTTTACAAATTTTTAAATAAAAAATAAAAGAATTTGAGCCGGTTTTTGTAACACACAAAACTGGCAACAAAATGAGACCCCTAGTAGATAATATTAATGCACGCACATATAAACTCTCCAAATAGCTCACACAAAAATTCAACTCCTTCCCAAAATTCAACAGTAAAAGTGTATCAAATTCATTGGACCTGATTAATCACCTGAAAGATTTCAATGTTTCACCTAACGATAAGTTAGTATCCTTTGATGTCATCTCCCTATTCCCCAGCATACCCATAGACGAACTACAAAAACCTCTGAAAACTTGGCTACAAAGCATAAACATACCAACAGAAGAAATAGAAGATCTTGTCCAGTTAACCAATTTATGGGTAAAACAGAACCACTTCACATTCCAGAATAAATGCTACCAACAAACAACAGGACTTGCAATGGGGAATCCTCTATCACCATTTCTAGCCGACCTAAACATGAGTAATTTTGAAATACACATTACTGACTCATTCCCACATATATACAAAAAATGGTATAGGTATGTAGATGACATCATTGCCATAGTTCCAGAAAAACTTTTAAACGATGCACTCAAACTTCTTAACTTGCAAAACAAGTCCATTCAGTTCACTATTGAGACCGAACAGGAAGGAGCCCTGCCATTCCTAGACATTAGAATAATAAGAACAAAAGAACATAGCCTGACATTTGGAATATATAGAAAATCCACCAATACAGATAACCACATAAAGTTTGATAGCTACAACCCTACAACACACAAATATGCAGTCCTGAACAGTTTAACATATAGACTCGTACACATTCCCATGGAGAAGAATGAATAACAAAAAGAATACCAACAGCTACTCCAAACAGCTACCAACAACGGTTTCCAAAAAAGCACAGTAGACAAGCGAATACATCAATACAAAAAACTAAATCGCATATCACACACAACCACCCTACAGAACCCCAGTGACCAACCTCAATTCAGAAAATTCACCTATCATCCTTGGGCACACAACAAACTTCAGAAAGTATAACATCACCTTCGCTCCAAAAAACAACTACAGCATTCAGAAACTGTTGTGCAGAAATTTAAAAGATCCTATCCCTGCAGGCAAAAAACCAGGAATTTATGAAATTAAATGCTCAGACTGTAATGTCGTGTATATCGGAAGGACAAAGAGAAGTTTGGAGACCAGATTAAAGGAACACATGAGAAACCTAAAATACAAATAGAAAAATCAGCAGTTGCCTATCATTTTTGGACATCAGGACAGGAAATCACACCAAATATAAAACTATTAAAACAAGCTTATAAACCCACAGAATTAGATGTCTGGGAGATCTACATCATGAAGAAAAAGAGCCATATCATGAATTTTGATTTGCCACCTTACAGCAACCTCTGAAAGTTCATAGATCCAGAACAGATGCCTCCACAATTAATACACCACCACCCCCATCGTCGCCAACGAAGAAATATTTAGTCAGAATTAAGGGTTGAAAATCGGAACAACTGTTACCCGAAACCGATCCCCAGTAAGTAAAAATAAGTGATGTTTGTGTTACAAAAACCGACTCAAATTCAATGCTATGCCGGCATGTTACCATGGTAGCTCAGTGTAGAGGAATCGGCTAGAGACTGGGAGATCCATGGTTCAGATGCTGGCTATGGATGTGAATTTTTCAGTCTGACTCTACCTATCCAAGTTATGCTAATGTGTGTCTCATTAGCACGAAATGGATCAGATAATAAGCTTTTGCAGGAATAGTTAGGGAATAGGTAGGGAACTTCATGTGTCAGATGCTTTTAATTTAGAGATCTACTTAATGAAATGTTGGAATTGTTATATTTTACTTCTTCAGTCTTTATTAACAGCAGCAGCATATATTAAAATTATTTGCTTAGGTACTTTTCATTAAATCAGATACAAATGTATACATATTTGCCAAGTAAATAAAAGTTATTCTAGAACTTGGTTGCAGCTTACACCTATAATGTTAAGTAACACTCAATAGATATTCATAGCACATAAAGTGTAGAATTTTAACTGGAAAATAAAACGCACTCGAACAAACACTGTTATATTAACTGGTACCTATACTTAGCTATAAAATTAACATGTAAAACAGAGTTACTGTTTTAGATAGAGGGGAAAAGCAGATGTATAATTTTTTAAGTATTACAGGCATTCAATAAGTCCTTAGAAAATCCATGAAATTACACTGTTATCAATTAAAGAAGTTTGCATTCAGTAATGGTCATCTTTTGCTAGATGGCATTTAAAGTTTCAGCTATATCCATCATGTGATGTCATTGCCATAGGCAATTGAATCAACAATCTTGTGCTGCTTTACAAAGATAGAATATATTGTGTTGTGTGCAGTGATTAAAAACTTTAAAAGGTTTTGCAGCAAAAGAGATAAAAATAGAGTTGGATGAAGTTTATGGCACATCTGCTCTACCTTTGCAACAATTTATAATTGGATAAATGAATTTAAACTTTGCCATACATCCACAAATGAACATTCTTTTGGACATCCAGTAGAAGAGATTTCCTCAGAAATGATTGACAAAACCCAGGAGATGATTTTGAGTGATTGGTCACTCAAAGTTCAGGAAATAGTAGAGGTCACAGGCATATTACAAGGCACAGTGTTCTCAGTTTTGCATAAAAAATTTGGTCTGACAAAGGCCTCCACAAAATGGATGCCATGTTTGCTCTGAATAGAAAATAAACACAAATGTATGGTCAATTCACAAGCTGGTTTGCCACTTTCTTGTTGTAATCCTGACGAGTTTTTCAGCTGATACTTAACATGGATATACTACTACTCTCGAGACAAAATACAGTCCAAAGAGTAGGTTTTTAAAACCCAACTGGTTCTGAAGAAGGCAAAAATGGTGAAAACTGCAGACAGGATGATGGCCCGGTTTTTTGAATCTACGCTGAATCATCTACATTGATTAATTGCAGAAAGGAAGAACAATAAATGGAGAGAATTGAGCATGCTTATTGCACCAGTTGAACGGAGAAATGAAGAAAAAATGCCCTCATCTGGCAAAGAAAAACATTCTCTTCAATAAGACTATGCAAGGGTGCACACCTGCACAGTTTTGATGGGGAAAATTGTAGAATTGAACACTTGCCACCAAAAATCTTGGAACTCTCATTTTTGTAGAATGCTGGGTTTTTGCGTATGAGCATTGTATGCACCAACATTGAGTCATATTTGGAGGAAAGTTGGCCACCATGCACATCAAGTGCTTTTTTTCTTCTGTTTTAATTTCTCCATGGGTTGCTTGGGTGCAGAAACATAACAATGGAGGAGCAAAGTCCTGTGTTACTAAGTCCCATTATGTTGTAAAGGTATAAATGGGATACAAAAACACAAAATATAGTAAATGGAAGAAGAATGAGAAGAAATACAAACAAAATTCAGGGCAACCATATATATCCCACAATAAAATGTCAGTGCTTGGCAAAATCCCTGTTAAAAAGGTGGGTACAAAAGCGCAAGCTAATCTAACAGTCAATGTGATGCATTATATTCTAATATGAAATGGAGGTTTTATTATTGCCTGTAGTTAAAGTTACATATTCTTTAAAGATTACTTCCTGCAAATGCAATACCAATGCAGATTGCTAAGTTTAGAGGCAACTAAGATTCAAATTACTATAAAAGCCACTGCTTTCACCAGATTTGGGCTCTAGTGACCTCTTTTTTATTTCAAAACTAAAAAAATGGCTGAGCAGAAAATAATTCATATCCAACGAAGAGGTCATCTCCCAAACAGATGTCTACTTAGAGAACCTTCCAAAAACATACTTTTTGGAAGCTTAAAATAGGTGCACAAATACCTGGAAACACGTTCACACTAAAAGGACATTATGTTGAAAGATAAAAAAAAATTTAAAAAAACACAAAAAACTACCAAAAAAATTTGGTTTTCTATCTTTTTTTAAGGTCTTGTTGAAAGCCACTCACAAAATTTGAAATTGAATCTCTTTCTCTTTCACAAAGCTTTCAATAATCCTTTGACTTTAACACTACACTTAACTTCATTGTTTTAGGATTATATGATAACTACCTGGTGTCTAAGATCATCTGATGGTGACAACATAATGGGTACATTTGCAAGTATGAGAAAAACGTGTTTATAAACTTTTCACAATCATTGAGATATAAATTTAAGTCAGCATATTATACCAGTTCTGTGTTCCTTAAAGCATACTGGCAGTACCTACCATTACATTAAAAAAAAAAAAAAATGTTTACATCGCAGTCACACATGTTTGGAAGTTTTGCAGAGCACAGAAAAGAATAGTCAGAAGTGCAAATGTACAAATATTTAATAAAGTAATTTAAACAACAGAATATATAGTACTACACTGGGTACAAGTTTTGGAGATTTCATTCTTTGGCAACTTGTCTTTAAATCTGAACAGCGGCCACTGCTTAAGGGGGTTGCAGGTTTGTAAATCCTCCCTAGGAATTTTGCCAATCCTACAATTGCATTTTCAACATTATTTCTCAATTTTAATTTTCGAATGTCTGCAGGAGACACTGTTGAGCAACTGCAAGGGTATCTATTTACAATAACATTGCAGATCTTATTACAGTGTACAAGCAAGCAAGCTGTGAGAAGGAGCGGAGAAAGAGGTAAATAGACATGGCAAAACTCTCTAAACCAGTGTTTCCCAACCTTTTGAAGTTCACGGCACCCTTGGGAATAACATTAAACACTAGGGGCACCCTTCCTTGAATTAAAAGAAAATTAAGCTTAATATGTTAATTTATTCAAATATTATATAATAATAACGTACACCATAACATAATACAGTAAACTTTACTACAATCACTGAGTAAAAATACATCAATAAATTTTGTTCGATTAATGATTAATATGAAACATCTGATTGATGCTTAGAGCACAGATGTGTGATGTCAGGTCTTACAGTTGACAGTGAAACACGCAAATCATCCTCAAAGGTTATTCAGTCTATTTCTTGCTTTGCATTTTATTGTCACCATAGCAGAGAAGGCTTGCTCGCATAGATAGGATGTTGAAAAGAGCAAAAGTGCGTTAATTACTTTCATTAGGTTAGGGTACTCCTCTCTGCGTTGAAGCCAAAAGCTAGCCACCGACGCCTCACTCTTGGGGAACTTACCTTTGAGTGTGGAATCAGCATAAAGATCAATAAATTCATCTCGTTCGCAAGCAGTGAAATCTATTTCCTCTGCACTATCTAGAAATCAGATGGTAAGACAACCCAGTTGAGATTCGTAGTGGAAATAGTTGGAAAGTATGCATCTATTGCATCTTGCAATTTTTATAAGTGATCACAAATGCGGTCTTTCAGCTTACCCAGATCTTTATCTCCTGCCACATTAAGAAGAGATGGAAAGTTCGACAAATCTCCTTTTTGAACTGCAGACTTCCAAGAACTAAGTTTTCTTTTAAAACTTTTCATTTTATTGGTTGAGGAGATTATTGTTTCATGTCGACCCTGCATCGAAACATTCAGTTCATTCAGCTTATGAAAAATATCTGCCAGATACGACAGTTCAAGACACCAAGAATCACTTAGTAAGAGCTCATGAAATGTGTCTTGATTTTCAACCTTAAAAAAAGTTTTTAGCTGTTCTTTAAGTTTGAGAAACCGGTTCAATACATGACCCCACGACAACCACCTTACTTCTGTGTGAAGTAACAAAGAGGTATGAGCTGCATCCGTTGCGCGACATAACTGTTGAGAAATTCTGCACTTTAAAGTTCGAGACTTCACCATTTTCACAACATTTTCATTGAGAGCTCTGGCAGTAAAACCTTTAATTTTCCCAGACATAGATGGTGCACCATCTGTACATATACCACAACAGTCTTTCCATGAAACATCATGGTCATTGCGATAGGAACTAATAGAAACGAAAATATCATGGCCTGTAGTTGTAGTCTCCAGCGGTCTACAGAACAGAAACTGTTCACAAATATTTTTTTAATCAACATATCTGATAAAACCAAGGAGTTGCGGTTTGTCACCAATATCGAGACACTCATCTACTTGCAAAGCAAATGTTCTATAAGTTTTTATTTTCTCCGTGACTTGTTCGCTGATATTGCATGACATTTCAGATATCCTGTAGCTGATTGTGTTGTTGGACAGAGGAAGTTTCGAAATTTGATTTGCTGCTTCTTTGCCAAGTATTGTTGAAACTATAACTTGACATGCAGGGCCAATGATTTCCTCTCCAAGAGTATGAGGTTTCTTTTTTTTAGCTATCAGTTCTGCTACTTTAAATGAGACTTCAAGAGCAGTATCACCTATGGTCATTCTCTTTACCATTCGCACAGCTGTTTTCTTCTCCCCTTCTAATACATGTGAAAAATACATTACACTTTTCTGTGAGACACACTAGGATGCTTTGTTGTAAGATGCTGCTTCAGTTTGCTAGCTGCCATGGCCTCGTTGCTAAGTGTTTCGCCACAAACTAAACACACAGGGATAGGTTTTTCCTCGTTGTTGTTCCACTTAAATCCATACGCTAAGTAACTGTCCTGGTATGTTCTTTTCTTTCGTTTGTCTTCTTTATGTGGTGAAATTGACGGTCTGGGAGAAACGGTAAGATTTGGCTTCTTAAAGCAAGCAGTAGGAGCCGACTGTTCACTTTCACTGTCGTGGCGTTTTAACAATGAACTTATCCATAGCTAAACACTGTGAATCAACGTGAGGAAGACAACTGAGAGCGCCAAGCGGCGTACACTTTTATATATTCATCTGTCGAAGTCTCGGGAATGTTCGTGAGGAAGCGAGTAGTCTCGGGAATGTTCGGCAGGGTATAGCTGTAATGCCATCTGTGGGATACTAGTATAACTGAATTATTAAAATAAATCGACCACTAACACAATCTGTCGTGCATGAGAGTAATTGATTTGACTTATTTTATTTCAAGACCTTACAAGACTTATGGCTTCAGTAGAAGGTATTTTTTTTTTGTTCATCTCAATATCTCGCGGCACCCCTTAGCCAATCACATGGCACCCTAAGGTACCGGGGCACACTGGTTGGGAACCGTTGCTCTAAACCTTGCCGCCGTTTGTGAAACTAACCATTGGTATCACCTTATTAGTGTGTATGTTAACTAATGGAATGTATCTATTTAAATCAGTTATCTATCCAGAAAAACAAAAATTTGTGGGGACTATGCACACTTCATGTGCTATTCATATAGCTGTACAATTATCAGTGCAAATACTTTTATTAACACTTAACAGCCATGGGATGGAGGTGTGCAGTTCTCGGTATAACACTGTCTAGATTCTGGCATACAGTAAGGCACTCACAATCATAATCATCAAAGCATCATAGGAACATATTTTTAGAGCAAAATATCTCCAAATCACTGAATTTCATTTGTGAGATTCAAAATTGTTAGGAAGGTTACTTTTGTTCAAAACTGAAATATTTAAATTCAACGTTTCAACAATTCTATTTTATTTTCTTTGCTCCGGTCCAAATATACAATAGGCTGAGGAAGTGCATATGTTCGATGTCCAGTTTTTCATTGATTTTGGGGTTCCTGGATTAAAACAGAAAAGCATTTTTGAAAAGTGTGTTTATGTATGTGTGAGTTGGGGGCTGTTAACAGCATAACTCAAAAGCTAAAAGTCACAGATGTACCAAATCTCATATACCAGTGGTGGCTCATGCCTTGCAGAAGATGTGAAGTAGCTCACTTAGGCATGCTGTAATACAATGTATGACTATCATAAAATAAATATGTATGACCCAAATATTTCCTGTACTTTAAGTTGATCTTCCTACTTTTTAGAGCAGCAAAGTGTCAATAATATTGGCACATTATTTTAGTTGCTAAAATGCAAACAAAGCCAACAGAACAATGACTGCAAATTATGTCTACTGCACAAGCAATAAAAGTTAGCAAACCAAGAACTTTTGAATTTAATATTGTACAACTTTCCTATTTTCTTATTCTCTGTTTTAATGGGTATGTCTATGATATCAGTGGGCCACCTAGAATTTAGAACATCTTTCTTGTTTTTATCTTTCCATCCTTCCACCTAGAAAATGGAGATTCTAACAAAGTACAGACCATATCATTCATGGGATTCTTTAAGAACACTTAATTACACATTTTGCTAATTATTTCACACATTGGAGTCTAGTAAAATCATAAACTAAACCACTCACAGGTTCATAAAACACTTCTCTCACACATAACACACAAAGACAACCTTGAGTTAAAATAGCAACAGTGACTGTGAATACAAAGCGAAATGAGAAAATATTCCCTTTACCCTAAAAGCCAAGGCCAAAACACCTTTGTTTTGGTAACCACCCTTCAAGTGAAAATATTTCCTATTTGCGAGAAACATTTGCAAGAGGGGTGATCATCTGGATGGCCATCTTACTACTTGGTTTATTGATGTGACCTGTTTAGAGCAGCAAAAATCCTGACTGCTGTACTTAGTTTGAAAGTCAAATGTTTTTCACCAGCTCCCGGCTGTTCTTTCCCTAATTAGCTGTAAGTTCCAAAGAAGATCTGGTGTGGGTATTGACTGTACTGCAGAGTGCTCCCAGCTTATATTTGTGATTCAAGTTTTAGAATACCAGTAATATACCAATATTATAAAAGTGGAATACTGCTATGTTTAGGTGAACATTTCTTCACTTACTTCACCTGAATCATACTTAAGTTAGATATCCTACAAGGATGCATTGCACAGATTTCCATTCTCCCAAACCAAACTATCCTTTACAGAGAAACGTTTTCAGAAATCACAGGAATTCAAATCCTATGCTTAAGTTAGGGCATAACTCCACTCCTCTAGGGCATAAGTGGAATATTTTCAAATAAATCTCCCCAACAAAACTAACTGTTAAATGGAACAAAATATTTTTCCAAAAATTACACACAATTTGTAATAAGTTATTATATATTACAAGTGTTAAGACCACATGTATGGGGACCTTAAGATGTCTGATGATGCAATTTTTCCCCCCCTTTAATAGAAATGTACATGAAGGGAAAACCATATTGACACAAAAATGTAGTAGAGTTCGGTAAAACACATGATGATTATTAATATATGTAGATATGTAGTTTCCTCGTATCTTTAACAATTTCTGAGATATTAACTTTTATGTTTTCAACTTTTTAACTATCTCGACAACAGTAACTGACGTGGAAAATTGAATTTAGGAAACTGACACACCTCTGTTGTAAACTTTGTAAAAATACCTTATTTATGCAATATCGGAATAGTAACTTTTCCGATATTATTTACTATCGTTTGTATAAAGGTTTGTGAGTATTTGCAGAATAGATATCTGAGGTATCACAGTACTTCTTAAGCTTAAGGTTTTGGCTTTGCCTCAAACCGCTATATCCTCTCTAGATATGTTAGAAGTAATTGTATACTAATCCTCCTTGCGGAATTGAGTCTTCCAAATCAAAGGATTTAACCTACGAACTTCCGCATTTTGGCGCACACACACACAAGGCAGTATTCCTTAATGTTGGTTATACTGGTTCACAAGCACTTTGATCTCCTTTCGTGTACACAAGCTCACAGATATAGAAAGAGGACGAAGAGAACTGTGGTGCATCGATCGCCATTTAGTAGTATTAAGTTATATTAGCTTCAATGAAAATGAGATTAAGCATGGATCATTAAATAAATATTAATTTAAAAAATCAGCATTTACAGAATAACGATAACTGCAGCTTGTGTATTCACAGGTAATACTATAAGTATGTCGTAAATTAAGGTTCTATGTTGGTATGTCGCGTGAGTATAATGTGGTATTCAGTGTATAGTTACGTTTATTTAATAGGTTCCCTCATATCTGAAGTTTCAAAAAATGAATGAAGATGTGAGTTAAGGTTGTGAATTTTCCTTAGTTTCGAAACATAGTTGTGATAACATTAATCATTAGGTAATTCTGGCAAATGCAAAAACAAAAAACGATACCAACATTAGAAGAATTATTCGTTGGATATCGAATATTTCAAAAACAAAAATACCGAACATATCGAACTTGGTATATAAATCAAGTATGCTCCAAAGATAGATTTCTTCCTAGATTTTCAGAATATTGCTCCATCACAAACTATCCTTTATATCGAGTAATTTCCAATATATCTTACGAAATAAAGTTGGTACTTCAGTGTTTGTCCGACGGCGGCACGTCTTGAGTTGTACCACTACTATCCTCTTGTAAAAATTATCAAAGATGCCCTCCACTTTTTTCGTATCTGGGGTTATTGTAGAATGCCCTTGGAACCCAGGACATGGGTTGCCAGGGAACGAACTTGTGGATTTGGCAGAAATATGGCATCCATGGAAGCCAGTCATGCAATTCACTGTCTCATCAGCAAGATTTGGACTTGTTTTGCAGAGAGCTGTACTTTCTGGCTTGCACAAAGGATGGACGTGGAAACAAGCTTAGGGAAGTGAAAGATCTCCCTGTAGACTGGGTAACTTCCTCCTGTTTATCCCATCAGGAGGAGATAATATTGGCTCATTTGCATATTGGTCATTGTAATTTTCGCATAGTTATATTTTTAAGAGAGATCCTGTTCCTATCTGCCTGCTCTATGAAGCAGCATTGTCAATTCGGCATGTGCTGCTAGACTGTCCTGTACTAGCAAATACAACACATCAGATTTTTATTAAAGCTTATTTTTTGCACTGTTGACATAAGTGAATCCTAATTATCATACTTGCGAGTTGCTTTTGGGGAGAATCTAATTTTGTTATATTACCTTGAAGGTTAACCATGATTCATAAATCAAATGGGAGGTTTTAATGCTCATACAGGTATCTCAACATAGTATATGGTGTGGTAATATCATTGCAATGAAGATGCAGAGATCCCTGTTTGGAGTGCCAGTCATGACACTAAATTTTTTAACTCAAAAGAATTTGATTTATTTGTGAGAGAACAATGGCTATGTATGGCACAGTTTGTTTGATCATTTGTTTAGTGATTATCATTTAGGGACATTAAAAATGTTATACAAGTATGAACTATACAGGTTGTATACTTTTGTTACCGTGTACAATAGACGTAGTAGTTGGAGCAGGTATGGCAAAAATGTAATACCAAGGTTTAACCAAAAATACTTATTTTGGGGAACACTGAATAAAAAAAAAAAAAAATAGGAAAAGATCTGTGTGAACAATCAGCATTTAAGTTCAGTATCTTCCAAGCATGAATCATTGTGATTTTTAAGCAAAGCCCTCCACTTCAAACTACCATTTACATGGTTTTGGAGGCTATCCAATGATCTAAAAAAATGGCTCTTAAAAGTTTTGATTAAAATATCGAATGTGTTGAATTTCCTGAAAATTGCCTCTGAAGGCCTTCACATTTTGAATTGCTTTGGCATAACTAGTATCCAATAAGAGGCAAAATGCTTCTACACTTAATATTTTTTTATCGATAAACCGCACAATTTATATGAAATTTTTGAGACTTTGCTTGTTATTAGTTTTAAAATAGTTAAACCACTCAATTTTCTTTCTCCTGGTTAATTAAACACAACAGAATTTCAAACACAGTAAGTGGCTCTTAAAGGATTTTACTTTCCTAGTGCAGTTCCCTATTCCATTGTGCCTAAACAGAAAGTTATAATATAAGTATTTCTTCAATTTTAACACATCAAATTTGTTTTCCTTTTCTTTATTTTTTTGTACTCCTGGTCATGCAAAGATAATGAAATTTCAGATTTGACTATCACTTTAGCCTACTGTATTGTGTTACTTTGCTTGTACATACAAAGAGATAAGTATTACGATTATTTCTGCAAATTGTATCTCAAATAGCTTGAAGTACACGGTTCTATCAGTAAAATTTAAATTTTGCTTCAGTATGGATATTGTGAATAAATGAATGTGGCAATGCTGTATATTGTCGTCCACAATGACACCTTTGCTACTCCATGAGTAACCAACTTGCAGTGTGCCAGAAACAGGCAAGAGAGAAAGATGGAGTGGGAAGTTTACAAAAATTGTAGGCTATCTTGGCATTATTTTGCTGTGGTAGGCAAGCTAAGGGGAGTTTTTTCTTTACTGAAACCTTATGGCATCAATGAGCAATTTGTTCTTCGACAATAGCATGGTCTTACCCTATTATTGCCAATCACAATGTAATCGTGAATCAAAAATTGTTCAAAATTTGCTAATCACATTGTAATCATAAAGTTTTCATACATTTTAACTCTTTCTAGCAGAAAACTCTGTGTACTTTCTACATCATAGCCATAGAGAAAGGTTTTCTGGAACATTTCAGGACCTTATTTTCACTCCAAAGTGCTAAATTAGCTCCAAATTTGATTTCTCAAGCTGGTGTAGGTATTCTGCTTGAAATATGGCAAATGGCAACGTCTGCTGAAGGTTATGAACGAAAGAGGAAATAACAGCTGCAGTTTGTGATATATTAGAAGAAAGTAAATAATTTCGAATTTTCAGACCTTGATGAAAGAGTTTCTGACATTGGCGTAAGAGGAAGACACACATTCTAGCTTAAGCAGTGAAAATGCACCTGGTAACAATGTACCTCTTGTGCATGCAAATAATTGGTGTACTTCTCAAAATGAATTATGGAGGTGTAATGAGACGAATACAATGTGAATCAACCATTTAGTTACACAATAACACAAGCGCTAAACTATTCAGTAATATATTTTACATTTGTGTCCTATTGCTCTATGCCATTATCATTAATAGTACTATCATGCTTGTGTGTGTGTGTGTTAATGATTTTTTTTTCAGCTTCAGGTAATGTGAATTCATTTTTTGTATTTTAAAAAATAAAATACCACACCAAAACAGAATGCTCTTTTAGTAAAGAAATACCTATACTTTCATTTAATGAGCCTGAACTTTTTGTTTATTTAACTTTTGTATGCTCAATCATTATTTTGGGATTTTTAATTTTATTTTCAAATTTTTCTAGTGTTTTTAATTTTTGAAAATATTGAAGATTCTTCTCATCCATATAATGCATATTATACAGCAGACAAAAACTTTTACTAGAAATTACAAAAAAAATTAGTTCTCTATGTCATTTGGTACTCATTTTATTCCTAATAATTTGAAACTCTACATTCTCTTCTAAAAATGTTTGGCACTTCTCAGACAACATTTTGCTATTTAGGCTGGCTCTAAAAGGGTTAAAGCTCTGGGTGCAACTGTTGATTGCATCAGATATGACCATACGCACAAAAGAAATTGTGAATGCTGTTTGTGCAAGGATGATGTAAAATGCAATCCTTTGCTTAAACAATCGGTTTTGTCTCGTGAAATAAATAAATCTTCAGGACAATGTCACATATTTTTAATGTTGATTTACATGTTAGTGCACGTAAAAGATAGGGCATTTGCCAACTGAAAAATCTGATGTGTACGATTCACATGACTTACAGTTCATCTCTGTAACTAATTTTTCTTAAAAATCTTATACTTCTATTTACCTCATGCTAATCAGAAAAAATTAGCAGAAATTGTCTTATTACTTGCTTCATTGTAAGTAGAAGTGAAATAAGGGAGTACCAAAGGTTAAAGTGATTGTCAAAAGCTGGTTCCTAAGTGACTGAAGTTTCTTTGTTTTATGGACAGCAGTTGACAAATTCCCATAAGAGAAAAGTAAAAGTTTTTCAAAGCAGAAACCAAAAACAAGGAATGTCTAAAGTACTCTTCAGAGGCTATTCCCAGAAGAGTCAAGATATACATTTTGTTTGTCAGGTAATATACAATATTTTACTCAAAATTGTTAAAGCCATTTTTGAGAAAATCAAGTTTTTCGAAAAAAGTTCCATGTAAAGGGGTGGGGGAATTTCTCTAAATGTTCGTGTCGCATCCCTAGTAGATACTAAACTTAAATACCAAGTTTGGTATTTTAGCGACTTTTTGTTTTTGAGTTATCATGTTCACACACATACAGACCTTTTTGTGAAAATGCTTTTTTTGGATACAGGGGACCCTAAAACATATATTTCCAGTGAAATATCAGTATCAAATTTTTGGGTGGAGTGCAATACCTTCTCTATACACTATGTACATAGTATGTGTAGAGAAAGCTAAAATTAAAAGAGATATGCCAGGGTCAATTCCAGGCTTTGCAAACACCTTGCAGCAGTTGTCCCACAGCTTATCACTGCTGCTGACTGGCTCAGCAAAAATCTGGACATTTATCCATTGGATTATTCTCTGTGGCAGAAGATCATGGCATGTCAAAAGAAGCACACCAATATTGAGATGCTAAAAAGCATCAATCACATCAGCTTTCAAGAAAATTCCAGTGTACAAGATTTGTGCAGCTATTGATGAGTAGCCTTAATGTCTTTGCCACTATGTTTTGAATTAGAGTATGCTAATTGTGTAGCATTTTTTGTGTTCTCTTATAATATATGTTAATGGATTAGCATATTTTATTTAGTAATATATCAAATGTAAATTACTGACAGAACTTAAAACAGTACTGTGTAGGTGGAATAACTAATTGTAAGAACAGTGTGTTTCAGAAAAGGTAGAGAAAATCATTTGAATGGAATATACCAGATTTCTAGAAAAAGGTTTGTGTGTAAGATGAGCTCAACTCAAAAATGGAACAGGGTTAAATCTCAAACCTAAGTTAAGTTCATTTTGGCAGAATACAGCACATGTTTTTATTTATTTTTAATTTTCTGGGCTTAGCCTCTACATTCTGGATGACTTTTATGTAACTGATAAATCATAAGGCTGTATAGAAAATTAAAATTCTTCCGGATTAGTCGGTAAAGAATTGGAGAAAGTTATGCAAATGTAAGAAATGAGACAGTTTTTAACAGGAGAAAAGCTATAGTTCAGATCAATTAATTTGCATCATACAAAAATATAACAGGAAATGAAAGTTATAGATAAATGTGAACACCACAATTTCGAATGTAAACTTCTCCATATATTCAAAATCTTCTCGGGCTTCTAGCCATTTACCTGGCTAGAAGCCCGAGAAGATTTTGAATTAACATGTCGCCAGGAAAGCTTCAGTTCTTATTCTCCATATATTTCTGTAGCACAACAATAAAGAAAAGATGTAAGTCACCATTAAATGCAATCTACCCTATATATTATATTCTTTTTACACTGCGCTCCAGCATTCTTTGTGGTATAGGTATGTGGGGGGATTATGCATTAACAAATTTAAATTTATGTTGAAGATTTTATGTTGATCAGGATTGCCTAATAGTTTCAGGTAACTTTAAAGATTATTATTTTTTACTGCAAAGTAAGATAATCCTCTTTTGGGACAGTTTTAAGCTATTTGTCATTTATTGTATTGTGGCCATGCACCATAAGGCTTGTGAACCCAGACTTAGCTGAAAGATAACTCAAGAGAGGATATATTCACCAGTAGAGCTATGGGTTTTATATAAGGAGTTGCAGGGATGACAAAAAACAGCACCACTAATAATACCTGTTAATGAAATATAAATAGTTGCTGATATGTTCCTAATATCCCTAGACGTTATTGTATATTACAACAGGAAGTGAAAGTATGGAACATATACTATTCTAAAGCATTTTGGTTAAAGAGATTTCTCAAGACCAAACAATCTGAACTAATATTAAATGCAAACCAGATGTTCAAACATTTTATTGACTGAATCTGGGAGTTGCTAATGCTACTTGTTTGATACATATACACTGATATCATCTGCAAAAAGCACAGTTGACTTTGAGAAGATGATATGACAAGTCATCTATAAATATTAAAGAGGAGAGTATGAAACCTTGTGAGTCACCTTTAATAATAATAGTCACAACTGTTGACCTTGCATTTTTTTATTCTGTATATTAAGATCAGAACCAATCTATAATGGTCTAGTTGCAGCTACAAATTTTAACTTTTGCAGCAACTGGTTGTAATATATTTTGTTAGATACCTTTTTTTATAGTGTTTAATGCCTGCTTTAACTACTATGGCATTGGATGTGATCAAATGCCTTAGCAAAGTTACAAAATATTACAAATGCTAGCAGCCTTTTATCAACCTTTGTTACTATTTTGGAAGTGAGTGTGAATGTTGCTTTTTCTTTTGACAGTTTTTTTCCCCTACATTTTATGACTAAACCATATCTCATGGATACAAAAGTTTATGATTAAAATTATACATATTTTAGTATACATAATGTGTCTCTTTCTCCTCAGATTTGTTAATAATATTAAGAACGGCACTACATAGTTCAGCAGTCATAAAATGGACACCAAAATAGAAATTAAAATGAAGGACATAGCTACACAGAATGAAGTGGACTTTTTTCCAAAAAATATTAAAATTAAGACATATAGTGATGCTGTGCTTTCAGACAATGTTTATGGTATAGTAATCAAAACGGAAGTGAAGTCAGAGACTTCTTCACCAGACTTTGATTTACAAAAACAAACAGAGCATTTTAGTAAACATCTCTTAAAGTGCATTAAGTCTGAAACTGGCACATTCAGCAACAACTGTGAAATGGATAGAGAAACAGAAATCAAGGAAGAGACTCACATTTCAGACTTTGTTTCTCAGAGCGAGAGACAATTTCTACAAGAGGATCCTCAAATGGATAAAAAATACATCAGTTATCAAGGAGTGGATAACAAAATAGAAATTGAAGAAGAACCTTGGTGGCTGGAAATGGAAACTTCATCTGCCTGTGAAGACATAAAGGTAAGTGTTGAGGAAAATTTAGTAAACTAGATTTTTATTTATTTTATAATTGACAAAATAGTGAAATTTTGTGATATAAAACTAATAAGGATAACAGATAGTTTCTGTAGTTTATGTGGTCTATATACTGGGTTGAAAGAAGGAATAGTGATAATTCTTGAAAAATATAAGGATAATACTTGACAGAAGCTTTGTGGAAATCATATCCTTTTATTCAATTTTAACCTAGCATCTGACAATAATGCTACCCTTGAAATAAAAATTGAAATGAGTACTAAATAATCTCAAAAAGAAATTCAGTGATTTGAATACAACTACAACCCAGCTGTGCAGCTTTAATATGTCCATTTAAATCAGTTCAGAATTTAAAATTTCATTTTACAGAACTAACCCTTATATATTTTCTTACAATTTATAGTATTTAATGAAAAGAAAGTAAAATTAAATGTAGTATGCATCAGAAACAGTAATTTTCACTATATAGTTTACAAAATTCTAAAAAAGGCATGTGTCTAAATCCTTTATAAGGAACTAAAGGGGTTCTTAGTTTTTCTTCTTGAATACTACCTTTATTCATTGGTTGTTTTGCAAATACCCATTTGTAGCAAATCAGTTTACCTTATCAAGCTCTCTGTTTCTGGCTGATCTAATATGCAGCACTGATACTGTTTAAATGGGGAAGAATAGTTTGGTGCTATTACACAAACCAGCTCCCCTTAGCACATGCCACACATGTGATTATTCTTTCTATGGCAAGAAATTCATACTCATATACATATGCAATGTTATAGCTTTAAATAAGGTTGAAATTAGTAATGGGGGTATTTATTTGTATGCAAAATGTTGATGTAGTCAATTCTTGAATGTTGTCACTGTATTTGGAAACCTAAATGCTGCATTTGAATCATTATCTTGGATGAGTTCCAAACACGGTTCTTATTTGAGAATGTCCTGAATGCAGAATTGCAGTGCTGCACTCAGATAGCTGCAGATGCACTGATCTGAATCAAGATCTCAGCTTGAGGTGGTGCTGGCATAGCTTCACCTAAATCTGATTGGTGCTCATACTAAGCTTATTCATATGTTTGGCACTTTCCGGGAAGAGCCCAGGAGTGTGCTGATGTAATAAACTTCCTGATTCATGAATAATTCAATATTTTTTAGCAAAAGAACAAAGGTGCTATAGTATATTACGTTTTAGTTTCTCAGTTACTATGGTGCATGTAAACATGCAAAGTGTATAAAATAAAAATTAAGTCTGTACATGCTTAAATTATATATCTTAAAAATATCTTAACATATCTGTGTTCAAACAAAATGTTTTCCTGCCATGATCAGCTTTAGAACCAGCACAGCATCCACACATACAGAGCAAAAGTTTGTGCACTGCAGTCAATTGTTTAGGAGTCAACAATGCAAAATTACAATTAGCCTATCACTTGTTTATCTTTGTCATTCAATATTTTCTGGGTATGTTGTTTTACTTTTCGTTCATAATTTGAACCGAATACTTAGTTTGAGAATTGCCACTCAATTGTTTAGGAGTCAAAGACCCAAGATTACAATTAGCACAGCAGTGTATACATCTATCGGTCATTAACCTTTATCAACAATTACTTTCTCCATATGCAGAAAATATTAAAGCCTAGCACCTATTTGTGAGCATCTAAATGTAGTTGCATTTTTCATCCATCATTTGAACGGAATGCTTAAGTCAAGAGCAACCCTGATGAGAACTGAAGAACATCACAAGAGTGATGATACCACAGCATCTGATAACTTGAATACAAAAACAGACTAATTTTGATTAATAAAAGCATTAATGAGTGCTTGTAGAATTCAAGAACAATCATGGTGAGAACTCAGAAGATCACTTGAGTAATATCATAGCATGAGTACAAGCTGAAAATGGAAATGGAGTTTTTCTAATTTACGGACCTCTTTAGCTGATGTGGTTCTCAAGATCCCATTCTATACTGGGTGTGAAATACCACTTAATTTTGCGGAGATGCCTCTTTCATTAGGCTTGAGGTTCTTTTACGTGCTGTAAATCTATGACATGGGACCAATGGCTTTACTTCCCTTCCAAAGGATTTTTAAATCTAAACATTTTTACATCCAAAAGGCATTCTCCATCGGATTTGAACCCGTGACCTTGGGTATATGAAGTTAGCATGGTAACCATTACACGACGGAGCACGACTGAATTCAAGTTCATAATAAATGAAAAATGAGTGATAGTTGTATTTGAGAACTTGTACTCGAATGAATGTTTTGATTTTTCAGAGAATTTGAATAAGAATATTCCATCCTTGAAATCTTTCAATTATGCCCATAGTTGAAATTACATATGATTGCATCTGCATGTCATAATTGTCTACAGAACAAGTTGGTTCTGGAGTAATGTGTAGGTTTTGTATTCAGGAAGTCAACGGTTCAAATCCCACATTCTCCTCTTCACAGAGTTTTTTTTTTTTAAGATTTAGTCATTCAGACTGCTAAATTCGAGGCTTGGACTGGTTGAACTCCACTTGTGATAATCTTTACAAGAATGGACAGTGTCAGTTCTACATCTTCTGGATTCTCAGAATTCTGTTTATTTTAGATGTAGAAAGTTAAATTAGTTTTATTTATGGATGATCTTTAACTGTTATAGTTCTTAGCAGCACATTCTATATTGTTAATGAAAGACCACTTTAATTTTGCTCAGAGGCCTCTTTATCAGGCTTGAGTTTGTTGTATGTGGCTTAAATCTATGTCAAGACCAGCAGCTTTATTTACTTTCTTAAGGAAGCTGCACTAAAAATTGAACCGCCAACCTTGAAAACAGGCTAGCATGTAACACCTAGATGATGGACAGAATTTATTTAGATGTAATACAGATGTATCAAATATATTCAATGTGGCTGCATATGTGAAAATCCATTTTAATTTAATGTTTATATTATTATTATCATTATCATCATCATCAATATTATTATATAATTATATATTATAAATACATATATAAATAATAATAATAATAAATTATCTTCTTAAAATTTCTTGATGTAGTCTATCGGCTCTTAAATTATTGCTTTAGAATTAGAATTGTAAGATTCTTGTTGTAAGCCCATTATCTTAAACACCTCAAAATACAGGTTACTAGCATAGGAGAATTCACTTATACATCTACTCTTCTCTGAATTTGTCTCCCCATGCATCTCAAGGATTTGTATATGAATTTTACTAAATACCTACTTCATTTAATCATATTCTAAATTACTTCACTTTTTTTTTTACCAAATATTCATTCTTTAAACTAAAAAATTGAACTAGATCTTAATACTTCATCTTTTGCGTGTGTTTGTGTCCACATATCTTCCAATATCATGTAACCATTTGTAAATAAATCAAACTTTGTACTTCAGAAGACAACTGTAAGATCTATTACCATCAACTAAAGCTGTATTGAAGTGTGAAACTGTACATTTAAATATTTTGTTACAGGATGTGAATGTCCCTCCAGTAAAATCTACAAGGTAAGATTTAATTCTTAGCTAATGTTTCAATTAGAAACCCTCTGCTGCTTGTGTTACATTTTCCTTTAATAATATTGAGGACATAGTAATAAGTCCCTCAGAGTTGCATGCTTCAGCTTTAAATGATTGAGTTCACAGATGCAGTAGAGGATGTTTAACCATATACAAGGGTACAACTAATAGAAATTGGACTTTTACTTTTGGTTGTATATGCCTGGTGTAAGTGCAGGAGGTGTTATACTGCACCCAAAAATTTAGTATCATGTTCCAATAGAAACCTATTTTAAAGCCTCAAACAAAAGTAGCCATTTCAATAAAAAATGTGTGTATTTGTGAAAATGGGACAGAAGGGGAGAGCATAAACCAGAATAAATGTCTTGTAAATACCAAACTTGGTATCAAGAGTTTCGCTTCATACATATAATACTTAAATTTTCAAGAAAATTCTCCCAGCCTAAACTGCTTTATAATGAATATGATTTTTTTTTTTTTTTTTTCATTTCCAAAAATTTCCAATATTTAAGTAAAATATAAATATTTTTAGACTAGTATAGGTATTTTGATTCTTTTGCGAATTGCTTATGAAGTTTGTTTTATTTTGAATGACAGTTATATCATTTTTTGTTACTTGTACACCATAAGAGGCAAGCAAAATCTGACATAATGGGAATGCTAATCTCATTAAAAGCACAATTTATATCAATTTTCGGTTTTTCTTTTCAACATGTGACAGAATTCTAAGTCGAGATGAGTGGAATTTTGTTTTTTGTTGATTTCTTTTTTTTTACATTTTCTTATCTAATATGGATTTTAAATCATTTTATTACGATATAATGCCACAAAACATTCTTAACATGATTTAAGGTTTGTAATCCTTCATTTACTTACTGTGAAGGAAACAATTCTGAAGAATGCAGAGCTTTCAAGTCATGCATTTTAAATCACAACACAGGGCAGCCAACCGGCAGTAAATTACATAGCTATAAAATTTGTCACCAAATTTCAATAATATGCTATTATACTAGCTATATAACATGTACACTGTTGGTCCCTAAATTAATAGCTGTGAACACTAAACACTTAACTAACTCTTTACGTAAGCCTCACCTAAACCTAATCTCCATTGCGGGCACATTTTGTAAAGGACAACTGGATACTTGGGATGATAGATGTAGAAACAAATGAGTTGCAGATGACAATATGTCCAAATAAAAATAGGAATGCCATCACGCTCTACAATTCAGTTGCAGAGTACATGGAGTTCACCAGCAAAATTGATACCTGAAGGGGCTACTATGGGTTGATGGTTGAAGGCTTTGCTTCCCTCCTGGCAGTAAATCATTATAGAACCAGTGACCAATGTGCATACAAATAATATTGAATCTTGCTGGCAAGCTTTATGGTATTGCCTATCCAGGAGTGGCATTTGACGCAAACATTTAGATGTTCACATATGTGAGAATTTGTGGCATATAGACACCAAAAATCGTTTAGCAAGCCATTTGAACTTGTGGAAGCCATTAGGCAGGTGTACCCTGAGGTGCAGAGAGTTAAAAGGTGATTAAGTACATGTTTAGTAATTTAGGGACAAACAGACGTAGTACGCCTCAGAGTCTTTGGTTGGTTTTTTCTGTTTGCACATGCCCATTGCCGAAACTTCGGCTTGTAAAAGGTCTTGCATCACACGTTGTAAAGAATTCTCAGTTATGTTTATATCATTATTTTGAATAAATGTTACACATATATTTTGGCTTATTGTGTTCCCTATGATGTGAAAGTTATTGAGTTTCAAAGCCAGCATGTAGGAATCACCTTGTTAAAATTGTGGCTCATTTCAGCATTCTGTAGTTTCCTTATATTTATAACAAAATGTTTTGTCTGAAAAACCATATACAATAGACTAGATGAGTGAGTTGACTGAAGATGAATGAGTTTACTTAAAACCTAATATAGCAGGTGGGAACAGTTTTGGAGGTAAGCTCTGGAGAGTTGTGGTTAGATTAGTGCAATTGTATTTATGTTTTTGTACTTAATGAGTTTCTCTGAGTCAAAGTATAACAAATATAATATAAAAATATGTTATCTGTTCCATTCACATGACTTTTTCGACATCCCTACAAAAAAAAATATTAAAAAGCTTAGGCTTCTAATAACTTCATGTTAATCAAGAAATAATTAACAGAAGTATTATTACTTGCTTCCTTGTAAGTAGAAGCGAAATGAGGGAGTACCATAGGTTAAAGTGATAGTCGAAACCTGGTTGCTATGTGACAAGTTCCTTTGTTTGTATGGATAGGAGCTGACAAATTCCTGTATGAGAAAAATATAAGTTTCTCAAAGCTGAAACCAATAACAAGGAATATCTCAAAAACGATCAACTCAACGAAAAAAAATGTATATAACATAAATTGTGTCTTTTAATGTGCTCTACATTTTTTGTGCTATAAATTTTTATCCATCTCGTATGGTTTAGCAGCTATGCAAAATTCCGTAAAATTCATCCAGAATAAAGTAGTGAGGCTATCCTCAGAAAATTGAACACATACATTTTATTTTTCAGGTAAATATCTTTAATATAGAATATTTTAATCAAAATCGTTAGAGCCATTTTTGAGAAAATTAAAATTTTTAAAATAAGTTCCATGTAAAGGGTAGTTGGGGGTGGGTGGGATCTTCATGTCGGATCCTTGGAAGATACCAAACTTCAATATCAAGTTTGGTTTTTAACAGACTTATTGTTTTGGAGCTATGCTACCCATAGACAAACACACGCATCCAGACAGACAGACACACACACAGACATTTTTCTAAATTTTTTTATTCCGGGGTCTCAAAACATGTATTTCTGGTGTAATTTTGGTACCAAATTTTTGGGTGCAATAGAATACCTTCTCTATACACTATGTACATAGTACGTGTAGAGAAAGTAAAAATCCTTATTTAGGTCCATACCCAAACAAGTTTTTGCTGGGGGATGGGCCTAAATAACGTTTACACAGCTATAAATTTTCTTCTGATCTAATGTGTATTTTTAATGATCAACCAACACTAATATTCCAGAGATCAAACTTTTAAGTTTATTTTGAGGGGGAGTATTATAGGGGATTTAGATGCATCATTTGTGATGCTCAAGGTATATCAAGCTTTTATGCATTTTTTTAACTGGACAATTAATATACAGCATGCCGAGCTAGAACACACTATTAATATTTATGGCAGAATTTACCAAACATGAATACCACAGGCGGTCATTACTTTGATTTTTCCAATGAGTGAGAACAAAATTAAAAACTTGAGGTATATATGTTGCTGATGGACGTAACAGAAAATATATATATTTTAAATAAGGATATTTTGGAATATTCTTATCAAGTTAAAAATAAATGGTTAATCAACAATAAGTAATTGAATATCTGTTGTGTGTGTTTACTTTAATATGTAGATTGTTCAAACAGTGTTATAATCAAGACAATTATACTAGTGAACATACTCTTTTAAGGTGTTAATGTTTTAACTCATCAAATTTCTTCGGAGCCAGGACTGAAACCAAGCCATGACATACTAATTTTGTAATCACTTACCATGATATAACTATTATAGGAAAATGTAATGAACCCTCTTATATTAAGATATGTACACATTAAAATAGCATCACTAGAAGGAATAGATACTAGAAAGGAGTTAGATTTAGACTATAGAAGCTAAAAAAGTTATAGTAAGTATAGCATTTGTTTTCCAATTTTTTTTTTTTTTTCCAGTGAAGAGGTACCAGTAATATATTACTTTCCTCCTTAGTCTTATTTCATGGTATGCTGCTTTCTGCAAAGAATTGCAATATTCAGAGAAAGAAAGGGCAAGATTTCAGTTATGCCTTTCTTGCTCTCTGTATTTCATGAGAAAAATAAATGTTTGTGTTCAGAGGACCTTAAAACTTATAGTTGCTCAGAAATATTAAATATAAAATCTCACCTTACCACTAGGGATATGTGCCAAGGACGTAAAAGAAATAGTATTTTGTTTACAGTACATGATGTCTCAAGTATGATTGCTATGATATAGTAGCCAAAGTCTTGTATGTATACACCAACAGATACAGTAAAGTGTTTCCTTACTTTTTTTTAAAGATAGCCAGAGCATCTAAAAGTTTTATATGTTTAGTGAATGACCATACTGCAATTTCTGAGCATTAACAGGATACAATAATAGGTTAACTTATTCTTTTCTCCACTGATAGCAAGAGAAGGGTAAAAGTTCTATGTATACAGATCACCACATTACTGTCTGTGTGTTGTGAGCATTAACAAATACATTAAAGTGTTTGCCTGTAGTTTCTTCGCTTATAGAGAAGGGCAAAGGTTGTGATGCTGGGATGAATGCTTGCAGGTTTATTTAAACATAAGCAATGCATAATCTCAGGTTAGCTAGTTGACTAAAGATTAGCCTGTGCTTTATATTGTTGTAGCAATGTATGAATGAATATGTATTGTGTCACACCTTTCAAAACTTCATTTATAGATAAAAAAATGTTGCTTTGTGGATAACCTTGATTGTGTGGAAGCTGCAGTGTATTTTCTGAACCCCTTTTAGATAAAAATGGCATTGTGTTCCAAACCAAAATTCATTATTTGTATCGCACCAGAAACACAAGTTCTGAAGACAAATTTGAGAAATTGAGGTTTCCCTGATAATTAAGGAATTTAAAGACTAGAAAGTCAAGTTTAATTTATGTATGTATGTGCAATGCTCAGAATTTCATGGTAAAATCATTCTTGCTTCCCGGTATTCTGAGACTAGATTGTCATAACTCTTGAGGTTTTCATATATAGTCAGTAATAAATACTGATTACATTTTATTTTCTACTGCATATCAAGCTCTAAACGTATTTTTTTTTTTATTTTTTCCCCATCCCTATCTGAAAAAGACCGTAAAAATAATAATAACTAAAATCCTTGTAAAACACAAAAGTTTATGTACATTTTTAACTGGAAATGCATGTTTAGCTGCTCCCTAAAAGGAATGAGAAAGAAATAAGCTTGAAAAACATCTGCAAAGGCACTTCTGTTGACAGCTAATTCAAAAATGAAATTAAGATAAATTCCATACTTAGAGATTAAGCTTACTATTTTTGAAAAATTGCATCATTTTCCCCATCTAAATGCTTGCATAAAAAAGCTAGAAGTTATGATTGATTTTCTCACAAGAACTGATTTTTTCACTTGACTTATATTGCAAATATATACCAACAAAGTTGTCTGTAGACTTGTATAAAGTCTGTGCTCCAAATATAAGCTGCTATTTTGAATCTGAAATGGAACATGTTGGGTTAAACATCAGAAGATGGACATCTCTTGTATGTGGAGCGGCATATCAGATGTGCAGAGAAAACCGTCCTTGTTAGAATCTTACAGGATTGAAAGCAAAACAGAAATGATTGTACTGATACAGAGATTGAAACACAAATTGCAGGTTGTTTGGCACCAAGCACAACAAAACATTGGTCATGTGCAGGCCTTCTTCACATGTTAACAAAGCTATGATATGCTTCCTAAATGCTGCTGAGTATTTGCAACTCATTTGATGGAACTTCAAGTTGAATGTAGCAACTTAGCTTTGGAGCATTGATTTTTATAGCACATAGATAACACAGGAAAACCTTGAGGTACTTGTTATATGCTTATAGTGATATATTCCTTGTCGGCAGTATGCCTTGAGAGTTTTAATTCAAATATAGGTTTAATATATTTTATGGCTTTTAGTACAAAATTATATGCATTCCTTCTGAGTGGTCCTCTGAATACATCTTTATTCTGAATAAATTTAATTTTTTATTAAAAAGATAAAAATAAAGAATTATTAAATTCAAAATGAAAATATAAATCTTCATAAAGCTTACAAATGGTGAAACATGTTTTTGATATATACACAATATTCTACTGATTTGGAATTTTCTCTACCTTTATATCTTTAAAATTTGTTAATAAGTTTTTGTTTCTTGTAAAATCATAGAAACACTGGAATTTGGTTGTGAAAAACATTCTATCTAAAGTATTGACTGCTGTCTTGTTGAATGTACATTTGTTATGCAGGTATATCTTTTTACCATGTAATCAACTTCGGAATTGATTGCAAAGCTACTTGCTGTTTAAGCAAATCTGGATTTTGAAGTATGTCTCCATTCATATACCAAATATGATGCTGGTTTTACCATTAACACGTTCTTTCAAAATATTTTTATTAATTATCTAATGACATTGTTGATTAACTTAGTTGACTCACATGTAATGTATAACAAAATTACTTTAAACAGAAAGAAAAAAATTACTTAATGTTACTTCTGAGTATGTACCCCCTAATAGCTAACAAAAATTCTGTTTTCAGATTTCATTCTCCGATTATTCTACTTAATGATCATGAATCCTCCATACTTTCAGATTACACACAAGGACTGTACCTGGTGATAACAGTGATCAATTACCATTGTCCTCTGTTGAAGTCTCAGTAACAGACACAAGCTTCTTTAATGAAAAGGATTCTCCTGAATATAACAGCATGAAAAGTGATGTTAGAGAAATTCCACCTTTAGCAGAACACTTCAAACAAAAGGAATTAAATCACAAAGGTGAAAGGCTACACAAGTGTAATATTTGTGAGGAGAGGTTTACTCATTTATCAGCTTTGAAAATTCATAGTTTCATTCACGAAGGCAAGAAGCCATACCAGTGTAAAACTTGTAAAAAGTACTTTAGCCTCTTATCAAGTTTGAAAAGGCATAATTTGATTCATGAGGGTAATAAGCGACACCAATGTAAAACCTGTTATAAGACCTTTACTCAGTTTTCGGATTTGAAAATACATAATTTAATTCATGAAGGTAAGAAGCCACACCGATGTAATATCTGTAATAAGGATTTTACTCAGATGTCAGTTTTGAAAAGGCATCATTTTGTTCATGGGGGTAAAAGGCCACACAGTTGTAACACATGTAATAAAACCTTTATTCAATTGTCAAATTTGAAATTACATAATTTGATTCATGAGGGTAAGAAGCCATATATGTGCAAAGTTTGTGATAAAAATTTCAGTCAACTTTCTAGTTTAAAAGTACATCATTTGATTCATGAGGGTAAGAAACTATATCATTGTAAAACTTGTAACAGTGGCTTTACTCGGTCATCAGACCTAAAACGGCATTATTTGATTCATGAAGGTAAGAAGCCATACAAATGTAGAGCTTGTGATAAGAACTTTACTCAGTTGTCTAGTTTGAAAAGGCATAATTTGATTCATGAGGGTAATAAGAGACACCAATGTAAAACTTGTGATAAGAGCTTTACTCAGTTCTCCGATCTAAAAAGGCATACTTTGATTCATGAGGGTAAGAAGCCATACAAATGCAAAACTTGTGATAAGAGCTTTACTCAGTTTTCCGATTTGAAGAGACATAATTTAATTCATCAGTCCTATAAAGCTATGTGAGTGTGGCATTTGTGAACAGAGTGTTCAGAATTGTATAGCTTGAAGATGCCTAATTTCATTCATTTAGATGAGTAACACCTAGAAATTAAAATCTCTATGAGGAATTCAGTTATTTATTGTATTTTAAAGACATACAAGATCAAACAACTCTACACACTTGATTATGAAAGTTTTACCTATTCAGTTTATTTCTCCTGTTTTGCTTTAAAACTTCAGTGCTCATCTAGGAGTGTTTTTTGAGCATGTTCAACAGGTGATGATTTGTACCAAGCTAAGAGCAGCAGCAAATAAATAACAATAGCTGAGGTTTGTAATCACACTGGAGATGGAATTGTAAGGTATAAAAATAAATAAATCCTTATATTGTTTAGCTAGTTTTATGTTTCAAATTAAAAAATATGTTGCTTATATATAATGTACTTAAATCAACAAAAAAAACATTCACTCAACTTTTTGAAGTTACTAAAAATGTCAGTATTTTAGGGGATTCAATAACCAGATCTTAAGTGCTGTTCACTTTGTTTTCATTTATGTGGTTTTGATTACTGCTGCAAGCTGTGATTGCATTATATTGTCGTATATTTAGCTTTAGTAGATCAATAATTAGAATACCTGTCAATTTTGGCTTTAAGAACTCTTAACTTCTTTAAAGCTTGAGCTGGGATTTATTTGCATTTAAGGCTGAGCATTTTATTGTATTCTGAGAACTTTAGTATTTTGTTATTCTTCAGGTGACTAATGCAAGGAGAATATCTTAAGTATCTGCATCATTTTTTACCTTTTTACTAACTGGTATAAGTACAAAATTTAGGCTGTTGCCCATCACATAAGTACTGTTGGTGTGATAACTGTGAGATCCTCTAAAGATGACAAATCTTATTTAAAAAATTTGATGTGTTCCATTCACATGACTTTCTCTACTTCTGTGTAACAAATTATTGTTAATAAGCTTATTCTTCTATTTACTTCATGCTAATTGAGAAAAAATTAGTAGAAATATACCCCTGCCGCTGAATGCTTGCACTTGACAGTTCGGGTGATTTTACGTAAGGTTGGCTATGCTGCCTTTGCGGCGGTGCCAGCGTAACTAGTAAACAACAACAGCTGATTACAAATGTTTCTATCGTGTGTAAAGACGAATGTGAACAATTTACATAGTAAATGAATGCTGATGAATAACGAAACTACTATGTTGTTATTGATGTCAATTGCAAATAACAGTGATGCAATAAGGCATGTAGCATAAACTACGTATTTATGACAAAATAGAACAAATTAATGCAAAACAGCTTGTTACAGTGAGAGAAAGGTATAACAAAGTGAATTCCACTAACGGTCTAGAATTATAATGGCTCAATTCCATACAAGTCTCCATCGTCTGCATTCTCTGAAGTATCATCGTCATTGTCATCATCGTTTTTGTCACCAAGACATATCATAAGTGTTTCACATTCACTGATGATTCCGTCTAATTCCTGTGCCTTTTGTATTATTTTGTGTACATGATTCACTTTCTTCTTTCATGAAGCCGCGACCACCCTTGCAACACCTTCCTACAAAAGTCTATCCACCTCTGTAATTGTGAAAGTCTTGTTATTTTCCCTCATGTAAGTGTTAATGTCACTCCATACTAGTACAATGGGATTAAAATGACAGTGATACTGTGGTAATCTCCAGCAATTGACCCACGTCTCATCCAGCCATAGTATTCTATTGAGATCTTTGTTCAATATTTTGTGTAAAAACACGCTTCGTGCGACAACAATGTGAATCTTTTCCAATAACACTTTACACCCATTAAGTGTTTTATATTGAAAACCAATTTCTTTCAAGACTGCTTTCAGCGATGTCTTACCTCCTGTAAAAGGCTCTGCTGCTTTAAAAGAAATAAGGAGCTTTGGTATGGTCGGATACACCTTTCTACTATAATAGGCGTATATGTGCCTACGTATGGTGTCTAATTGGAAAGCATCAATATTTGTGACCGGACAAGGCTGCTTTTTTTTTCTTCCCTGGCGTTGACAGAAACACCTGCTGCATTCCGAATGTTTCAACGATTTTGTCTTTCTGCTCTTGAAGTTTCACCCCTTTGCTTATTTCTGTTCTCGTGCTTAGTCCAAGAGCTGTTGCAGTTTGCTCCACAGATGTATCCACAGGAATAGAGGGATGCCCATTAACTTTCATGTACTCCTCACTTTCAAAGAATTTCTGCACCCTTCTCAACAGCTCCAATGCCTGGCTATTAAGTGGCACACCTTTTGCAGAGGATTTTCACTTCGCGAATCACTCTATGAAGCGTTGCTTTGGAGGCATTATCGCACCTCAAATCTTGTATAAATAATATAATATATAGGTAATGAAATATAGATAAATATATATAAGTAAACCAAAGAAACACTAACAAAATTATCAACAATAACAACGATAATACGTAGGTTACACAGAACAACTCAAAGCATGTGTTAGGTGTTCGCAAACTGACCACACGGTTGCAAATAGCCAGATATTGCAACGGTGCAGCATCTAGATTTGCTTCCACCGTCTGGCTTGCCGATCAGAATGCTGCTTTATGATTGGTTCAGAAAGTCACATGGGTAAAGCATTTCATCTGTTAAACTCCCAACTGTCAAGTGCAAGGATTCAGCGGCGGGGGTATAGTCTTATTACTTCCTTGTAATAGAAGCGAAATATGGGAGTATCATAGGTTAAAGTGAAGTCAAAAGCTGATTGCTATGGACTAGTTGACAAATTCCTGAATGAGAAAAGTACAAGTTTTTCAAAGTTGAAACCAAAAATAAGGAATATCTCAAAAATGATCAACTCCTTGAAAAAAATTTATATAGCATAAATTGTGTGTTTTAATCTGCTCTATATTTTTTGTGTGGTAACTTTTTGTCCATTTGTTACGGTTTAGCAGTTAATGCAAAATTCATTAAAAATAAAATAGTCTTCAGAGGCTATTCCAGAAAATTCAAGATATGCATATTATTTGTCAGGTAAATATATTTAATATTTTAATCAAAATTGTTAAAGCCATTTTTGAGAAAATCAAAATTTTCGAAAAAAGTCCCATGTAAAGGGTAGTTGGGTTTGGGGATTTTCTTGGAAATCTTCATGTCGCATTCTTGGAAGATACCAAACTTAAATACCACCAAGACTGTTATTTAACAGTCTTTTCATTTTTGAGCTATGCTGTCCGCAGACATACACGTACCTTTTTCCAAAAAACAATTTTATTTTTATTCAGGGGGACCCAAAACATGTACTTCCGGTAAAATCTTGGTATCGAATTTTTGGGTGCAATACAATACCTTTTCTATACACTATTTACATAGTAATTGTAGAGAAAGTAAAAAACAGCACATCTGCTCAGGTGTTGTAAAGCTTTTGTCTGAGTGACTTATGATAATAAGTTTCAGAACCAATAATCCTTGCCAAGCTGTGTCTGTCACACACATCTCCAAGGTAAGAAATAATATTTACTATTACGTGATGCTTACAAATTTGCATTTCCATGGGTATATTTTTACTGTTAGAACCATCTGAATATTTCAATGTCACAGCTGTGATGTAAACACATTTCTTCTTCTCTGTATAAATTCTAAACATTGAGCTAGAGTGACATCATGCTCATATGACATTCAATCCTCCAACTGATTAATATTTTTTACCTGGTCAACCAACTGTTTTATTACCTTACGTTCACAAGTACTTAGTAACAATAACATAGATGTTGGACTTTTTATTATTATAATGGTAATGCTTCTATATTTACCTTACTATTGGTATTCCTTTTTACTGTTAGAACTATCTGAAAAATTCAATACCACAGCTGGGATTTGAACATGATTCTCCTGCTCTCTGTGTAGTGTGACCATTGAGCAAATCTGATAACATGCTGGTATGAGGATATGTCACCCTTCAGAGAACACCTTAATGGGGCTTGCATTCATAATATTGCCAACTATTTGTTATAGTGATAATGCTCCTATAGTTCTATTACTATGAGGTATACTTTTTTACTATTAGAACCATATCAATGAACAACACCACAGCTGGAATTTGAATGTGGTTCTCCCACTCTCCATACACTTGCTCTAACCATTGTGTTACTGTAACAACCTGCTAATATGACATTCACTGTTATATGCTTCATGTTTTTACGTGGTACAACCAACCAGTGTCTCCCTTCATAGAACACCTTAATAGTGATTTACACAAGTCAATTTGCAAAGATAATATTATTCACAATTTATAGATACCTTGTCAGTCAAGATTTATAGGTCTTTGTAGAGCACAAAACCTTAGTTTCAAAATATCCTCTTTAATTTATTTTTAAATGGATTTCCTTTACTCCATTTTAGGTTTTCAGGTGGTTTCCACCAGCAAAATATGTTACTTTTTTTTTATTGATTTTGTGTTATAACTAGTTATATGCAAATCTTGTTTATGTCTACTGTCATACTAGTGATTTTCCTCTTTACTGGTAAACAAAATTAATCGTGGGTAAGGAAGTAGTATGACTATATGAATATATTGAGTGAAGAGTGAAAAATGTATTTTCTTACAACTTTCTTTCCTTGTTATCTTGTATATTATTCTTATATACTTCATTTGCAATATGAATATTCTTTTCAGGTTGGAGTGTAAACAGGATCCACGTACCTCAAGACCATATACTACATATAAATAGATTTTTTATAGTAAACATTTCTGATAAACTATTATCAATGCATTTAGAAAGATAACTATTTATGTACAAACTTATGTTGCTTCCAGTCCAGGTGTTTACCCTTAACTGGTGATGTTACTTCTCACAGAGCTATGAATTAGTGCCTATCTCAATCAGTAAGCTTAGCTGTCTAGTGATGTTTATAATACCTTCCTATCTTAGTTTAACAAATATTTTGCCATCAACTCCCATTTTGCTACTAATGGGCTAGGAGAAGACAAACTCATTCAAGGTCGACTACATGTGAGATTTGTGGTGGACAAAGCGGTGAGGCAGGTTCTCTGGTTTCCACTACCATCGCAGTCCACTGTTGCTACATCTTCATTCATGTAGTGCCACAAGTAGTTAAAGCAGTCGTTAAAACACTATGAACAAAAAAAGTCATAGGTTGTGTGATTTTTGTTTGACAGTCCCCATTTTAATAGTCATCATTGTTTGCGATAGTGCAAGATGCTGGTTTCTTCACCCTACCTAAGTCTAAATTATCCTGATTACATTTCCATTTTGATTGGCCAAATAAAATAATGATAATAACTTTCATGTGAACAGAGAGTTTTTATGATAGACAGTGAACATGCTACAGCCATATAACCCTAAAATGTGCTTCTAATGTAGATGCAGAAAATATAAATAACACCAAAGAAGAAACTGATACAGGTGAATAGAAATCCCATATACTGGGAAAATATATAGAAACAGATATAAATGGACAATACAGAATTGTGTAAAACATTTGCCTTGCTTACCAGCTTTGTCCACTCTTAGAGGGAATGACAAAATAAACTCTGGATCCTATAATTATATATTTTCCCCCCTGAAATGGTTCAGCTAATTAGGCAGTGAAATAATTTCAAACTGGAAAAAAAATATCATCATAAAGACCATTCTGAGATGTAGGATGTTATTCAGTTTGCTACTGAGTGACAAAAAATTTGTTGATCATGCCCAGGATCAAAGAAAATATCTTCTTATGGCTGTCTGAAATCCAATATATATCAGAGAGCACCAGAAATGCATTCATAAACATGTTTTATATGACCTACTTTATTTAATGTGTACCTCATGAGAGGGAGAAAAAACCAATGTTTAACCTGTTGCCAAAACTTAGGCAAAATAACATAATCTGCATGGATTTATAATTTTGCTATCAGTGTTTGTTGTCACTAAATCACAAAACTGTGCATTTTTACATATAAGATAATGTAGAGTGAGAGTGTAAACAAGCTTATGTGGTGATGTGCTTACTTTTTATTATAGATGCATTAAAACACGCACTACTCCATTTTTTCAGATTTATCAATAAATACAAAGAAATAGATGATTATTTGACACTGTAATTTTATATGTATTTTATGTTACCTGGAATTGTGGAAATTTATTCCTGAGTTGTAGTTCAATTTGATTACTGCAGTTTTCTTTATGTTTGTTATAAGTTTATGAGATTAAGGTAATTAAATTCATAGTTGACAGTTGCATAAAATGTTGCTCAGTTGTCCCCCATATAAGTACTAGTACCATCTTCATAGGTGATAATTTTACTATGCTCCAGAACTCAAACGTCATTTATGTAGAACAAAAATAGAAATGGGCCTAATACCAAACATTGTGATATTTCACATTCACTGTTTGCTGTTCTGATATAACCATTTCAACATCACTACTACTTTTATGAGATATTTCTATTAGAAAGATGGGAGCTATAAGGGTTATGGACTATGCCACCTTCTCCATAATTTCGGGATTTTTGCATCAGTATACTGTGCTGAACAGAGTGAAAAACTTTAGCTGGATCCAGAAATACTCTACAACTTTGTTCTTTTTATCTCATACACAAATACAGCAATCTCTTGACTAACACCTTCTACAGCTTACGAAGACGTCTATCAGCAGCTGTCAGCTTTGTATCACTATCCATATAGATCATAAACAGGTTTCTTAAGAACTGGCAAACAGAGGGAATATTTTTTACTTTGAGTAGTCTTATAGCACTTGTGGGCGAGCTTGAATCCCCTTAAGATCTTACCTACGCATGAAACTTTTACTCCCTTTTTTCCATATCGACCTGGATGCACGTTTCCGCAACCTCTTTTAGTCCAAGGCCTGCAGGATTTAGTTTCCGTGAGTTTCTTCGAAAACACGATATTAAACTGTCTGGTATGTGTCCCAAGGAGAAGAGGTTACACCCAGCTTGGTCACGTGCAACATATCATGTAGATCTCGGGATGATGGCATATCGGATGTCTACGACGTCTGCATGTAGTATCCGTACTCGGTTTTTTTTTTTTTTATATAATTTTATCCTATTATACTGGCTGCTTTTGTGTACACGCTGATGGAAGTGACTGCACATCCGGCGGCGTTGGACGTGCCCTTGTTGTTGGACCTTAAACCTACACTTTCGGTTTGTATAGTGGTGCGTCTGTTTATACTGCAGAGCTGTATGCTATATAACGGGCTATTCTGTACGTTCGCCTTCGAAAACTAGGTGATTGACTTACTCTAAATGATTCTCTCAGTATCCGTCAGAGCATTCAGGATTACCTCCACATTTGGCACGCTTTGGGCATAAATGTGGAGTGTGCATGGCTTCCTGATCTTGTTGGCTTGCCGGGGAATGACCTGGCGGATTTAGCAGCGAAGAGAGCAATGACGACACTCAGTTCTGCAATGCTTTCTGTCACATCTGCAGCCTTTAGGCTTGTGCGGAGAGTCCTGCATGAAGAGTGGTTAGCTCTACACGGAAATAAGCTTCGCGACGTGATGGAAATGCCTGTAACCCAGGTGACTGCCTCTGGTATATCTTGACAGGATGGTGATTTTGACGCGCTAAGGCATTAGTCACTGATTTTTCTTTTTTACACACACACACACATAGCTTCCCATTTAAGAGATATCGTGCTCCTGTTTCTCCTCAGAATGGACAATAACTGGAAGTTCGCAATGTACTGGTAGGGTGTGCTCATCTGTTTACAAGCCACTCTATGACTGCCGGCCGGTGCTAAAGGGACATTTTGGATGATACTGGAGTAAATATGCTGTTTACATTTTCGTCTTCCTGGTCTTAAGATTACGATCTAGATTTATTTTCATTTCCTTTGTTTTGGCGCGATCCTGGAGTAATAGCTGCGGTTTTAAAATGTTTAACTTATGTCCCTTTTAGCACCGATCTATTTTTAGCTGTCCCTTTTAAGTTCCATTGATTTTAATCGTTTTTAGCATTCCTATGGTTTCTGCAATAGGCGGTTTTATTTGCTTTGGTTTTTTTTTTTTTTTTTTTTTTTTTTCATATTAGTTAATTTTACTCGTTTTCATTCACTTTTATTGGTCAATGCTTTTGGTTTTAGCAGCGAATGTTTTTAATAAGGCGCTAATGACCCTGAAGGGGAGCGCCTCTAAACTCCAATCATCACCACCATCATCGAAAAATCAGCAGCTGTTATATTTAATTATCAGTTTTGCATCCATGTTGGTGAGGGTTTAAAATGTTAATAGTAAAACATTTGTACAGCATTTATGCTAACATATGTATTACACAGAGCATACAGAGCGCTATTTTGATATGCATAATTTTTTATATTTATTGTATCGTGCGTATAACATTTTAATATTTGATCTATTTGAAAAAAGAAGTCAATGCAACAGCCAAAATTTAAACATGGGTATCTTACACTCCTTACGATTGCTCTACAGTGACCTGTTGATTTGACTTTCAGTTAACTGGTGAGTATCCATTTAGCGAACACTTTAAAGGTAAATTGCATCCATAAGTATTTAATACTCAGAAAATATTAACATATTTACTACTTTAATTAATACACTATGCTAATTTATCTAAATACTTTTATTCACTCGCACAATTTAGCTTGTAAACTATAGTGTTCTCTTCTCTACTGTCTTATACATCCATTGGGTGCGACTCCAAACTTTCTTTTTCTGTATTCTGTAACCTATGGTGTAAAACGCACGCCAGGTAGAAATTTTAAAAATTTGGAGCTTAAAGTATAAGTTGTGATTCAACTCCGCATTGTAAAATGAAATTACGTTTAATTCTCACAAAAACGTTAATGTTTCTAAAAATCTCATTAGCACCTCTAATCAGTTCGTGATTTTCGAACCGAAATTCTCTATTAGAAAGGGAACCTCTCTCGTGGAGGAGATGGACCAGGAAGATTCTGCCCTCACCGCCAGGCAGGATCGAGCTCCGGAAAAAACTGTTGCTCCGATGGGCAAGAAGAATAAACTAAACCGACGAGCACAGCCGGATCTGCAGAAACGCCTTTCCATTTCAATCTTGTCCCATTCCATTGCCATGACTATCCTTCTGTGGAACATACATGGCATTTGAGGATGTTGACCGTAGCTTGACTAGTTGCTCCGCCAGCATAAACCTGCAGCCGTATGCTTGCAAGACACCATGGTCCATCCCCAAGACAAGCTTACATTAACGCCGTGCTCTTCTGTCCGGTGTGATGTGTCACAGACGGGTGACACGCGGACTTCGCTTCGAGATGCCGAAGAGGAAGCAACAACGCAGACCAGCAGCTCCTACAGCAGCCACCGCTTCTCCGGCAACCGCCGGTAGGAAGCGCTCACAGGCATCTCCGCCACCTGCCGTTACGCCGGCAGTGAGCGCTGCACCTTTGCCGCGCTCACCATCACCGCTGCCGCCGACCGCCGCCGCTGCTTCACCGGCAGCCAACACTACATCGCCGCCACCGCTGAGCTCCACGCCGCCGCCGCCCCGGTACAGTGCCGTGGTTAGGGGGGTCCCTCGGGATCTCTCCACCCGGCACCTCCTCGCCGCTGCTCAATCTAGATGGCCTTCATGTTCGAGGGCCACTAGAATTATCTGTGACCGGGGCCCGACACCACTAGTTAGGGTGGAGCTACAGGACCGATCAGACCTGGAGGCTGCCTTGGCGTCAGGGTTGCCCTTATTAGGGCGACTTCTGCATGTTGAGGAAAGCAGACAGGAAAGACACCGGCCCTGCCGTCGCTGCTGTGCCTACGGGCCCAGCCAAGAAGACTACTCTTCGCCGCCGAAGTGCCACTACTGTGGCACCAACGCATACACATCGGAGTGCACTGGGCACGACCTCCGTCGCCGTCGCCGGTTCTGTGCCACCTGTTGTGGTACGGGACATTTCACCGGGCAAGCCCAGTGCCCCAGCTACCCAAAGAGCAGGCACTCATCGCCTAAACCAGCCCGGACACCATCATCTACACAACCATCTCCGCAGACTAAACAACCAACACCAACCATCCTGCAGCAGGAAATCCAGGGCCTAAGTGAAGCCATTCAGGACCTCCACGCGGAGGTCCTGATTCTTACGGCTAAGCTGACGGCCTTGGAGGACAGGCTTCAGGAACAGGACAGCACCACTTCACACACAGAACTTCACCAAGCAATAGCAACAGCAGTCACCGATATCCGACTCATCTTCAGGGAGGAGGTGAGAGCTCTACTGGAGAAGTCGGCACCTCAAACTTCCAAGTTCAACATCCAAAGTAGACGCCAAGGGCTTAGGCTCGAAAACGTCCTAGGATACAACGACTGGCTCAACAGAGTCAACCAGCACTAACTCCATCCTTCACCCTAGAATTCCTTCATTCCTTCCCCGAATACTCCGCGGTGGCAGTCTGGGCCTCGGTCAAGTCTGTCTCCCGGTCCTCATTTCACCCCTCTGACTACACCCTGCAGTCAGTTACATTATCGCCTTGAATCCGCGGGTGCAATCATGCGGTACCGCCTCTCTTTTCTTCCTTCTAATACCGGTGGAGGGGTATTTTAGTCGGTAGGCCCACATGGGAGACCCCGACACTCCGGGCTTGCCCGGGTTAGTCCATAAGGTGGATTTTTCCCCTCCACTCGAAAATTTAAAAACAAGAAAAAAAAAAAAAAAAAAAAAAAAAAAAAAGACTGGTGGAGTTCCTGCACATGGGGCACCATGATTCTTATCAGAGACATCTTGGCTGAATCTGTAACCATTCAATCCGACACACAGTCCATTGCTGTAAGGATTAAGCTAACCTCCACTAACTTCACCATTTGCAGTATATAATGTGTGTGTGTATGTATGTATATATATATATAGCCTGGATATAGCCATTTGTTCTCCATAGTTGGCAGTTACCTTACAGTGGAATATCATCTCTGTCATACACCATGATGATAATAATGATAATTGGGTTTAAAGGGCCCTCAACTACTCGGTTATCAGAGCCCTTAACATAAAAGAGTGATGTTAAAAGACCAGTTATAATAACACGTTAAAAAGAATCGCAATTAAAACAGCCAACATATGAGATAAAACCAGCATAAAAATGAAAACCAAGGTGAAATAACTGTCCAGCTCTGAAACCAGAGCGGGCGATCAAATCAAGGCATTAAAGCAGCTAAAACAAAAGATAAAACCAGTATCAAACACCAAAGTAAAATAGTTGTCCAGCTCTGAAACCAGAGCTGGCGATAAAACCATAGCATTAAAACAGCTAAAAACATAAGATTAAAAAAAAGTATAAAAACGAATACCAAGGGAAAATAACTGAAACCAGAGCTGGCGATAAAACTATGGCATTAAAGAAGATAAAACAAAACATAAAAGTGTCGAATAAAGACACTTGTAACAGTTAAAACTTAGAGATAAAACAAGCTGTTTAAAATTAAAAATCCGTTACCGTATCACGGTATACAACTACCACAAACTAAAACTACAAGGTAAAAGAAATTTATGCCAGGGCCTCGGCAAGGGTATGTTCAAAAGATGATCGATGATCGAATGTGTGCCAGGTGACCTCACTCTAAAAATACATGACGCACTGAATGAGCCTCCCTATAGTGCGTACAGACAGGAGCAGGTTCTTATTTAAAAAGGTAGCTGTGGGTGACATTACATGACCTAGTCGTAGCCGAGCTAATACCAACTTCTCCCTGTGGTATAAACGAGAGGAGGTTACCAAATTGAGAGGGAGAGACTTCACCTCCCTAAGCTTGTTCCCACGTAGAGCTAACCACTCCAAATGCCAGCGTGAAACCACTGCTCGGCACACAAGTTTAAAGTCTTCAGTCGTTACTGAATTAACGGAATCACTGGGTTCTGTAGTGGCCTCCTTTGCTGCCAAATCCGCCAACTCGTTCCCTGATAACCCAACGTGTGCAGAAATCCAGGCGAAATTTGCAATAACGCCAGAGGCGTGCAACACACATAACGTATCCTGGATGCGCTGTACGACGGGATGGTGGCTCTACAGCTCACGGAGGCTCCGAAGGGCACTAAGAGAATCACTCATAATAAGGTAGTCACACAAGTTTCGATGCCGTACATGAAGAAGGGATCGGTACATGGCATACAGCTTTGCAGTATAAACGGATGAGCAATTGGGTAAACCGAAAATATAGATGTCGGTTCCAACAATTAGGCACATCCTGCACCATAGGTGCAATTATTTCCATCGGTGTGGATACAAATTCGGTCACTGTAATGAGATAAAAATTCTAAAAAATTAGTATGGATACAAGGCACGGGTAGCGTAGATTTGTCGTAGGCCGTCATCCCGAGATTGACATGGCAGAGCGCACACTCTCCCATTGGAAATCAGCTAGGCATGTGGATATTCAGCTTCTGAAAAAGCTCACGAAAACTGCAGTCCTTGTACTGAGTGACAGGTTGCGATAAAGTTAGTTCAGCTCAATAGATGTAAAAGGCGTGAACTTAGGATGCAAAGGCATGCAGTTAAACTCACAGCCATAATTACCTAGCAGGATACCCCGCTGAACCCGTAGATGTGCATCTTCCGCTTCGGCGTAGAGGCCAACAATTGGGGCTGTTGGAAATGCCCTATCAGCCACATGGATGCCCTGATTAGGAGCTGTGTCTAATCTTCTAAGCACAGATGGTCGTGGTAAAGGATACACAATACAACCGTATTCTAACTTACCTGCAGTAGGAAAGCCTTACCCTCAGCAGAGAGATACCATCACGACCGGGTGCAGAGTTTCGCGAAGATGAAAGTGCATGGTCTAGCTCCACCATGGTGAAAAGGCGATTGTAGTCTTCAAAGTTATCAGAACGAAAGGGGAACACCTGAGATTCCACCTGAGCCTTGACTGGCAGGAACTCAGGGGAGTAGTTATCTGAGCTAGACACTTGAGCGAAAGTATTGCCAGGAGTGTTAGTCCCGTCAAAATGATCAACTACAGCGCCTGCCGCTGTTTTCAGACCGGCAATTGTCATTTGCGTCGATTCTCCGGCCACACCCTGTAACTTTTTTTTGTTGTGGTGTTTAACGCCCGCTTTTACTGTTCTGGCACTACAGGCGATGACACTGATGATGCATGAAGATGGAGCCCCGAAGGAATGAGATGGCGGGGGAAACCGGAGAACCCGTAGCAAACCCGCCCCTGCGCCGCTTTGTCCACCACAAATCTCACATGCGGTCGCTTGGGATCGAACCCGGGCCGTCTAAGTGAGAGACGAATGGTCTGACCGCTCAGCCACGGCACGGCCTACGCTGTAACTCATCCCATACGACATTTCGGCTAAAAGATGCTACAAATTTACTCAATGTGCTCCGTGTAATGAGCCTTTGAAGGTGCGTCATTTTTTATTGGAGTGCCGCCTTTTTACTGTGCTGCGTGCGTCCCTGTCTCTGCCTCCTGACCTCCCCACCCTGCTAGGCGACAATCCTGCTGTATGTCAGGGACTTTTAACTTTTCTTCGCCGCTGCGGAATGTATAGTCGGGTCTAATTTTATCACGGGGTTTCATCTTTTTACCAACCTTTCAGTCCCTCGGTTTTAATCTTGTTATGGTAGGTCTTTTATGATCTCCATGACTTTTTGTGCAGTACTCCTGCTTAGCGGTTTTTATGGCTTTTAATTTTTAGCTTTTTTTTTTTTTGTTTGTTTGTTTTTTTTTTTTGTTTACCATAGGGCGCTAATAACCTCTGCAGTTTTGCTCCCTTAAGCACTACTAGTACTACAGAGTGTTCATGAGTTCTACACCAATCATCCTGTCGTGCAGGAAATCCAGGATCTTCTCCACCTTTTGTACACTTTAGACGTAAATGTGAAACATGCCTGGATTCCTGGGCATGCTGGCTTGACCGGCAACGAAATGGCGGATTCAGCAGCAAAGACGGCAAGTACAGAACCCTATATCAACATCTCTTGTGATATCGTAGGACTTTAAACTTGTGTGGAGCGTGGTACTTTCATGCTGGCCTGCCGAATGGTCCGCTCTCCGTGGCAACTAGCTCAGAGATGTGAAGGACCTGCCTGTATACTGGGTAACCTCTTCTCGCTTGTCCCATCGGGAGGTGATATTCGCTCGCTTACGAATCGGGCATTGTAGTTTTTACACGGAGCTATCTATAAAGAATGGATCCTGCCCCTATCTGTCCGCTGTGCTGGCAGAATTTGACAGTCCGCCATTTGTTGGTAGAGTGTGCTCTTTTAACACATGTTCGAGCCACTCTGCAACTGTCGATAATCTTCGTGAGTTCCTGGCAGATAATGCCGGTGCCGTGAATAGGATTTTTACGTTTTCATCTCCGTTGACTTTTAATATCAAGATTTAGCCTTTTTAGTTCTCGAGACACAATCTACTGTGGTAGCTGTGACTTTGAAATTTAACATCTGTGCTTTTATGGACTCACAAGTTTATTTTAATGTCTGCATTTTAGTTCCGACTTATAAACAACAAGTTTTAGGCCCCCCCCCCTCCATGGTTTCCCTCATATGCAGTATTAATTCTGCTGGATTTTATTTTCAATTTTAACTTTCCGTTGCATGGATTTTTACCTATTTTATCTTTTGGGTTTACCACTGCTTTAAACCAGGGCACTGATGACCCACCAGTTTAGCGCCCTTACACCTCACCTATCATCATCATCATCATAATATCTGCTCCGACAAATTCATCATAAGCATGTTTAAGATTATTATTGTCTTGTTTATATGACAGCACAAACTTTGAATTATCCAGTATTAGTTGTTTTGGAATTTTAGAAAAAGTTTCACCTAAGGAAAGTACGCTAATACCTTTATGTCTACCTGTAAAAAATATTTCTCTTACTATATCTTGATTTTCTAAAATCCAATCATCTGTAACAACTAAAGAATTGTCTTTCATTTAGTCTAGTGATACTTTTCCTCTTAGTTATCTATAAACGTTGCCAAACAGTTTCCTGTTTCATTTTCAATATCGTTAAATTTTTTCTGTAATTTTTTTATATAAAGTTTACATACAATATAGTAATGAAAGGCGTTTATCCAACCTTTTTTAAGAACAAAATTGTCATTCGTTAAACCTTTTCTTTTGCACATCCTCAAGGTCCTACTTTTAGTCCTTTAATAGTTGCAGGTAATCGCTTACCAGTTATTCTAAGTTCTTCATTTTCATCTTCTGGAATATTTGTTGTATCCCAGTCAGGTTGCAATTATAAAACAAAATTATTTTGTATAAAACTGAGCAAAGCATTATTACTTATTGTTTTTGAACCCAAAAAACTGATAATATATTTTAAAAACCATGAATAGAAGTTGCACAAGAAAGTATAAACGCAACATACAAAACAAAGTTAACTGTAAGAATGTTTCTAGATCACAATTAACAGAATTTTTTTAAGAGAATTTCAACATAAAGTTAGCTAGAAGACTATCTCTAGATACCAATAACTAACACAGGCTTTTAATAGAGAATTCCAGCATAAAGTTGATGGGGAAATTATTTTTGAATGTTGAAACTTATGGACAAGATTGATAAAAAAAATATTTCAAATTATCAAGAATTATCAGAAGAGTTTATATTGGATTTTCAAGATCAATTTGATTGGCAAAATATTTGAAAATATCAAGAAGTATCACATGACTTTATTTTTGAATTTCGAGATAAAGTAGACTGGAAATATATTCCAAGATAAAGTAAATTTTTCTTGCAATAAAGTTATATTGCATTAGAAGGAAGGACTTCAGAATTACATTTTTCTTGCAGTAAAGTTATATTGCATTAAAAGGAAGTACTTCAGAATTACATCTGCGACATTCTAACCTTTGACCATAGATAATGAACATATTTCTGTTATAAGTTTCTGTGCTACTTTTCTAACACCAAATATTAAGGATTGTGTATTAAAGGATGCTGTACTCGAAAAAGGACAATATACATTCAAGGAACTTCTTGCAAAGCTTACTCAAATACCAATATTGGAAGTTAAGCTAAATAAAATTGCTGATAGAATTACGATTACCAATAAAGGAAAACAAGATTTAGATTCCACAAATTTTGGAAAATGTTTAGGACTTTCAAAGAAACCTATTATTAAACCTGGGGAAACAAAACTTGAGAATTATTCACCTAGTTTTATACCTCTTAATACCATTAACATAGAATGTAATTTAGTTACAAATGCAGGATTCATTACAAAAACTTATAATCACCAGCATAGACATAATGATGTTATTGGAAAATTTAAACCTAGCGTAGTTTTTAAATATCATATTATTTATGAACCAGCAATCCCTTACGAATTACGAATTCATCATCTTGATTTAGCCAGAGATATTGAAGTTAATATTACTGATGAAAATAGAAATTAATTAATTTTGGAGGTTCTAAAATTGAAATATGGGATTCATTGCTGGAATCAAATGAGATCATTTGAGCTAAGTGATTTTACCAGGCATAATTTAAGCGAAAATAAAGCACTCAGTAATTTAGATATAGTTCTAAATATTGCTGATGGAACTTATTCTCCATGTAGAGGAATATTTTGCATGCAGTTTGAACCTCGTGGAAAAGAAGCAAATGGGGTATTTAATAACGATGATAATATACAACTTGTAAACAATTACTTTCCACACATATTTAATAAAGCATATCTTAAAAGTGTTGGTTAAGTAATTGAAAAGGTTGATCATCCTAGTTTAATAAGTGATGTACTTATTGGTCTATTTGTTCCAAAGACAGGATTACACTCATATAAAGGAGCCTGTTTTATCACAGAAAATAAACTCTATTATGAACAAAATCGTATTTACGAAGTATCGTATCCACTGGAATTTAATTTAGTTTCTTTAGATATATTTGACAACCTTTGTGTAATTTAGGTTTAACTATTTCTTTCAAAAGAGTAGCTAATGACGATGCATGTTTTTATAGAGCTATACTTTGAAAGCAGATAAATCAGCTGATAAAGCAACACGACATGAAGCTAAAATTGTTATAAAAAATTTAAAATAAAAGTTTCAATCACAGAATATCAACTAGAATACACAATGATGCATAATAAAACACTATTAGAAAACCGAAAGTTAAAATTTAAATGATTGGTCTGGGAAGTTGCAGAAGAGCATAATTTTACTGGAAAAAATATAAATATTAATGTTACTACATTATTTAATAATTTAAAATGTGATACTCCCGATATCTGTATTACACGATCCCAAACAAACGGACCAGATGATCAAAAACGGGACTCCAGTGAATATGATTATTGTCAACTAGAAAATTGGTCGTTCAAGAATTCAAGAAATGAAGAATTTCGTATAGAAAGACAAAAATTAAAATACGTGAAACATTGTTATCAAGTAGCGTATGACGCTTATGCTTCACTAGCAGAAAAATGGGTAGGAAATGTGTTACATGGGGTGCTGACAACTTTGCAGTTATACAATTTATTGCTGTAATGGATATGACAATACGTAAAAATATTGCATATGTGGATAAAAATTTAAGATAACACAATCATCTATGTTATCATGGCTGATGAAAAAACAATCACTCTTGATCTAAGTTTAAAATAGGTTACAGAAGGAATTTAAATCTATTAAATGAGAATTACAATTTTATCTTACTTAATGCTAACAAATGTTAACCAAAGTTTAAAGTTTATGACACATCTTCACAATTTTGGATACCTTAGTGAGGAAGAACAGGAACTTAAAAGAATGGATCAAAAGAACCTTACAGATACAGTTTTATTATTTCAAGGATATTATGATTTAACAACGGATGGTGCACTTAACTCTGAAGTATTAACCTTAATTAATTTCAAAAGATGTTGAAATATGGCAAATCCTTCCAGATATACAACGTCGTCGCATAAATGGAAAATAAAGCGTTTAAGATGGCATTATGCAGGTGCAAATGAAACTATAACAAATATTGCCGGTTCTGCATTTAAATCGTGGGAAAGTTATAGTGGATTAAATTTTGAACATAATATTTTAAAACCAGGTATTCTAAATTCAAATTAACGTTTGGGTCATAAATATCAGAAAATATGGATTTTGTACTAGAAAAATGGAAGGAATTGGTGGTACTGTAGCACATGTATTTTACTCAGAGCATGATAATTCTTTAGTACAAATTCATATAGATGCCGACGAATTGGTATTTAAAAATGGATAAATTAAGTCCAAGCAAAACAACTAACTTTTTTCAGTTTTAATACATAAAATCGGACATTCTCTAGGATTATCACATACTAATGAAAAAGGAGCCGTTACGTATCCACATTATACAAGCGATATTATAGATTTACATCATCATGGCAGATTTACAAACACTTTATGGACTTCAATCTCCAGTAACACAACCTATAATAACTACTACGGTAGATGAAATAACATCACATTTATGCGATTTTAAGGATGTTCTCACTTTTCTAATGTATATATTTAATTATTATTATTAATGTATATATTTTACAATAAGTTGTTTTGGATCTATGATTTTCAGGAAGAAACTTAACACAGTTAATACGCGATTGGTTACATTTCTTACTTCAATATTTCGTAAGAATAAACGCTATATATCAAAACCAAATGGGGAAGTAGTTTAAATCATTGAAAAACAAATTTACATGATAAAATATCCAAGCTTAAGCTTAGTATCTGATTATCCAAAATCATTTTCTGATTTGGGTATATCCATTAACGTAAAAATTCATTCTAGATATAATTCGTATACTGCTCAAACTTAAAAGTTCTTGAATGATGATTACTATATAGAAACTGATAAATACACTTTTAAAGCTAAATATCACGGATTGGTAAATAAACGACTTTCTGGAGTATCAACTGCAATGGAATCAGCTTTTAGATAATGGAATGATTTTCTTCTTTAAAAACAACCCATATTTCGAATACAAGAAATGTACAAATCATTTAGTTAATGCGGTTAAAAGAATTTACCTATATTTGGAATACAGTGCATAAATATGTATGAAGGTTTAATTGAAAAGCTAAAAAAAAATTGTAGGGAATTTTAATTTTTTAGTTTATAATAAACACAAGATGTCTAAGGTATAAGATGTTACAGAACAAGTATTCAAACACAATATTCCTTATAAAGTTACTAGTGGTTGGGAATTTTTCAATGGAAACATAAATAAAATTAATATTGGAGCGAAATTTTGATAACCCCTTCTTATTTACTATCACATAAAATTGATATCATCTCAGAAATAGAAAACATAACATAAGTTATGATACATGTAAATTTGGTTGCAGTAAACAAGATATACACACTCTCTATTTTAATTCCGATAAATAATATTAAAGATGGAACTTCATTGATTGAGAAGAATTTAGTGGTGATGAAAGTACAGAAGAATCAAGTAATAGTGAGATTGAAATGAATTAAAAATATTTTAGGATTTTAAAATTTTCAAATCGGATTAGAAACACCGGAGATCTTAAAGGTAGCGTTACAGTTTTACTCAGATTCACATTCTGTCACGCTGTTCATAACTGTCCACAAATGCGTTACGTTACGTACTCACGTACGTGCAATGTGTAACAGTACTCAAGGTAAGATGTGTATAAATGACATCATAATAACATTGTTTAGAATAGTAATTATCAGGCAGCACGCTAACCACAGTCATAGAGTAAAAAGAGATTGTAATATGAGTGTATGTGTATGAATGATGCAATATCGTACATGCTGAATAATTTTAATATATCTAGCGTAACGGATCAGAACCCGTACGTCACATAGTAGAAAGAGATGTCAATAGCGTTTAGAGCCACAACACCTACGTCATTAGAAATTAGATTAATACATTTTCTTTATTAGAAATGGAACAAAGCTCCATATATTAACCCAGTAAATTGCATTTTAATCGATGGCAAATTTGATTACATACTTTTATATAAATAAATTATGACATCGGCTATTATACCTAAAACTATATTACAATATGAGCATGCTGGGGAAATAAAAAGTTTAATAGTTCCTCCAGGTGATTACATTGTATTTAAAATGGCAATCTCCATTCAGGTCAAATAATATTAAAATTAAAGAACCTTAAGAGATATTATACATCTGCAATTAGATCGCCGTTTAGATTGTTTTTAACAAAATATAATTACATTGGAGATATATTTGGATTTAATAAGGTGCTACAGTTGAATTCTACGTAATTATTTATAATGGGTTTCCTTATAAAGTGGGTGGTTTCACAATTTCCACAATTTTTAAATCATTTTCTCATAAAATAGGCTGTTCCAGTATTATTTTACACGATCACAAAGAATAACACAAAAATTATCGCACAAAAAATGGTAATTTTACTCTATTTTCGCATGTTTGCTGTATTTTTCGATGTGTTATTTGCTATATTTTCCCGTAAAATCCGAATTTTCCCTTACCTCGCATATTTTGGATATTTGCACTCTATTTTAGTATATTTTGCAATGTACTACTTTTAGCGCAGTTTTTAACACTTGATATTTTCGGTAGTTTGGAGCCTATTTTAATTATTTTCACCTTTAAATGGATAGCCTTTTATACGATAACAAAAAAAACTACACAAAAATTATTTACCTCGCATATTTTGGATATTTTCACTCTATTTTTAGTATAGTGTTGAAAAGTGTCCTCAAGAGCCCCCCCTTAGTAGTCGCAAGATACACTGCTTAACAGCAGCAATAGTTGTTGCTACGAGGTGTTCGACTAAAAATGTTAACGAGTCATGCTCGTCGTAGGTAAAAATGTCCGAAACAGGGACAATAAAAGAGTTTCAGTTGGCTTGATCTAAACGCCATTTAAGCATACATGTGAAACATGCATGTTGTGCTAAGAGATTTATAAGAATAGGAGAGCGTTCACTAGAATGTAGGTCAGAGTTGATATTCCAGCGGAACCTAACTGCTAACTGTGGAGAACAGAACGCTATATTAAGGTGAGAAAAACTGTGAAAGGCGTCAGAAAAAAATATGTAAGCTCTCCGGTGTTCAGGAGAGTTAAGTTATGGTCATCCATGAAATCGGCTCTTGCACAAGCCCGAGGGGAGCACCAAAATGGGTGTTGGGCACTCCCGTCCCTTGCCAACAGAAAGGGTGTTGGTAGCTGAGAAATGAGGTCATTCAAATCTGTATGAGGGAAGACATAATATGAAGGTCATATATACACTACAAATAATAAAATCGGTGGGGTGCAACGTAATCCTTACAGCAACTGACTGAATAACAGGCTGTAAGGATACCGAGTCAGCAAAAATACCACCTTTGAAAAGAGGCATAGTGCCTCCATGTGCAGAAAATCACCCTTCGTGTGATAAATCACAACGCACAGAAGATTAGTAGCCGAAGATAATGGTATCTTGCGGACGGAGCTTCCTGTCTATAAGCAGGCGACCAAACGCTGGTTCCAGTTAAGAACAATTCAAGTTCTTGGCGATGTGGTCGAATGCCGCGTACGTTCCTCTTTAGAATAGCCATGGTGAATAGTACGGGATAAGTTTTAGATGGAAAGGCGTTTCTGCATATTGGGCTGTGTTGGTCAGTTTAATTTGTTTTTTCTCCATCGGATAACACTCTTTTCAACAGGCGATTATAGCGCTTACGCACTGCACTGTCCAACATACAGTGCGGACAGAATCCTCTTGTTCCATCTCTTCCACATGGGAGGACCCCTTTTGGATGGAAAACTTTGTTTCGAGTACCTCGAACCGATTCGAAGTATGGATCGGCGAAGATGGTCGTCGCCGATCGGAGCTCCTGTCAGAAGACTCCTCAGAAGAGGGTCTGTGTGAGAGTGACGTGGGGTTGTCCACTCCTTGAGGATTTAGGAGTAGTCATAACGCGTTCTTTCAGAAAGTCGGTTCTAACATGGCTGGACCTGAATTTTTTCTCGGGGGCAGAGTGTACTATAGTTTTACCGGTCATAGTGCCAGAGGTCGATGGTTTGCCTGCCGTATGTGCTGTACTAGGTTTTGCACTGACGGATTTGGCAGATGTTGATGCCGACATACACGGAGACTACTGCTGTATAAGTCTAGCAACGATAATCTTTTCGGGTATGTGGCCCCGTTATTACCGCAAGTCTGGGTTGCGATTTCCCGCCTCGGCACCGGTTTAGCTGTAATAGAGCTATAAGAACTGGACCGCGGGACAGAGGGTTGGCGAAAACGTAGGAGTTTGGGGGCTTCCGATAAGGAAACCTTCCCTTTCACCCTAATCTCCTGGATGGCTTTCTCTTCTGCGAAACAGGGGCAATCCCGGGAAGTGCATGGATGTTCCCCATTGCAGTTGACGCAAGATGCGATTGACGTGCAACCGTCATCGTGTGTAACATCGCCGCTGTTAAAATATGTTGAACGACCACTACAGAACTCACTGGTGTGTCTAAGCCCTGACACTTGTAGCACTTGAGAGGTTTTGGGAGAAATGGGCTCACCTCGATGGCTTCGTACCCTGCCTTAATCCCTTGGGGTCTATCTACCTGATCAAATGTAAGAAACAGGGTACGGGAGGGCACGAGTTTATCATAAACTCGCCTTTGAACCCTATACACAGCAGTAAAACCTTGTCCTGCTAGATTCTCCTAAACCTCCTCATCTCCAGCGCGCGGGTGGTGACAACGGTGCGCGAGGATTTCATAGTCTTGTGTATCTCAACTTTAACGGGTAGCTGCCAATCATTTTGGCTTCCAATAATTAGCTGCCTGGAATGGTCACAGTGCTTCCACCAGGAGCGTGCCATTTTGAGTGCGAACAAGGACTTTACGGGACCAATTATCTTACCCCTTCTGGATTGCAAATGCAGTGACCGAAGAAATTGCATGTGCATTTCCTGGAGAACAATTGCAGGCCAAAGCGAAAATTTTTCTGGTTCAGATGCACTTGGAGCGTATATAAGCTAAATGATTTTAACGCATATCAACTGTTGTACTTACTACACCTTAGAGGTAAGATTTATTTGTATTGTTACAATGAATTCGATTTTTATTTTAAAGAAGGTATTTTAAGTGAGCCAGAAGAGCACTAAACCAAACCATAATATATATTTATAATATTTAATATCTTCAAATTTGTAATTGTTGATCTTAACAGATATTGGTTTACACATCATAGATATAAAATAAAGCCTTATTACATATGAAACACCACCAATTCTCTTTAGAGTAATACATTTCTTTCAAAAGTGATTCATCACATCTTATGAGTTTTATATGTTTCATAGGTATGCAGTTGTCTTCTGACATAAAAGTTGACACAGTTTCTTACCTTTAATTATATAGTAGTAAGCTATAAGCTTTGCAGGAAATTTTATAGGGATTATCCGTTCTACAGAAATATGAAATTTATGACTATTTGTAGGAATATATACGTAATTGTTATAATCTGTATATGTATGTACAAAGCCCAGTTTTGCGCAGCCAAATAAAATGGTTGAAGCTAAACCTTCTAGCAATGAAAGGCTTTTAACTTGACTGAGAGATGGTAAAGGTATTTTAAAGAAAAAGATTTGTTGCGAAAATATCCTATACTTACGTGTTTCTGAAAATTACATTTAAAACTTCTGTAAAGAAAATACATAAAATCTACCCAATTTGCTGCAAAGTAAGCCGTTGTTTAACTTGAATATGATTTACCTTAATATTCAATTCATATATCTTGCATTCCACTTTCCAATAATAAAATACCGTTGGTAAATGGAATACCGGACTTTGCTTTGAATTACTATATTTAAACTTAATTGCTAGTTTATGTTCCGTCACAAATACATAGTTACTTAGAGAAAACAAGAACTCTAATATTTATGCTTCTCTGCTTTATTGTTTAATTGCAACATATAAATTAACGTAATATGTTCAATGTCATATATTCCTGCTATGTAGCAAGGAAATGCATTTCATAAAATTACAACAAATGTTATCGCTAGATAATCAGTGCATTATCCATGTAAGGGCAGACCAATATTCAGGGAAACCTATTGTTGTAAATTCTTCAAAAAAGTATTTAAACCAATTGTCTCTTGCAGCAAATTATATCTTCTTAACGCTGCATTGCAACAGCGAAACGTAAAAGGATCCATTATCTGGATCGGCGTATACAAATCCTACAATTAGTTTTAACGAGTTCTCTTTAGTCTACTAAAATATACTACTACTGTCAATCACATTGTTTCCTCTTTTTTTAGTTTATCGACATATCTTACTTTAGGCTTTAGGCTCAATATTAACTGATCAATTTTCTGATTTTTAAAAAAACGTTCCTTGCTTGATTTGTTTAACATTATTATACAGATTTTCCTTGTTAAATCTATATCTACACAACATTCTCTAATTGATAAACCTAAATTAGCTAGGCTTGATTTTCAGCTATACGTAGGTAAGTGCCTTTGGATGATTTGCAGATATTCCCACTGCGTCAAGTATAATTTTCTGAGGTTGAGTATCATATGAATGAGGAGAATAAATATCCATTATGCAGTTTGATCACTAAATCTTTTTGATCTTATGATATAACCATTTAGAATCTTAATTTGAAGTGTTATCTATACGCCTTACATTGATAATGTTTAAAAACATTATATGATACAATCGTTAATGCTTAAGTATAATTACATGTTTTTTCAAATAATACAACATAGCCATTTTCATCATTTCTTACAAAATAGCTGTCTATCTCATTGGGATAAATACTTATACTTCATTATCTTCATCCTTTGAAGCTTAGTGATGAAAAGATTCATTCATATTATGTGTGTTAACTTTTTTGTTAATGATAGGGAATAATTACACACACACACACACACACACACACACACACATACGAGGGCTGATCAACAAAGACAGACTCATTTTTTTCATAGATATTTATTACTCCAATTCAATGGTTTCATGATATTTTTCAAAGTAGTCCCCTCCTTCTTCAATGCACTTTTTAAAGCATCTGTGCCAGTCCTTGAACACCTGCTGCAGACTATTCTTTGTCAGGTCCTCGAGAAGCGCCTCTGTTTTCTTGAGCAGAGTTCTCAAATCGAATACCCTTTGCCTTTAGTGATGGGAATAAAAAAATCAAGGATACAAGATCGGGGCTATAAGGTGGATGTGGACACAGGTAATGTTGAATCGTGCTAGAAACTGCATGACATGATTTACGACGTTAGGCCGTGCATTGTCATGATGAAGTCGCCACCCAGTCCGAGAAAGCTCTGGTCGTTTCTTTGCAATGTGCTTCCTCAGTATAGCCAATACTAACGTGCAGTATGCTGATGTAACAGTAGTGTGACTGGGAACTCCATTATGGTCAAAAAATGTGATCACCATCACCTTCCCTGAAAATGTAACAACTCTTGCCTTTTTTGGTGTTGGAGAACCTGGCGATTTCCACACTGTGCTGGTTTGTTCTCCTTCAGGATCATAATGATGCAGCAATGACTCATCACCGGTGATAATCGATTTAAAAAACGCATCCCCTCCATCAGCAAAGAGACGCAGCACCTCACTGCTTGACTCCATTTGCACAGCCTTTTGTTCGGGAGTCAACATACGTGGCACCCAACGAGCATAAACTTGGGTCATATGTAATTGTAAACACACTGCCATATTAAATTCTCAACACTTCGCTGAGGTTACGTAATGTTATACGTCGTTTCTCTCGGACAATCACAGCAGCTGTGTTGATGTTAACTTCAGTCACAGCAGAAGCCGAAACACCAGGCCCACCTTGCTTAATACTGACAGGTCGGCCTTCTTTAAAGTCCTTGAACCACCTTAATACTGTTGCACGAGGTAATGCATCTTCACTCTACGCCCTCTTCAGCTTTTCATAATTTTCGGTGGCTATATGGTTTAAACGAAAACACAAATTGATTGCGCTTTACTGCTCCTCTCGTGTCACCTCCATTGTCTGGTATGCGAAATGCACATAGGGTCTACAAAGTACAGGATTACTACAAACCTACCAATGTGACAGTGCTGCCGCCTACCGACATTATACATAAAAACACGCTCTTCTCAAATATTTATGTTACAGATATCAAACTATCACGGAAGCTACAGGGAACAAAATCAGTCTCAGTCTTTGTTGATCAGCCCTTTTTTATATGCCCCCCAGGGACCTACCACGGTAGGTACGGCTAGGTGCACCCGGGGTCCCGAGCCACCTTGACTCCCTCGGTGGGCAACCTCAGAGAGGTGAGGGAGTCAGTAGGGCCAAATGCCCACCCACGTGTAGGCCGTGCATGGAGACCCGTGTCGGTGAAAAGGAATATCCTGGTTGGTTGAGGGTTGCGTACCTGAGCCTGGGCTTCTGTCTTTCAGTAACTGGGGAGGCTGCGCAACTTAATACACCACTTTGGTTTCTGCTTTGCCTAAACGGGAGGCTAGTGACTATCCCACTCCTAGTCAATCGACCAGGACTAGGTATTATACCGAACTCCAGGGAGAGTGGTACGGCGAGCCTGCTATATCCCCTGTGCAGCCCTGTCACCCCAGTGAAGTGACCCCTTGTTGGGCTCCGTGGTGGGCGGGGAGCACTGGGGGATGAATTTATACCCCTTTTTATGGGAAAACCTAAACCATCGTTTAATGTCCAAGGAAAAGAAGTAGTTGAGTCATGTGGTACTCGCTACTTAATTGTCACTCGAACGGAGGAAAGTAAAAGCTTCACGTCGGTCAGCCCTTTTGCCATTCAAAAGGGCTTAGATAAAATTGCTGGATCAGTTCAATTTTGTATACGAGCGCGAAACGGTACACTCCTGGTAGAGGCAGTGTCAGCAACCCAAGCCTCTAAATTAGTACGAGCCTCTATGTTAGGCGGTTACCCAGTTAAATTAGAGCAACACAAAAACCTGAACTCCTCGCGCGGTGTTGTTACCACCCGCGCTTTGGTATGGCTTGGACACAGAGGAGATTCAGGAGAATCTGGCGGAACAAGGCGTTACTTCTGTGTATAGGGTCCAGCGCAAAGTAAATGGTGAATTCATGCATACCCGTACCCTGTTCCTTACCTTTGATTGGGAATATATCCCCCAAAGGATATGGGCTGGGTACGAAGCCATCGAGGTTAGGCCGTTCATTACCAACCCACTCAGATGCTACAAGTGTCAGCGCTTTGGGCACACAAGTGTATTCTGTACTGGTCAGTCTATATGTGCAATCTGTGGCGACGCCATGCACGATGGAGCGTGTGCTTCCCCTCCATCGTGTGTTAACTGAGGTGGCGAACATTCCTCTAGTTCCCGCGACTGTCCCCGTTATGCAGAGGAAAGAGCGATCCAGGAGATCCGGGTGAAAGAGGTGTCCTTGGAAGCACGGAAGCTCCTGCGCAGCCGCCAACCCTCTGTCCCGCGCTCTGGTACGTACAGCTCAATTGCAGCTAAACCTGTACTGAGGCGGGAAATCGCAACTCAAACTTCTGAAAAGATTCTGACGGCTACGCCGCACCAACGCTCCTCAACTTCTACGACTGTTCCGCCATCAACATCGGCCAAACCCGCTCATTTAAAGAGTAGTACAGCGAAAGTGTCACGCAAGCCTTCAACCTCGGGCACCAAGACCAGCTTACCCGCCACCTGTTTTACGCCAGCAAAGAATTTTAAGACCAGTTACGTTAGGACCGATTTCTCAAAAGACCATGTAAGGTCTCCTCCCAAACCATCGAAGGGATTAAAAACTCAACGCTCATCCCCAACTAGATCCTCTTCGGGAGAATCTTCTAGTGGGAGTGTAGATCGACGACGAACATCTCCGTCAATCAGCACCTCAAATCGGTTCGAGGTTCTCGAACCGAAATTTTCTATTGGAAAGGAGTCCTCTGCTGTGGAGGATATGGAACAGGAGGATTCTGCCCCCACTGCTAGACGGAACGTGCGAAAACGGCAGGATCGAGCTCCTGAAAACAGTACAAGCCCAATCCTGAAAAAGAACAAATTGAACCGACCAGCACAGCCCAATCTGAGGAAATGTCTTTCAATATAAACCTTATCCCATATTATAGAAACGGCTATCCTACAGTGGAGCATACGGGGCATTAGACCTCGTCGACCAGAGCTAGAACTGTTGCTCAACCATTAGTCGTCAGCTTACAAGACACCAAAATCCGTCCCCAAGACATAGTCACATTCAGGCATTATTCTGCTGTACGGTGTGATCTATCACCGGAGGCGGGTGTCCCTGCCCATGGGGACACTATGCTACTCATCAGAGATGATCTCTATGCAGAATCCATACCTTTACAGTCTTACATCCGGTCCGCCGCTCTCAGCATTACGCTGGCGTCTACCAAATTCACAATTTCTAGTATCTATCTGCCTCCATCTACTGACCTCTCGCGCATTGATTTAAACGACCTAGTTTCCCAGCTACCAACACCATTCCTGTTGCTGGGGGACGTGAATGCCACCACCCACTTTGGGCCTCCCCTCGGGCTTGTGCGAGAGGTCATCTAATTGCCGATTTTTTGGACGGTCATAATCTCTCTCTCCTGAATACCGGAGAGCCAACCTTTCTCTCTGACGCCTTCAATAGTTACTCACACATCGACATAGCTGTTTGTTCTCCGCAGTTAGCCGTATCCTTACAGTGGACCGTCATCTCTGATCCATACTCTACTGACCACTTTCCAGTTCCTCTAAGTCTACTAGAACACGACGTATGTTCCACGCGCTTACCTAAATGGCGCTTAGACCGAGCCAACTGGAATCTCTATTCCAATTTGGCATTTTTTAACTGCTGCGAGCACGACTCCGTGGATATTTTAGTCGAACACCTCATAGCCACCATTCTTTTTGCTGCTGAAACGTCCATCCCGCTGTCGACTGACCACTCCCGCCGATTTCCGGTTCCCTGGTGGACCGCTAAATGTCAGGATGCCATTCGTGCTCGCAGACGTGCTTTACGGTTTTTTCAGAGTCGCCCTACGCTGGAAAACTTAATACAATATTAAAGGATGCGCTCCATATCTAGACAAGTTATTAAGGATGGCAAAAAGCAATCATGGAGCCAGTTTGTATGCTCCTTTAACCGACATACAGCTTCCTCTGTCGTATGGGATAAGTTAATACGGGTAGCCGGAAAACCGACCCATTTGCCGATCGCCGGTCTAAAAACAGCGACAGGCGTCGTGTTTGACCCGTTTGATGTGGCCAACACTCTGGGCAGTACTTTCGCCAAGATATTCAGCTCAGATAATTATGTGCCTGAGTTTCTTCCAGTTAAGGCCCAGGTTGAATCCCAAGATTTTGCCTTCCATTCTGGAAAGCTTAAAGACTACAACCGCCTTTTCACCATGGCGGAGCTAGAGTTTGCCCTTTCATCTTCTCGAAACTCTGCGCCAGGTCCGATGGCATTCACGTGCAACAATTGCAACATCTCTCTCCAGCGGGTAAGGCTTTCCTCCTCGAGGTCTATAATCGTGTCTGGGTAGATGCCACTTTTACTACTCAGTGGTGGGAGGCCACCACCATACCCATTTTGAAACCTGGAAAGGACCGTCATCTTCCTTCCAGCTACCGTCCAATTTCCCTCACCAGCTGTATATGCAAGGTGATGGAACGCATGATCAATGGGCAGTTGGTATGGTGGTTGGAATCCCACAATCTTCTGACCAACATCCAAAGTGGTTTTCGAAGACAAAGTCGATCAGCGGTTGACCAACTTGTGTCGCTGTCGACGAAGATCCTGAACGGCTTTCTTCGGAATTGTCAGACGGTTGGGATACTTTTTGACCTCGAGAAGGCTTACGATACGTGTTGGCCGGCAGGGATTTTACGCGAATATACGTGGCCGTCTACCGTTGTTCATCCAGGAGTTCATGCGGGAACGCGTTTTTCGAGTAAGGATCGGCTCGGTTTTTTCTCACTATTTCAACCAAGAGAACGGAGTGCCGCAGGGGTCGGTACTAAGCGTGACGCTGTTTGCTATAGCCATAAATTCTATATCTCAATGTGTACCACCAGGTGTCTCTTCCTGTTTATACGTGGACGACTTGGCCACCTTCTGTACTTCTCAGCGTACACCGTTTATGGAACGCCGTCTCCAGCGGTGTTTGGACAATCTTTACGATTGGAGCTTGAACAGCGGCTTTCGTTTCTCGCCTGAGAAGACAGTCTGCGTTAACTTCTGGCGTCGTAGGAGGCGAATGTCTGCTACTCTTACACTTGGGCTAGATTTCCTTTTTTTCGCAGATGAAGTCAGATTCCTGGGGTTAATATTCGATCGGCACGTATGCTGGTCTTCACATATAGCACAGCTTAAAGCGCGCTGTGACCGTTCTCTCAATATCTTACGGATACTAAATAGTACATCTTGGGGTGCAGATCGGATAGTATTGCTGCGTCTTTATCGTACACTGATCCGATCCAAGTTAGACTATGGATGCATTGTTTATTCTTCAGCACGAACATCTGTGCTGAGACGCATATACACTGTGCACAATCAGGGCATCCGTGTTGCTGTTGGGGCTTTTCCAGCTAGCCCAGTTAGTCTCTACGCTGAATCGGCAGAACCCCCTCTCCGTTGTCGGCGTGATGTCCTGTTAGGAAATTATGGCTGTTCCCTTAACTGCATGCCTTTGCATCCCAAGTTTACCTCTTTCTTCTGTATCAAGCTGGACGAACGCTTTCGTAATCACCTTTATAGTCCAATGCCTGCGGGCTTCCGTTTCCGTGAGCTTCCTCGGAAACATAACATTGTAGTGCCTTGCACGTTTCCGAAGGGGGAACGGGTGTACCCACCATGGTTACGTGCTACCTCCCATGTAGACCTCGGGATAACAGCTTACTGGAAATCGGCATTGCCTCCGTCTAGTATCCGTACATGCTTTCTTAGAATTTTTATTCTCTTACAGTGACCGATCTTTTATTTACACCGATGGCAGTAAGTGCAGTGACGGTGCTGGATGTGCCTTTGTTACTGGTACCCAATCACATTCTTTCGGGTTCCATATTCACACATCCATTTATTCTGCCGAGCTGTATGCCACCCACCGAGCCATTCTGTATGTTCGCCGCAGAAATTTGGGTAACTGCCTTATTTTAAGTGATTCCCTTAGTGCCCTTCAGAGCCTTCGGGAGTTATACAATCACCATCCCCTCGTGCAGCCTATCCAGGACCCTCTCCACGTTTTACCACTGCCGGTATTCATGTGAAGTGTGCTTGGATTCCTGGGCACTTTGGCTTAGAGGGTAATGAACTGTCGGATATGGCAGCTAAGACGGCGGCTACACAACCCTGTACTGCGCTTTCTTTCGTCACCGATGCGGACTTGAAACTTGTCCGGAGAGTGGTGCACTCCGGCTGGCACGCGGAAAGGGGGTCACTCCGTGGGAACAAGCTCAGGGAAGTGAAGGACGCTCCTGTTACCGGGGTGACCTCCTCTCGTAAATCCCGTCGGGAGGAGCTACATTTGGCTCGCTTGCGAATCGGTCACTGCAATTGTACGTATAGTCATGTTTTTAAGAGAGATCCTGTGCCTAACTGTCCGCTCTGTGGGGTAGTATTATCGGTACGGCATGTCCTGCTACACTGTATCGCTCTAGCAGCTATTCGATATGAGTCACATCTGCCGGCCTCCCTTACGGAGTTTCTTGCCGAAGACCACGGAGTGGTCGTTAGAGTTTTTATATTTTTATCTAATCTGACCTTTACGATAAGGATTTAATTTTAAGGATCTTTATCGCTTTTAATGCAGCGGGGATTCATGGGTTTTAATGAATTTTGACGTTGTTCGTTTTTAATTCGTTTTAACCTGTTGACCACGTTTTAGGTATTTTGCATCCCTTTCACTCCGTTTTTAAATATTTTAGATTACTATTTGTCTTTTAGCCAAAAGTTTTTACCTTCTGGTGTTTAGTGACATTTGTTTTTATATTGTTCTTTTCCCTTTGGTGTTTTTATTCAACCTTGTTTTCTGAGGGCGCTATGGACCTCAGTAGTTGAGCGCCCTTAAACACCAACCATCATCATCACCCTCTTTTATGTATAAACGAGAATTGATTAAGGGGTTTTCAGGCTCTAAATGTTTTTACTTTTTATCAAATGATACAATATGTCCATTTTTGAATCAAACCCTTGAAAAGTAAAATTTAAGGTAAGCTTTATGTTACTAATGGTTTTAATGTCCGTTTCTTTAAAGCCATCCATGCATTTTCTTGTTAAAAATACTTCCACGGAATCGTCATCGCTACTCTATTGGAGTTTAATACACATCGACGGTCCACACTGATGCACCTACTACATTATATGAAATGTGTATTTCTAACTCTCTGATTTGTAGTGTCTTAGTACTTTGAATCTATTTGAATTTCGTAAGAAAATCCATCTTCACAGAAGAATGAATAATTGTGTATTTCTCGCTTTTATGATAAGTTAAAAAGGAGTAAATTATAAATTCTCCGCTTACCTTGCTGCTGATTTGTGATAACGAAATGTGTTGTAAGGTGCCTTGTTGCTTATTTGAAGCGTAGCGGGTCCTCTTATATACATGTGATCATCAAGGTATATAGACCGATGAAATGTTTGCGGATAACCACAGTTCACCTACAGTAACAGAAACTGACATCAGTCATTTCTTTGCGCACAAATCTACGTTCTTCTGTTTCAGAAAAATTGAGTATTTTTTTACTTCTCCAGTAATCCATTATGTTATGAGAGAGAACATTAAGTTACTACAATATTTTTTTCAGCATGGATCATGGTAATGTCCTAAACATGATGCAAAGACAATTTCCACGATTCAGAGCTCACGGTGTTATGATAATTCAAGTTAACTCAGTTCCAGATAGTGAAAGTCCTATTTTCCATTTTAGAATACCATGCAGTAACTATTAGTTACGATATTACAAGGTGCGAAACCACATGATATGGTAGGTTCAACCATAACCAACTCTGTCAATTTACAAAAGAAACCAACAGGACTTAGTTTTCGTAAAAGAAATCGTGTATCTTTGAGTGCATTATTGGCTGTAGTTGAAAACGTGTGCCAATCTAACGCCAATTTTTTTTGCCATTAATACCTTATCTTTAGAAGTAGAGCATAATGATATGCCGTTAGGACAAGGTAAAAAGAAAACAAAAGGTCTAAATCTATTCTGATTAGCTCATTCAAAAAGAAGCTTGTAAAATTCAAATTGTTTAGTTCACGCCCTTATGATACCTATTGAACATTTAACAAAGCATTCTGATTGTGATGGTTATAACAAGGTTGGGCACTCCAATCCAAGGTAAATAAATTTCTAAGGGCTATAGATGTTGATGTTGCTAATGGGGGAGATATAACAAAATTGCAAAAGTTTCAACACCATGTTTCTGGATATAGAATTACAGTTTATGAAGGATTCTATTGTGAAAATATAGTCTATAGTGGCATTTCGAATTCACGAAAGCATTTTAATCATCGTATGGTGCTCAGGAAAAACATTTTAGCGTGTCTCTTAGTCCTAGAGGCACCATGGCTAAAGATTATGTACGTGAAGGTTGCAATTAAGGAAATCTTACAATGGAGCAAAAACGCACAAATGCTAATATAAATGTTCAGGTTGCTTTTTAGTTTCACCTTGTATTTTTGAATGAAATTATATATTTTTCAGCACATGTCAAATATATTTTGGAATTCCAACTGGTCTAAATAATCATATACATAATGGATTTTGTGATAAAACAATATAAGAATGGAAGAGAAATTGTTCAATTTGCAGTAAGCAGTTAAATCCTAATCATGTGTGTTACATGTCATATTGTAAAAATTGTAAAAGTAATGAGATGCCAGTTCACTTGTGTCACATGCCAAAGCTTACTGCAAACGTAATGCCTTCTGAAATTATTTTATGGAATGTAATCAGAGCACATGAACGGAAAAAATACGTAATTCCACGTTCTCAGCCTATTCTGTTTCGAACAATATTGTCTTATTTGCGAAAAAAAAAAAAAAAAAAAAAAAACCTGAGGAGTGGAATCGGTGAGACATTCATTTTGGGGTAATGACTGCATTGAAAAAATTATGGTATATCTGCGGGGAAATAGACCCTTTTTCGAAAGAATTTTCACTGTTGCGCATAATGTCAGAAACTATGATCTTATGTTTATATTAGATTATTCTGCAAAACAGGGTTCGTTGCCAGATTTGGTAATGAATGGGGCTACAATATTGTGCATGAAATTTGAATTTTTAACCTTTTTGGACATTGTGAATTGCTTACCAATGAAATTGAGAAGTTTGTCGAAGGTCTTTGGAATACAAAAGCTCATTTCCTCATTTTTGTAACATTGTAGGTTCTGGATAGCAGCCTACAGCTATCCAGAAGCTCACTACTTTGACATTGATCAATTAATGCCATGTGAGCGCAAAGACATTTTTAAATGGTACGAGACAGTGAAAGATGGAATACTAGATTTCAGAAAAGAACTTGAAACTTATTGTCTGGCAGATGTTGCAGTGTTGCAAGAGGCGTGTTCTATATTTAGAAATACATTCTTAGAGATTATTAGTTTTGAAGTGTTTCAGGATTCTGTTACGATAATTTCAGCGTGCAACAAGCTATTTAGAAAAATATTTACAAGTAATGCCTATAATGCTTATTCCTAGCGGAGGTTATAGGAAGTGCGATAAACAAAATATGAAAGGTTTAGTGTGACTTAGATATGAAAGAATTAAAATAAACATTTGCATTAAGCACGCGGACAAAGGGAAAGAAGTGAGTCTGCCCAAATTTCTACATCTGAAAGTTGATGGCCTTTGCGAAGAAAGGAGGGAGGTATTTGAATTTAAGAGTTATTATTACCATAGTCAAGAATGCCAGGATAATAGAGATATTCCTCTTGTAGACACCCAAGAAGAAACTCTTGCAAATAGATACGAGTATACGATGAGCCATTTAGATAAAACTGCATCCGCAGGTTTCGCGAATTATATTATGTGGGAATGCGAATTCGAGGACATTTTAAAACAGTAACCATCATTAAAAATGGCCCTGCTGTGAAAACTGGTCCCCTGATTCTTAGAGATTCACTAAAATCAGGTATGGTGGAAGCAATTTTAACATATTGGTAAACAAATCTAAATTTACGTATTAAATATTACGATGTGATATCTTTATGGATGGAATTTTTTCAATTTTTCCATAGCTCAACCTAAAGTACGTTGGTCAAGATTGTTCTAATATTTCGGAAATGCTTAAAAACCGGTGTAATAAAATGTAGAGTTTTGCCAAAAAATAGTAGACGCTATCATCCAGTCCTACCTTTTAGATGCCATCAAAAGCTAATATTCCTTCTTAGTTTCACCTGGCGCAGCAAGAACGAGAAGCGAACGAGAACTTACTGGTATTTGGATAGTAGACGCGGTAAAAAAAGCTGACAAAATGGCTATGAAGTGAGAGAAACTTTTGAATGTTACAGATATAAAATAGAACAGTAAGGCAAAAAGAAAATAAGGGGAATTATTTGAAGAATATAATAATAGTTTTCTGAAACTAAGGTCAAAGCAAGTGTGTATCTTTCTTGGGTTAAGAACGAAGAGGATAAAGAAAAATACGTTCGTTATTTTTTCTTAATGAAGGAATTCTTTTAGATAAGACGGTCATTAGAAAAACATCTGATGCATGATGAATAACAAAATCATGCCTTAAGAACTTCTGGGGGAAACTTACAGAATAGCGCAATAGACTGCGTACAAAAATGGTTAAGGCACCTCAAGAATACTTTCAATTTCTATGTTTGCCGGGAACCGAGGTACAAAATTTTATGTTTGCGAGCGAACAAGTTATGTGCCTATCGTGAAAGTACGAAAAAGACGTACTAATGAAGTATTAGGTGCCTATGTCACTGCAGGTGCAAGACTCAGGCTATATACATATCTGGAGGTACTGAATAGGGATATGTTGTATAGAGGTACAGCTTATATAATTTTCGATGTAAGGGAAGATGGGTAGTGCCCTATCAAATGTAGCAATAACTTGGGGGACATGACGGATGAGCTCGCTGACTATGGGTCGGAAGCTTCCCTTTCAGAATTCATACTGGAAAGCAAAAATGCTGAATGGCGATTTCAAAATGGTTTGCAATGTCAGAGGAGTAACACCTAATGATGCCTCTTTAAAGCTGGTTAATTTTGATTAAATAACAAATTTACTTATAGGCGAAAATGGTGAACAAAACATTGTAGTTAGAACGGAAAAGAAAAGAAAACGTAAAAGATCAAGTAGCATGTATATTGTCTCCGAATCAGAAGATAAAATATATAGAGTATGCTTTCACAAGCGAGTAGATTGGAGGGTTCATACGTCTCCTTGCCCTTCAGTTACAGTTGAGTGTAAATAGGAGCGCTTATGACGAAACTAGTTATAGTCCCGGATTATCCCATTGGATTAACCACAATCCTCCAACTGGTGGCGCTTGTGTCGCTATTAATCCACCGGATTTAGGTGTATTAAAAGGGACGGCAGTAAGTTTGAAAAGCGCCGATAGAGCGGAAAGACTATTGTTATCGCAATTGGATAGTCTGGGCTATGGATTACCGCGAAAGGAGTTAATCCTTGAAGTGGATTAAGGTCCTGTGACTTGGAGATATTTTGGGCTAAGTGATGACGACGGGAGTTTGGGTAGGAAAGGGCTTTTAATATGGTGGTATGAGGTAAAACTGGGATAAGGAAGTTACTTGGAGAGTTTCTAATGGTTAAAATAAGAGGAGTGGTGGTTAGGAATGAAATAGATGCTTCGGATTGGTGGTAATAAAATGTGTAGTGATTGGGTGGAGGAGTTGATCTTGATTAAGGATGAAGAAAATAATAATAATAAAAGTGACCTTGAGCATCGAAGAGTGGTGCACGGGAGTTAGGAAGGGGAAGAGGGAATCATTTACAAGAACACTGTAAAATGGGTTAAGGAAGTGACGTGAAGTGATTTGATTGGAGAAAATATAAAGTGTTATGATTGGTGGAGGTAACGAAATCAACGCTTGTGATTGGATGGAAGAGTGTATAATGGGTGATAAAGGTGTGAATGGGTATGAAAAGGGGTAAAGTGAGGGTGGACGAAAACAGATGGTAAGCATGATTGTGTTTGTGATAGTGTTGGTGACAGCAGCGATAGGTAGCGCGGAGAAAAGCTGCGATATTGGGAGGTGTCGGTTCGAGTTGAATGATGGTCATTTGGAGAATGTGACAAGTTATGATAAGGATTACGAATAGTTGCCTAAATGCACATTACACAAGCAGCTTTGGATCTGACTTTATTAACCTGCAGACACCTAAGAACGTGTATAATTGTTTGAAGCGGATAACGAGATGTCAGAAGGGACGAAGGTGTTCAGGGATGATGTATGGGGGTATGAAGATTGGTCAGATGGAGTGTCCGGAGGAGTACGTTATAAATGGATGTTGTGGTTGTGAAAGAGATAGGAAGAGTGAGGAGGCGGACAGATGTAGATTTTATAAAAAGTCGGTGAGCATGCACGCTAGGGACAACAGTTCGATTCTTGTGGAGAGGGTAGATCTGTCGGAAGGGTTGGAATTGGAATGGAAATTGACACCGGAGGAGACCGAAATTTTGATGCTTATATCATGGTGAAAGAGACGAATTCCTATTTTTCTGAAAATATTGTATACATGTTAGGTAAATGTGGGAACGGCGAGAGGCAGTTAAACCTAGACGGAGGGATGAAAGTAAGTGGAAAAGTGAACAGAGCAGGTAGGGGATATGCGGAGGCGAATTTGAAAAAAAAATTCGTAATTTAATGGAAATGGTGGGGAACCGGGGAGGGTGTTGCTGAATAGTCAAGAAAAAACGGCATCGGAGAGGTGTAATAAGGAAATGAATTTAATGAAACGGAAGACGAAAAAGGAATGCGATAGTAAGTTGAAGGTAATAAAAAGGGGGGTAGACGCGGTGAAGGAGGAGAAACAAGAATGCGATAAAAGGGGCAGAGAACTGCGGAGAATGATTGAAAGAATGAGAAAAGAGAGAGAAGAAAAGAAAGGGAATATGAGGAAGGAGCAGCGATTTGTGAACCGAATAAAAGGAAATGTAGATAAATTGTACGATGAATTTGAAGTCCTAAAAGGAATGATTGGAAATTTAAAAATGTATGCACTAGAGGAGTGCAGGGAGTTCCTAAAGGGGGAGGAGGAGAAGAGAAGGATGGTGGCGAGAATGGTGTGGAAGAGGTGAATGAGCGGGAAGTGCAATTTAAAACGAATTGAAAAGGGGAATGTAAGTGCAATTGAAATATATTAATCTTAAATATAAAAATGACATTATAAAGGAACTGAAAACCTGTTATTTAACTGAAAGTATTTTGTTTTGCTGAAGCGGTCGCTATAAATTAAAACAAATATATTTTTACTACCGTACTATGAGTAACAGACAACACAAGTGTTACTTTTTGGCTGGCCAAGATTATGTTTTTAATTTTATTTCTCATTTGGTTTGGTAGCTGCTAGGATTGTTGTTAGAGAATTTATTTTATGACAGCTATGAAAAAAAAAACAAGAAAAGGGAAAATGAGTTAAGAAAATAAAAATACACATAGAAACACGCAACTAATAAAGCAATGTAGTAATGGATATATATATATTTAATAATAATAATAATAATAATAATAATAATAATAATAATAATAATAATAATAATAATAATAAATAGAATTTACAAAACAGTGCAGCGCATGAAACAAATCGATGAAATACATCATGACAAAATTGTTACATAGAAAAAAAGTTTACCGAAACATTGCTTGGTATCGAGAGCATAAATACCGTCCTATGGTTTGTAAAAGTTTATATGGAATATCAATGCTGTGCAACACGCATATATGAAGCGCGAGACATTCTAGACACAAGGTTTATAAGAATTGCAAGAATTTGATGTTGCTGCATACTACACTGTGAATGATTTGTATAGACGCAGCATTATTTGTTTTTGACGTGGGTCATACTCTGCTATACAACAAGAATTACATACCTGTTTGTTTCATGCACAGCATTGCATGAAGTTTATGGATAGTTTCCTTGTTGAACTACCTTGTAAATAAAATTACTTTAACAACATACTAAAGGAGCATGCAAGAAGCAGAAGAAAAAGAAAACCCACTGGACAATCTATGTATAGAAGAAACAGTGAGAAACTATATTCACTTTGAACAATAAAAAAACTCTTATATACACATATAAAAAAAAACACGATGAGAAGCGGTGGAGTGTCACGGCAGAACTTGTGGCCGCGACGCCAAGCTTGCCGGGTCAGCATGGCAAAATCGGACGCATGCTGATGGTCCTCTGCAGGCTGTCGGAAAAACCTATCATAACCCCTCATTGGCAGTCGGACGACGTGTACCACCCTTGGCTGTGTTGCACCACAACAGAAGCATGGTAAAAATGTGGAAACAGCTTTCTGTGGGTTCGCCTTCGGTTAAACTTGGCCAGCGTGCAGGACAGTACCTGCAGGAGCGACGCGACTAGAGGAGAAATGTCGCCGAAGTTCGGGCTACACAACGGCGAGGATGGTGTAGGTGGGGAAGTGCATTTTGAGGCAATATGTAGGTTGCTAGGGGAGCGGAGAAGGAGCGACAGGTACTACGTCTAAGGATATGGGTTCGTTGCCTTCGAAGAATGAAGGAGGGTTCGCAAGGGAGGAATTCAGAGCCGTAGAGGTAAGACGTGGTGGAGGAGAGAGTTCGGGATCGGAAAAAGGGTTGGGAAGTGAACTGAAGCGATCGATATTATGGAGAAAAAGAAAAGAAGAGGAAGACGGAATAGGAGAAGGAAAATTAGAGGAACGTGGTAGCGTAGAGGAGTTTTGCAAAGGTAGAAGTTTAGCTCCTGCAGCAGTTGTGTTGGGGACGGCTGCAAAAAAGATTCCGCTGTCGGCGCTGATGGCCGCCAGAAACTCTACAGAGTTACCAAGCACTTCCACAGAATCCTCAGATGATGATCACGAATCTTGATGGTGGTCCTTGTTTAGCCGCGCTAAAGGCTGATGGTGAAAGACCTCCAGCAGTAGAACGTGGGATCCGTCAGGCCAATAGTGAAAGGCACCCGGTGGTAGAAAGGGGTGCGACAGCCTGATGAGGAAAGGACTCCTGAAATGGTGGTGACACGGCCGGTTCAACAGTCAGAAAAGGATGCTAGTAGATTTGCAGGATCACTGGAGCAGCGTATACGAGTAGTTGTAAAAGCAGCTGAATTTGTACACAATGTTAAACGTCCTCGGGATGGCTGCACACGTTGTTGGTGTAGCGTTGCCGCTACTGAGTGACTAACACTCTTGCCGATCTCGGAGACAAAAACAATTCTGTGCTGACGGTCACGGTAGGCACTTGAAATTCCATGGTATTTCAGTGAACTATAAACGAAGATTGAGAATGAAGGCAGGATGGCAAAGTGGCAAGTTTTCAAAGGACGGTGTAGCAGGAGTGTGGATTTGCGTCACGCAATATGACTGCCGAGATAAGGAGGTTTAAAAGGATCGTTAGGTTTAAAAATGGCTGTGGGAAAGGAAACTCATTAGCACGAAATTCTTTAAATGTGGTTTGGCAATGGATAAAAGAAAACTTGGTTCATATCGCAACCGGATACGGCGGTGGCTCGGTGATGTGAGCGGAAATTTACAGCTAAAGTCCCCGTTTATAGCGGCGAGATAACCCGTTGAGATTTTTAATGAGGCATTTAACTGTGGGTGTGATAAGCCACCTATAAAAGCAGTGGGTGATAAGCCGCTTGTTGAAGTGAGAATTTGCCGGAAAAAGGAATACTCCGAATATCAAGTTTTGGATAGTTTTCTTAAATGTGCATGACTTTACGTGCATGCTGTATCGTTACGAAAGATTATTCGTATTACGTGAAAGCAAAGCGTTTCATTTGATTTACGTAGTAAATAATATATTAAGGTATACATTTAGGTTTAGGTGTTCTTGGAGCATATACACCTTAAAAGAGGTTTCAGAAAAACCAGTTTGCAGTTTGAGAAGTGCTTGTACATATTAGACGTTGTGTTCATCGGTATTTCATAGCAGAATGGAGACGGGAGATGGGGTAAATGAAAACTTAACCTTGGAGTCCGGGTTCCACATCATTAGTTAGAAACAGAGAACTGTGAAGAAGCTTTGTTCTTGTTATACAAAGACACAAATTACTGTGAAGCCGGTGCCCAGAGTTGCCAACCCGAGCAATAGGTGTGATAATGATGATGATAATGGTGTTTAAGGGCGCTCAACTGCCGAGGTCATAAGCGCCCTTATGATTAAAACTTGGCAATAGGCAGTAAGAAAATAAAAAAAAAAAACAAAAAAAATACAAAAACACACAAGTAACAGAGCTAACACAGTTGAAACGGAAGTAACAGAACGGTCCAGTCTTCTAAACAGAGCTGGATATAAAACTCCAACTAAAATCAACACATTGAAATTAAAAGAGTTTAAAAAAAACTGCTATCACACTAAAATGTCAAGGTAAAAGAAGGTTTTGCTAAAAATTTAAAAACCCTGTCCACTGCTCTTGGGTCATCTGCCAGGACCTCAGCAAGAGAGGCCGGCATGCCCATAGATGACCGAATGTGTGCCAGGTGATCACACTCCAGCAACACATGACGAAATGTCTGTGCCTCCCCACAGAGCGCACAGACAGGAGCAGGTTCACGTTTAAAAAGGTAACTGTGAGTAAAAATACAGTGGCCAATTCTTAGCCGAGCTAGTACTACCTCCTCCCGGCGGAATAAACGAGAGGAGGTTACCCAGTTGACAGGGCGGTCCTTCACCTCTCGCAGCTTATTACCACGGAGAGCCGACCACTCCGCATGCCAAGTCGAAAAAACGGCTCTCCGTACAGCAACTCTAAAATCTTCTGCTGTTGAATGAATAATCGTAACACTGGGCGCTGTGACTGCCGATTTCGCTGCCAAATCCACCATGTCATTCCCTGGCAAGCCAACGTGTCCAGGAATCCATGCGCACTCCACATTAAAACCAGAAGCGTGCAAAATGTGGAGAACGTCCTGAATGCGCTGCACCAAAGGATGGTAATTGTACAGCTCACGAATGCTCTGAAGGGCACTAAGGGAATCACTAAGAATAAGGCAGTCACCTAATTTTCGACGTCGAATATACAGAAGGGCTTGATAAATAGCATATAGCTCGGCAGAATATATAGAAGTGCAACTAGGCAAACCGTAAGTAGAAGTTGCGGTGCCAGTGACAAAGGCACATCCAACACCGTCGGGGCTCTTACTACCATCGGTGTAAATACAAATACGGCCACTGTATTTGGATAAAAATTCTAAAAAGCAACGACGAATACTATCAAGAGGCGTAACAGATTTCCCGAAGAGCGTCATCGCGAGATCGACATGGGAGGTAGCGCGTAACCAAGGGGGGTGTATACTCCCTCCCTTGGATAACAGCCGAGGAATGTCAACATGGTGCTGGCGTAGAAGCTCACGGAAACGAAAACCTGCTGGCCTGGGGCTCAGAGAGCGGAGGCAGTATCGCTCGTGCAGCTCAGGGGAGAAAAACGCGTGATAAGTTGGATGCCCAAGCATACACTTCAGCCCACGGCCATAATTAGCAAGCAGGACATCACGCCGACAACGCAGAGGAGGTTCTCCCGATTCGGCGTAGAGGCTAACAACTGGGCTCGTTGGAAAAGCTCCAACGGCCACACGGATGCCCTGGTTATGGACTATGTCTAACCTTCTGAGCACTGAAGGTCGAGCTGAAGAATACACAATGCTGCCATAGTCCAACTTCGAACGAATCACAGCACGATAAAGACGGAGCAATGCCGTCCGATCCGCACCCCAAGACTTGCCACTTAGTATCCGTAAAAGATTTAGAGAACGGTCACATCATGCTCTAAGCTGTGCTATTTGTGGTGCTCAATAAAGTTTCCGATCGAAGATCAAACCAAGGAATCTCGCCTCGTCTGCGAAAGGAGGTAAATCTGGCCTGAGTCGAAGTGACGGTGGCATTTGCCACTTACGGCGCCAGAAGTTAACGCAGACTGTCTTCTCAGCGGAGAAACGAAAACCGTGTTTCGAGCTCCAAGCATAGAGATTGTCCAAACACCGCTGGAGACGGCGTTCCAAAAACGGTGTACGCTGAGAAGTACAGAAGATGGCAAAGTCGTCCACGAATAAACAGGAAGAGACACCTTGAGGCACACATAGTGATATGGAATTTATCGCAATAGCAAATAGAGTCACGCTGAGTACCGAGCCCTGCGGCACTCCGTTCTCTTGAATAAAATGGTTAGAAAAAACCGAGCCCACCCTCACTCGAAAAACGCGGTCCCGCATAAACTCCTGAATGACCAACGGTAGGCGTCCACGTATGTTCCAGTTGTGCAGAGAACGCAATATTCCCGCCCGCCAACACGTATCGTAGGCCTTCTCGAGGTCAAAAAATATCCCAACTGTGGGGCTGTTCTTAAGAAACCCGTCCATAATCTGAATTGACAGAGAGACAAGGTGGTCAGCAGTTGAACGTCGTCGTCGAAAGCCACACTGGATGCTCGTCAGAAGATTGTGGGATTCCAGCCACCACACCAACCGTCCATTGATCATGCGTTCCATCACCTTGCACACGCAACTGGTGAGGGAAATAGGACGGTAACTGGAAGGAAGATGGCGGTCCTTTCCAGGTTTAAGAATGGGTATGATGGTGGCCTCCCGCCACTTGTCTGGAAAAATGCCATCAACCCAGACACGATTATAGACTCGAGTAGGAAATCTTTGCCATCAGGAGAGAGATGTTGCAACATTTGGACGTGGAATCCATCTGGACCTGGTGCTGAGTGTCGTGAAGAGGAGAGTGCATTGTCTTGCTCTGCCAGGGTAAAAAGGCGATTATAATCCTCAAGGTTGCCAGAAAGAAACGAGAATTCTTGAGATTCCACCTGATTCTTAACTGTAAGAAACTCAGGGGAATATTTGCCTGAGCTAGACACCTGAGCGAAAGTACTGCCTAAAGTATTCGCCACATCAAATGTATCAACAACAGCTCCGGTAGGTGTTTTGAGACCGGCGATGGGCATATGGTTCGGTTTCCCAGCCACACGTCTTAACTTATCCCATACGACAGAGGAAGGTGTATGTAGATTAAAGGAACCCACGAATTTATTCCATGACATCTTTTTGTTATCCTTAATAACCCGCCTAGAATGTGCACGCATCCGTTTATAGTGTATCAGGTTATCCAGTGTAGGAAAACGCTGGAAAACCCGTAGAGCTCGTCTGCGAGCGCGAATAGCATCCCGACAGTCATCGGTCCACCAAGGTACCGGAAATCGACGGCTGTAGCCAGTCGAACGCGGAATGGATTGCTCAGCAGCAGAAAGAATGGTCCCTGTGAGATGTACGACCAAGTGGTTCACAGAGTCGTGCTCTTCGTAGCTAAATTCAGCCAAGTGGGGGTACAGTTCCCAGCTGGCGTGGTCTAGGCGCCAACTATGTAAACGGGTGGAACATACAACGGGTGTCAAGACACTAATACGACAAGGAAAGTGGTCACTAGAATGCAAATCCGAGATGATATTCCAGCATAAGGTGACTGGTAGCTGAGGGGAACAAATTGCAATGTCAATGTGTGAAAAACTATGAAATGCGTCAGAAAGAAAGGTGGGCTCTCCGGTGTTCAAGAGAGCAAGATTCTGACTATCCAAGAAGTCTTTAAGTAGCGTACCTCTCGCACAAGCCCGAGGAGAGCCCCAAAGAGGGTGATGGGCATTCACGTCGCCTACCAATAAAAAGGGTGGTGGCAACTGCGAAATGAGGTGTTCTAAGTCGCTCTGCGAGAGGTCCTCAAATGGAGGCAAATAGATACTGCAAATGGTGAATGAAGCGGAGGGTAGCTTAATGCTGACAGCAACGGACTGGATTGCAGATTGTGTGGGTACGGAGTTGGCAAAAATATCATCTCGAATAAGCATCATAGTGCCCCCATGTGCCGGGACACCGTCCTCCGGGGATAAATCACATCGTACGGAGGAGTACTGTCTGATGGTAACGGTGTCCTGTGGACGGAGCTTTGTTTCTTGTAAGCATACAGCCAAGGGTTCGTGCTGGCGTAGCAACAAGTCAAGCTCTGGTCGATGTGGTCGAATTCCGCGTATGTTCCAATGGAGGATAGCCATTGGGTATATTATGGGATACGTTTCAAATCGAAAGACGCTTCTGCAGATTGGGATTAGCTGGTCGGTTCAATTTGTTCTTCTTAGGCGTTGGGCTAGTACTATTTTCAGGAGCACGATCCTGCCGTTTCCGCACTGTCCCTCTGGCAGTGGCGGCAGAATCCTCCTGGTCCATCTCCTCCACAAGGGAGGTCTCTTTTTCAAGATCAAATTTCGGTCCGAGAAGTTCGAACCGATTGGATGTGCTGATCGGCGAAGACGGCCGTCGCCGATTCACGCCCTCCTCCCCAGATGACCCTTCAGAGGAGGATACACGTGTGGAGTTGCGTGTACTTTTCTTACCCTTAGATGACTTGGTAATAGATTGCACATTCTCTTTCAAGAAGTCTTCTCGTACATACTTGGTCTTAAACTGTTTTTCCGGGGCAGAAGACGTCGTGAATTTACCAGCTTTAGTTCCCGAGGTCGAGGCTTTGGGTGACAAGTGTGCAGGACTATTCTGTAAGCTGGCGGATTTGGCAGATGTTGATACCAACTTGGGTGTAGATGCCGAAGGCTTTGGCAGCGCTTGGGCTAAAATAACCTTTTCCGCAATTGTAGCCCCGTTCATATCGCCGGTCTGTGTTGCGATTTCCCGACGCGGTACCGGTTTAGCTGCAACTGAGCTATAGGTACCGGACCTCGGGGCAGAGGGTTGGCGGAGTCGCAGGAGCTTCCGGGCTTCCAAGAAGGACACCTTCTCTTTCACCCGTATCTCCTGGATCGCTCGTTCCTCTGCAAAACGGGGGCAGTCTCGGGAACTAGATGGGTGTTCCCCGTTACAGTTCACACACGATGGAGCTGAAGCACAAGCTCCATCGTGGGAGATGTCACCGCAGTGGACGTAGGTGGACTTGCCGGTACACAACTCACTAGTGTGACCAAAACGTTGGCATTTAAAGCACCTCAGCGGATTGGGTATATAAGGCCTAACTTCGATGGCTTCATACCCTGCTCTAATCTTTTGAGGCAGATCAACCCGATCAAAAGTAAGAAACAGGGTACGAGTAGGCAGGAATTCACCGTTGATCTTACGTTGTACCCGATAAACAGATGAGACACCCTGAGTCGCAAGATTTTCTTGGATCTCCTCAATGGACAAACCGTCCAACGCGCGGGTTGTTACTACACCGCGGGAGGAGTTCAGCGACTTGTGCACCTCGACCTTCACTGGATAGCTGGCTAACATGGTGGCTTTAAGTATCCTTGCAGCTTGCGAGGCGGAGTTGGCTTCGACAAGAAGTGTACCATTGCGAGCTCGAACGCAGGATTTAACCGGACCAGCAATGGCATCGAGACCCTTTTGGATAGTAAAAGGGCTCACCGTAAGGAACTTCTTATAGCATAGGGAAAGGGAATTACAAGTTTACATGGATGGCGTCATACATTTTGATACGGTATTAAAGGGCTACGCCTTGACGGTGTTTGGAGATCATACGGGAAAGCTGTACGTGTCAGAAAAACAAAGCGATAAACACATTGAGTGAAGGACATTTTAATGTCATCGTAGACCTTCACAAATGTTTCAAATGTAAATGGTATTGCTGTCAGTGTCATCATCCATCAGCACACAAAATGAAACGTCATCGATGTGACGGGAACTGTACAAAATGTCACCAGCAGTGCGGTACGCACTCTTACGCGTACATATACTCGTACTATAGTGCGTCTTTTTGTAGTGTTTAACGCCCACTTTTACTGCTCTGGCACCACAGGCGATGACACACGGTGGAATGTGATGGCCGGGGAAACCGGAGAACCCGTAGAAAACGCTCCCCTACGCCGCTTTGTCCACCACAACCTCACATGAGGTCGAATGGGATCTCACCCGTCTAGGTGAGAGGCGAGTGGTCTGACCACTCGGCCACGGCGCGGCCCTATAGTGCGTGTCGCTCGATATGTTCTGCTAACCATTTCAAGAAAGGCATGCTTTACCCGCAGGCCCTCTGGGTGTGTACGTGTTGCAATAAGCTTGTTAATTTGAGGTACAGGAAAACCGTTCATAAGTGCGGTGAAAACTATTGCAACACTCACATGAGCACCAAGCATATGTGCTACTTGCAGCTGTAAGCTTCAAAGTACAAACGAAACCATCACATGTTCATGTTTATTGACTTTGAGTGTACTGAAAACACTAGGTACAGTGGCAAAGAAAACACTACGAGCGTGTCCCTAACTTGTGCCTGGTGAACCAGGCGTGCGCTCTTTGCATTGAGGAGCCTCATAAGATGACGTATTGTATAGAGTGAGGTGTGAGAGAATGGGATTTTATGGACGACCCCGTGAAACAACTGTTTCAGCACATGCTCTGGGCGAGGTTCGAAGCTTGGGACGTGTTCGTGGTGGTCCATAACCTGAGAGCGTATGATTGTCCGTCCCTGTTAAAGTACAGGTGGAGCATTTAAGCTGAACGCCCGAGCTGATCATGAATGGAAGCAAGATCTACAGAATGAGGTACGGTGACGTCACGTTTCTCGACTCACTGAACTTCGTACCCTTGGCCCACTTTCATTTTTCCAAGACTTTCGCATTGAACGAATGCAAAGGCTATTTCCCCTACCTGCTTAATATGAAGGAAAACGACAACTGCGTGAGTTCTATTCCCGATAAATACTATTATTGTCCGTAGGGCATGTCTGTAGAGGGTCAAAGAGCATTCGAGCAGGTGGTTTGCGCATACGTCTTCGACATGAAAGCAGAAACGATGAAGTATAGCCGGATGGACGAAATTTTGCCTAGTCAGGGTGTTCCCAAATTTATAAGGGAATTCCTATACGTGAACGGTATAGACCAGTTCAGGGAGTGCGTCACCATTGCGCAGGCGTGCATGTGCGTGTATAGGAAGCAATTCATGCCGCCGAAAAAATTGCGCTCTTATTCGTTGGCGGTTACCGCCTGGCGGACAAACAGTCACGCATACCATGCACGTGGCTCTCTTGGTTGAAGTTACAAGACCGCATGATCATTCACCGTGCGATGAGAGGGCGTGAATTTAAAATTCTCGGCCACAAGGTGGACGGGCACAGAGAGGAAGGAGATGCGAAATATGTCTACTTCTTTCACGGATGTTTCTACCACGGCTTTCGGCGATGCTTTGGTAAGCGTCATACCGCGGTGTACACCACGGGGAACGAAACCATGGCCCCGAGATTTGAAAGCACGGAGGTGCCCCCAAAGATCAGAGTTGGCATGGTGCAGATGACGTACGACGTGCTGCAGCACAATCCGTCACCAGAGGCAAGGGGCTGTTCGAGGACTACTTAACTAGTTCCTCAAGATCAAGATCGAAGTCGCCGGTCGGCCCAAGGATTGCGACATTGCCACCACAAAGGAACGGTACGCGAGGGAGTTCTAGGAGCATGAAGGGGTCCCCCTAGATCTCGATGCCGTCGTTCCCAACCTGGACAGGCGGGAGCTAGACAAGCTGATGCTGAATAGCATCTGGGGTACGCTAAGACCTCCCAACGTGCGAAATGGTGGAACGGTAGGACTGGCTGCTGGTCCTGTTCAACGACCCGGTAGTGCAGGTGCCATGCTGCGTACCGCAACGAAGGACGTCATGTATCTGGTGTGGAGGTACTGACAGCAAAGTCCTGAGGTAAACCCACCGCCAATGCCGTGCTCGCGGTGTACATTAGGGTGCATGCCTTGGTGTACCTCAAACTTGTGGGAGAATGGTTGTGCTACTTAAACACCAAATCCGTCGTCGTCAACGCCTCTCCTGCCGCATGGACGGCGTCCGTCGGACGCCTCCTGGTGAACATGACGGACGAGCTAGAGAAGTACGGACGGGGCTCTTACATCTCTCGGGTCGCCTTCACGGGGCCAAAGAGCTTTTGCATGGAGATCCTGTACCCCGAGATCGGTAAGACTTTCTCGGTGTGCAAGGGGAAGGGAATTACCCTGAATTCGAACAACCTATAGCTGGTGAATCCTGAGGTCATTCGAGATATGGTACTGAGGGACCACGGAAGGTTGATGACACTGAAGAGTTCTTCAGTTCTTCTTATTTCTTTAGGAGGAATTGGAAGTCGCTCTCCAAAAGGTTAGGTATCCGGTAAAATGTTATAACCATTTCCCGGACAATGCCCAACTGGTCTCATAGGATACAATGACGCGTCTCTCCAAGCACTTCTAATTTATCTTGGAAATGCCGCGAGGTATCGTGCACAATCCCAAAGACCTGGTGAACCTCGTCGACGCGGTTATACTGGAGAACTTGCACGTCGAAAACGTTTTTCCTCTTCGACGAGCGCAAGAAAATGGCGAGCGTGAATGCAGCCTTCACGCATCCCGAACAATTGCCCGACATTCCTTAAAACCTTTTGCTTCGTCGACTGCCTCTAAACCAAAACTCGAGTGCAGTATCTTTGGGTCAGGAGAGCGATGGTTCGCAGCCACACAAAGGCGGAGGGGCTGGGGGTGGAGGAGGGGCACGGAGCAACTTCAAACCCAGGACAACCGGAGCACCTGCAGGCACAGCTACACTGCATCCGCAGTTTGCTCATAACTCCCGCTATGGCAAAAATGTTGGGGTTCGAACCTAACACCAATATCATCCATGAGAAAGGTCCTAAACACCCTCTAGATCTGTATATGGGGTTTCCTTACGAAATGTTCATATATTGCAATCTAGTGGCTCCGCAAGCGGTGGGAGACACCTTCGTGCGGACCTAGAGAGCATGGTTGTGGAGTACGAAAGAATCAACAACCCTTACATAAGGGATGAAAATATGTTCTTTCCCTAAAATTGGGTACCATTGATTCAGCAATACTTCAAAACATTCAATATAGATTTAAGAAACGGCTATGGCGATCTCTTACCTTTCGCTGACGAATTTCCGTTTACTATAGTTCTCACTTTTCGACCCAAACCGCCACAGTGGACGTGCACACCGTGACATAGTACTTCAATCTGGCGGGTGGCGCATTATACGAACGTAGCTTCATTCTTTACAGGGGCAAGCACTATCAAAGAGCTAGTGGACTCTTTTTAGCCCTAGGAGAACTCTTTCCAACGGTGCTGCCGTTTTTAAAGATCCGAGCTAAAGCGGTCGGAAAGGAGGCGCTAAAATGCTCTCCGATGTGGTCACCGCGGGAACAGCGCCAAAGTAATAATTTAAACACAGGCTCAGGGAGGCAGGGTCCAATTTAAAGCAAAAGGCCAACGAAAAGCTTGATGCCATGATTGGTTCGGGCGCAAGACGACTCAAGAGAATAAAACGCGTTAAACTCCAAAAGAGTAAACAGTCGAAGCTCAAACGCGGTAGACATAAGGTGCAAGAAGTGTTCTCGTAATTACAAACGCAGCCGTGTACACGAGTACCGAACTGGACCTATTTACAGAGGTCCTGGATCAGATGAACATCAAGGAGACCCGGTTCTTATACCTTCAAAACATGCTAATGAAAAATGCCCCCATCATCTTTCATTCTTCTAGAAATGCGGACGATTACCTGGATTTGATTTACGTCGTGCTGTAACTCATGATCGGCGTTGTCAATGAAAACGGCCAGGCTCTAAAGAACGACGTTAATAACACTTAAATTCCCTGCTTCAACATCCTCTCCATGCTGCACGCTGGTTACCCCTACAGAACCTACATCGAAGCCCTTCTCAATTACTGTGAAGATACCATGAGCTCCAAAGTAAAATTCTCTCTCTGGAGAAGGATCACGGCCAGCATCATGAACATTTTTATCGCCAATGCGGGCTTCCAGTGGCATCAAGGAATTACCAAAGATGAGAACGTCGTTCAGCTCATTGGTTACCTGTCCAATGGTCTGTTTAGACAGGAAAAGTTGCTTTTAAACAACGTCAGCATGACCATTAAGCTCATTCCTGCCTCTCCCCAGTTTTATCCGTTTTCTGATGCACACGACTTAAAAGGCTCTGTCGACATCGTGTCTGGCATCCCGCGTTTCAAATCGCTGCGCCCCTCGCCAACCATCAAGCTCGCGCACCTGGCCATGCTCGCAAAGAGCAACAAGAAGTACTATTTCAAGGATGTGAGCTTTCATGCTCTCAGCTTCCCCAAATTGTCGAGAGCAATAACGTTTAGCGACGTGTTCATCGGGCAAATTTCCAAAAGAGTGGTCGTGGCTATGGTCACCGGCAAGGCTTTTACCGGCCATTTCAACGCAAATCCGTACAATTTGTGACATTTTAAAATGAACTTCTTCCAACTTTATGTGAATCGACAACAGTTCCCGCTCACAGCCTCTTCAACGTGCTTTGCAAATGGACAATTTTTACAATGCTATCAAACCCTGCAGGACGGTCTAGTTATTTCTTTCAAAGACGAGGGACACTCCATCTCTAGAGAAACCTAGCCGCAAGGGTATACCATAATGGCTTTCGATCTCACTTCAGAGATGAGCGCCAACGAATCTCACATCTCTGGTCAGCGCTACGTATACAGAGTCTATATGCATCCCTTTTGCCGATAAACTGACAAATCCGTTATTCTTCTGATGCTGGCGGAAATACATCGCACCGACAAAATTGATGCAAACAGAGCCAGTTTGGTATCATGAACATCTTCCAAATGCCCCTCTACGCGCCCCCACTTTGTAGGCATCCACCCCTGCGATAGATTACCCGCACTTCGCGGAATTAAACGCTTTCCTTGGCACTAATGACTAACACCGATCCCAGCACCAAATCTGGGCAACACTGGGTCTGCATATTTGTGAATAGAAACGTACAGGGAGAATATTTCGATAGGACTTTTTTTCACCCAATTTTCTTCGGTTCTTAAATTCAGTCTGCGGTACGCGTTTTTTAACCAACGCCAGAAGACTGCAAGGTTTTGACAGCACCACTTGCATTATTAAGTACCTTACCCACCGGTACTCCAGTCTGCCAAATCATGTTCTTTTCCAAATTTCACGTCAGCAGTTTCCCTCATAACGATGACGTCATTCACAAAACTAAGCCGCGCAAAGTGTTCCAACGTTCGGCAAACCTGTCAACTGTTCAAGGTGAGTACGTACAATTTTGTACCATACATCAAAACTAACCTAGCCTAGCCTTCTGTCTTGCATATCGTTTCGGTGCGAGAATACACAGCGAAAACTCTCACGTCATGCATTACCTAGATGGCATAGTGTACAATGCAAATATACAGCAACATCAACTTGCAAAACTGGTTTTAGCCACAACCGATGTAATAGACTACGTTAAAAGTGGTTCAAACAGTAATACTTTGGTAATGCAGAACGACAATATTTGTACTTAACGATGTTATTTGTGACGAAATAAACTCTGCATTTATATCCAAGAAAGATAAATAAATTTTCATATCAACAACATTTCTTTTGTTCCATTTTTATTTTTCCTACCTACACTTCCCAAGGTACCACACGCAGCCATACCTAATCATCTTACCTAGTAGCTAGCCCATAAGATTCTAACATGCAACATGGGTTAGGAGAAAATAAGAATAAGATATAGCGAATGCACCAAGCACATGGCGTGACCGCGGCAGGGAATTGACCGCGGTCGGGGCTAGATATTCAGCTGTTGCTACTGCTACTGTTTCATCGCCATTGCGTTTGGATAGGGGGACAGGGAAGGAATGGTGTTGGTTTTTTTCCCCCCTTTCTTTTCTTCTTCTTTTTTTTTTTAACATTAAATTTCCCACAAAGGGTTTTAAGTTGAGGTTGCAGAGAGAGAGAGAGAGAGAGAGAGAGAGAGAGAGAGAGAGAGAGAGAGAGAGAGAGGTGTTTGGTTAGGGTTTCAAGATACTCTGATTGGTCAGGGGAGGGGATTAGTGATGAAAAGGCATGATTTCATTGGCGGACTACACGGAGAGGTATATTACTTACGGAGGTCGACGTCCTGCTGTTAGTCCTTAGTTTACCTATAAGTAAATATAAAAGTGAAATACCTAATTACCGAAAACCAGAGGAAGCTTAAACTCTTATAGATTCCCTAAATAAGCCATTAAAGAATATGTTTTAATGGTTATAAAAATATGAATTCTAGAACTTTTTCTAACAATATAGCGAGATAATTTCGAAGGTGTAATCTATTGTTCCAATAGGGGCGTCGCGATACCCACCTATATTATATTACGTTCCTGCAACATATAACAAGTTGCCGATGGATGTGTTGACATCGACGTAGTTACCACAAGCGAAGATGGATGCACATAAGAATCATGACATTCAATCCCTTTTCCAGTCTTTGCAACTGAAGCATCTGTGTTTACTTTTGTAAAGAAATGTGCACTTAACCTATCTTGTCCTTTCCTGTCTTTGTCACTCATTATAGAAAAGAATAATACCAAAACATTCGTTTCACACTAACGCATAGAAAACACTACATTCAAAGAAACACATAAGATATGTTAAAATTAGTTTTCGTATTCGTAACAATAACAAACGCTTGAAAACCAAATTGACTGGAAAACCTGTCAAGACTGAGTCACTGTAAGATTTAGCCCTTTGTCTCGCCCATGTCCCATTCAACTGTGATGTGCGCATCTATGCTTATACATCTATTTCAACTGTAAGTGCAAGAGATGGATGCAACGATTAAGATTCACATAGTCAGCCGAGACGGAAAATGAGTTTCATTCGCATACTCTCTCATAATTCCATTCATTTGTGTTGACAATTTGAGAATGTGGCAAAAACTTGATTTTCCCATAATAAGTCAAGGGTGGTTCCCCAGGTGAAGTGAGTGAAATGGCTCTTCATCTAGATTTTTAATTGAAATATATATTTGTATCTCGTACTACTAATTCACAAAACACCCTGTCAGAAATCTCTCGTGAATTGGTAGGAACGCGCTCTGCTTCTGTGACTAACGCTCTAGTTGTCCTTTCTCCCACTCCCTCAGTCAAGGATGAGAGCAAATATTGCTGGTGAAAATGTTCATACTTCTACCCAATGCATATTGTAATGCTGTAGTGAGAAACAAAATGGAAAGTTTTCTTTTTGCAAATATGCACAATGCGATATCCTCCTACGGCAGTAAGACACGTGCAAGAGCTATTCAGTTAATTCTCTACTGCTTTTCTTTATGCAAAATCCACATTTCATTAGACATGGGATCTTTCATCCAGCCAACAGACATATGCTATGAGATACTATGGTAGCATATTTTAAATGTCTGCTTAATTGTTAGCTTTGGTTAAAATGGCAGTTTTTGTTCTATTTTCCTTTTTTTTTATTTCTTTTCAGATTGCGGTAGTACTTGCTTCAATTTAGAATTTTTATACTAGATTTTTTATGAGTTCAGTTTTTTACTTGAGTGAACCATATAAAACCCGTTTTGTACAAATTGGACACATTTTGGTCAAAGCTTCCTTTTTAATTTTTGTATATATGCATTTCTTGACAATTTTCAAACCATTTGGATTTTAACTATTTTGGTAATTGTGGGCAAAATTTGTTTTTATCCAAATTTCACTTTTTATTTTTGACTGGTATATACCAAAGTTTTTAGCATTCTCCATATTTTAACTATTTAAAAATTCACACTTTCCCCTTGAAAATATAATAAGAACGTTGAAAAATGGAAAATAAATAATTGCAAAAGTTGACCAAAAGTGTGAAATTTGAAGAAAACCAACTAGATTTGTTTAACTTGAGATAAAAAGCCTCCAACAAAAATCCTAAATTGATGCACATATTATGGTCAATATCATCTAAGCCAGCATAGCCAATTCGCATGGCAGAAGTTCATCCCAGTGTCCCACTTACCTAAATAAGACTTCTGCAATATAAACATAAGTGAGAAATGATACAAGTAGTCATACATTGGTTCTAAGTATTTGTCTCTTCATAGGAGGCTCAACCATTACTTTATCCATTAAATATCTATGATTAAACTGGATGTTATCTCATTCTGTGGTCCATTCCAAGCCTAAAATTTGTCATGTTTAATGGTGTGCGCCTCTGCCTTCCGGTTTTCATTTAGTTGCACTAATTGAAGGCCCATTTTCCATGTACATAAGTTTCTTCATGAGGGATAGAAGCTGGTAGTATAGTGAATCTGCTTGACTTTAGTTTCTCTTCCAAGTACATGCACTATCTAATCTAATTCCAATACAGGATTACTCATTAGTTCTCTAAGTGCGTCAGACATAAACTAAAAATAAAAAGCAAATGGGAATTGGCTAAAGCAGTAGGTAGTTTTATCTTTTGCAATGTTAAGGGTTCCACCGACTTGCTGCAAATAACAATGCTCTAGGACCCTGTTCTCCTTTCTTAGGACTAATTGTAGACTGTGCATCTCCAAAAAATTGATGAATGATGCATTCTAGATCATAATATGAATATTAAAATAAAATGTGAATCATAAATAAGATATCTATTTTCAGATATTTTCACTTCTGAGCTTCTTATGGTTTTGGTTCTGAAAGATACTTCATGCACTTGAGTGGTTTTAGAGTCTATATATTTGGCATTAAAGAAAGATAATAGGTTATTTTAAATTTGACTTAATTTAAAGATCTTCCTACAATAGTCATCTAAGTGTATTCTGATATCTCAATTTAGTATGAACATCTAAAGATTTCTTCTAAATGAAATTCTATACACATATGACACATCAGTGTTTTTATTTTCACTGAGTAAGTTACAATGTTGTGTGTAACATTTATAAGGTCCTTGCACTTCCAGAAACCAAATGTGCATTTTTAAGTAGGACTTTTATTTGAAGCTTTTAATATGAGGGCTTTTTTTTCTTTCAACTGCCAATTGCTCCACTACATGATCAGACAAGCATAAGGAGGCGGAGTTGCACACTGTGCTACTGTGCAGCTAACCCAGTTTTACGTTCTCCAAGGCCAAGTTCAATACATCATTTGGAGCTGAGCTACAGGGACCTCAACATGGCCTACCACCAAGTGCAAGTTGCAAAGCGTTATTCATTTTCTGCAGGCAGAAAGAAGTAATCAGAAGAGAACTTCAAGAAGCTAAGGAGACCTATCTGCATTTATGGGCAGCAGCTTTCTATGAAGACATTATTGGAAAGCTCGCTTATATAGTAAATGACTAGGTGGAAAATAATCGTGAATTTAGTTAACTTCAGTCAATAAAATTATTTTATGGTTCATTACTTGTCTTTCTGTTATGCCCTACTAGCAGCTGAAAAACAAAATTAGCCCTCATATAATAATTTGCATTTGTATAGTATTGCGCCTCAGATTAATTAAATATGCACCTCCAAGTTAGTGTTCCTTTGAAAGATTTTGCACATCTTTTACATTTGTATGACTGCAAAGTAATAAAAATGCTGCTACAAATTAATCTTCTTTTTGAAAGAGTTCTCTCATCTATAATACTTGTTTAATTTTGTGTCTAAATGTAACAGACTCTGATGATGTAAGTTTGTTTTCATTTGAATAACTTTATACAACAGTCAGATTAGTATGTTTATAGGTTAGACTGCATTGTAATATGTCATTGATAAGTGCACCTCAATTTGAACTTCTTAAAAACTAACACATTTCTATTTCTTTATTTCCTTGTGTAACTGAATGTGCTGCTATGGTTAAAATTGACTCCTCACATCTGTAACATAGTAGAATATGTTGCTCTTAGAAGAACTACTGTTTGCAGGATTTCTAACACCATGTGGTAATATATCAGTGTAACAGAATATGTTTGTTTAAGTTGCGCTTCTGTTTGAAAGACTTCTCACATCTACCACATTTGTATGGTGTTGTGTCTGAATGTAATAGAATATGCCTCTCCAAGTTGGACTTCCATTTGAAATACTTCTCACATTTTTCACATTTGAATGATGCTGCATCCAAATGCATCACAACATGCTGCTCTAGGTGGGACTTCCATTTGTAAGATTTCTGACATTTGTCACATTTGAATGATGCTGTGTCCGAATGTATCAGAACATGCTGCTCTAAGAGGTACTTACTTTTGAAAGACTTTTCACATCTGTCACATTTGTAAGGTCTTGTGTCTGAATGTAATAGCATATGCTGTTGTAAGAGGTAGTTATTTATAAAAGACTTCTCACATCTCTCACATTTGTATGGTCTTGTCTCTGAATGTAATAGAATATGCTGTTGTAAGAGGTAGTTATTTATGAAAGACTTTTCACATCTGCCACATTTGTATGGTCTTGTCTCTGAATGTAACAGCATATGCTGCTTTAAATGGGAGTTGCGTTTGAAAGCCTTTTCACATCTCTCACATTTATATGGTCTTGTGTCTGAATGTAGCAAATTATGCTGCTGTAAGAGATAGTTACTTTTGAAGGACTTCTTGCATTTGTATGATCTTGTTTCTGAATGTAACAAAATATGCCGCTTTAAGTGGGGCTTGCGTTTGAAAGACATGTCACATCTCTCACATTTGTATGGTCTTGTCTCTGAATGTAACAGAATATGCTCCTGTAAGAGGTACTTACTTTTGAAAGACTTCTCACATCTGTCACATTTGTAAGGTCTTGTGTCTGAATGCATCAGAGTGTGTCGTTTTAGGCGGGACAGCCATTTAAAAGACTTCTGACATCTCTCACATTTGAGTTGTGTAGGGCCTGGAAACATACTGGCAGTTTTAAAGTCTGAAAGAACTACTCGTTTTTGGCAGTATTGTGAATCTGAGTGGGTGGGTGAGGCACAGGCAGCAGTGACATGTTGACAATCTCCTCCTGAAGACAACCTGAAATGTTTAAGCTCAAATTAAAATCAAATGTTGAGTGTGGTAAAGGTAGGAAAAATTTAAAATCTGTAAGACTGAATAAATATTACCTTAATGATTGTGATGATGACAGTGCTTTATCTAAACCATTCACCTCCGTAACAATTTCCTGCAATAAAGAAATATAAGAAAATCTAAGTGATACTAAATTAGATTAATGTCTCTCTGTGACACAAACCCATTTGCACACATATACTGGCTGACTATAGATTCAACTGTTATTGGTTATTGTTATTCTGCAACACAAGCGTGTCAGCTTCTATTGTCACTGCAGAGCGACTAAGGGGGAAAGCAGGATATAAGGCTGGTTCACAACAATAGCTAATGGTAACCAGATCGAGAACAGGAAAGTTGAAATGCAATTAAGCAAATCTTGGTAAAGTTTTATGTTTCCCTTTCTCATTCCCACGCATGACATATTAGATGCATATTGCGCATTAATAGGTTCTTTGCTGTAGAAATTATTCTATGTGGCTGTGATGTGAATCAGCTGCTAGAGCTCACTTTATTTGTAATTCTGTTGAAATATAATGTTGACTAACCGGCATTATGAATTCGAAAAGATATGAGATATCATTCATTGGTGAGCTAAAAATATGTAAATTACTAATGTGCAAAATTGACCTGGAAAAGAAGAAGAATAAATGCATTCCTGTTCTTGTTACCAGTGTATTTTACAAGAAAAATCTTGTGTCCTGTAAGACTTTCCGTTCTCGGGTTAGTGTGAACTACCTTTAGTGGTAATTGAATTACAATATAAAGTACTTATTTTTAGCACAACATTTATCTCGTCTCTTATTTCATTGTTTCCTGTTCTCTTTTTCAGCTCCGTTGTTTGACAGATGTTTATAGTACTACCTTTGCCATAAACACACATTAACTACAAGAAAATTATATTATATGCCTTATTTGAAGTTTTTATTGAAGCAATAAGAAATACATGTCTTGTGGTGCCACTAAAGTTTAGTATGAGGTACTCTTCAGATGGGCAATTCTATAATCCTATTCAATTTATAATTAATATATGATAGGTGCTGCCATTGCCCTAGTACTAAACACTAATAAAACTTCTCATAATCTTTTTCTTTATTTACAATCCATTTCCATTAAGTGTGTACTTCTTCTGCATTTGGTGCCATGTATAGCAGTATATACCTTATAATTTTTATTGTATCAGATTCTCTATACTTTCATGGCAAAACTCATTCTTTTCTCCATATCTTAGTTTCCTTCATTCAATATTATGTTAAGCATTTTCTTTTTCCACACATGGTGTTGCACTATGGAAAAACATACCAAGAGAACATTCATATCAGTTTAACATGTAGTATAAACATGACATCCATAAAATGATGGTCTAGGGAAACAATTACCAAATAAACACTTGGATCTGGATCACCATAAACAGTATGCACTATAGGGAAATTAATATAAATAATATTAATAAAATACTCAGATCACCATAAACAGTATGCACATGACATGCAAAGGATTATCTTTTTGGCAGCGTTTAATGTCAACTTTAACTATTTGAGCACTGCAGGTGATGCAAAGGATTATACTCTAGGGAAAAAAACATTAGGGAAATACTCGAATCACCATAAACAGTATGCACTAGACATACAAAGGATGCTGCTCTAGGGAAATGCACAAGGCAGGCAAAGGATGATGCTCTTGGAAAAAAAATATTAGGAAAATACTCAGATCACCATAAATAGTATGAACAAGATATGCAAAGGATGAGGCTCTAGGAAATGAAACACCCAGAACACACTCCCCTGGGGCTGGGGGCCACTGTCGTAGTCTTAATAACCCACAAACTCTTAAAGCCCAACCTTGAGCAGGTACCCGACACATCAGCAGGTGGTGAATAGCCGAGGGCCTGCATGGTGGATGGGCTCTCACTTACCACTGTATAGGCCTGTCTCCAAATATTAAGCAGCAATCCACGAACCAACTCTGCAACCCCAAGTTCTAATGCACATCTGTGCTGAAGGGGTACATGGCACACAGGAGATGTGTCGAGGATGGAGCCTCTGGGTTGGCAGGCAACCTCCCAGAGTATTTAGCCTGCCCCTGCCAAGGTTGACAGTTTTTTCCTCATATTCATGGGACCAAAATGGACACAAGTAACCAAGAAAAGAAATTTTCAAAAGAAACTGATCAAGGAGGTCTTGAAGCAGACTTAACAGAACTTAAAATCTCTGAAACATCCGTTGAGGATATGGCTACAAGATGTCAGCACTGCAAACCAAAAGACCTATAGGTGCACAGAGCAAGAAATTTCTAAGAGAGAAGAAGATGAGAGAGGAAACCTGGATGCTTGAGAAACCTGCAAGAGGACACTGCAGAAAACAAAATGCTGGACATTGTGGGGATGTTAAAAGCCTGACTCAGACTTCAGCACTCGAAAATCTGTAGGGCAGGAGACCAAAAAACACAGGAGTTCCAAGTAGGAACTGACTGCGTCTTTTTGTAATGCCACAGTTGGAGTCAGTATGGCGATCATAAATCATCTACATGAAGTTCCTCCACAATTCATCAGTACCAAATTTGTGTAGGGAGTCCTACGGATAGCACACCATGATTGGCTTAACCAGACAGTTAGCAGACTTGAAGGACTTAGGGAGGTGGCGGAGTTGAAACTAGTCAACTACAAGGGCCTCCCAAGGAGACCTAAGATGCTAGTCTGGATACCAGATAACTCTGAGATAACACTTATTCTTAAGAGACTTGGGAAACAAAATCCAGAGCTAAAAACACACAAATTGTTGGTTATGAATAGCACAGTGGTTGAGAAGAGACAAACTTTGGCCTTCTCGATCAATTTATGCTCATACAAGGCACTCCAAAAAGCCAACTCTAAGGATATTTTTCAAATCCCTTAAGGCCCAGGATAGAGGTGATGAGGACACTGCAGGTAAATCTTCATCACAGTAGAGCAGCCTCTGCTGCACTCTGTGTGAAGATGAAGTCCTGTGATGTGGCACTCATCCAAGATCCCTGGTCTTATAAAGGGGAAATAAAAGGACTCAAGGAGGCTGCCGAGAAATTAGTATATAAGAGAACCAACAAGACTCTTAGAAGCTGCATTTTAGTTGAAAACGACATAAATATGCTAGTGAACTTTTGTTCCAGGGTCTTAACAGCAGTGAAGATTAAATCAATGGTGGAAAGCAGAACAAGGGAGTTCAACTTGGATTGGTCTATCTTCCTTATGATGTCCCCAATCTACCTGCTCTGAGGGAACTGGAACAGCTGACAGAACTGCAGTTGCTTGTTGGCTGTGACACTAACTCCCACCACATTGCATGGGGAAGTAGATAACAATGATAGAGGTGAGTCTCTACACAATTTTATTCTATCAAACAATTTTGAAATACTAAATGTACCTTTGTAACAACAAGAAGGCAGGAAGATATCGACATAACTATATCTACTACTTGTGTGGGGAATACTGTCGAAAGTTGGTTTGTATCTAAGGATGAAAGCTATTCGGAAAACAGGTAAATCCATTTGAGATAATAGGTAATGGCATGCAGTCCAAAATTTTTGGGAATCCCAAAAGAATTTGCTGGAAGTCCTATAGAGAAGACCTAGCAAGTAATCTGAGTGATATGGATGACAATATTTGTGACTGCATATATTTGAAAATTGCTGCAGACCATTTGCAGGATGTGGTAATTTCAGCTTATAACGATAACTGTCCAATGAAAATCAGGCAGGCCATCAGGAATGTGCCATGGTGGAATAAAGACCTTGCTAGTAAAAGGAAGAAGCTTCGTAAACTTTAACTTTGCAAAATGAATGAAACATTGGACTGCTTATAGCAAGCTATTGACAGAATATAATGAAGCTTTGAGGAGGGCCAAAAAAGACTCCTGGAAAAAAAACTGTGAAAATATAGAAACAGTTGCAATATGCACTAGACTCCAGAAGGTTCTGAGCAAAGATCCACAAAACTTCACCAGGAATCTCCAATTGAGAAATGAAGAATATTTAAAGGTAGAGAAGGAAACAATGGAAGAACTCCTATGTGTGCACTTTCCTGGATTGATTATAATTGATGAACCTGAAGAAGGATGGGAAAATCTGGGACTGGAGCTATCTAGTAAGAAAACATCCACAGCAGATTGGCAAATTGCCATGGAAGTCATTAACTTTTAAAAATCAAAATGGGTTGGGTTCTCATTCCAGACATACAAAACCCCAGGAAGAGATAGAATAATGGTCATCATGTTTCAGAGTGGTTTGAAGAACTATCAAACATTTTGATAAGAATCCTAAGAACAAGCTTGGCCTTAGGATATATACAATGAGCTGTAGGCATCTTAGGGTGGTATTTATACCAAAGCCTGGGAAACCTGTGACCCTGCCATAGTCCCTAAGATCCATCAGCCTAATGTCTTAATTGTCAAAACTCTTGAGAAATGAACAGATACACATATGTCCTCACCAGAATCAGCATGCCTATTGTACAGGCAGATCAACAGAAACTTCTCTTTTCCAGATTGTTCATAGACTGGAAAAGACCATACAGGAAAAGGAGGTAACATTAGGTGCCTTCATGGACATTGAAAGTGCCACTGATAATACCTCCTTTAATGCTATAACTAGTGCTACAAGGAAGCATAGCATTGAGGAAACCTGTTCAGGTGAATCCAATGTATACTAAAAGGCAGAAGAGTCCATATAAAGCTCATGAATAGCAGCTTAGCTGCTAAGGTCGTGAGTGGGTATCCACAGTTTTGTCACCCATTCTATGGAACCTAGTGGTTGATGGACTGCTTAATAAAGTAAGCAGCCTAGGCACAATATAATGGGCTGTGCTGATGATATCATCATCTGGTTCATGGAAAATACACAGGAACTATCAGGGAGCTCATGCAGTTGGCCCTGAACACTGTGCAAAATGGACTGAGTATAATGATTTAGGCATTAGTAGTCAGAAAACCGTCTAGTACTGTTTACCAAGAAGAAAATATAAAGTATTTGGGACCTTTATATCTTCTAGGTAATGAAATCAAAATGTGTGATGGAGTCAAATACCTGGGAATCTCTTTACACACCAGAATGGACTGGAATCAATATTTTAAGAAAATAATAAAATTTGCCAAAACAATTTTTGAAGTAGTTAGATGCACAGATGGCAAAATATGGGATTAAGGCCTGCTACAATCCTTTGGATATATACCAGGATAACAGTACCATCTATAATCTATGAAGTGTTCTTTGGTGGCCTAAAGTCCTTCAAACAGGCTCCAAAAACCAACTCAATAAAGTCCAAAGAGTGGCTTGCAAGAATAGCACACTATAGACTACAACATGAAAAGCATCTGAGAGTTCCTAAAACGCAATCAGGTGTGCCGAAAATTAGGAAGTATATAGAAGATGCACTTTTAGAAATGCACTCAGACTAACTAACTACAATTAAACAGTTTAACAAAAACTTTGAGACCATAATATATCCCAAACATTGGATGAATAAAACTCTGGAAAAGCTTGAGGAGACTTTGATGTGGTTTTCAGATGGATCAGGAACTGGTTCTGGAATGGGTGGCATAAGACCAAGGTGTAAAGGATCCTTCTTTCCTTTTTTTTTTTTTTGATAGTGTTTAATACCCGCTTTTACTACCATGAAACTGTAGGCAATGGCACTGGTGATATATTCAATGAGGATGAAGCACTGGTGGAATGTAATGGTGGGGGAAACTGGAGAACCCAGAGAAAACCCACTGCTGCGCTGCTTTGCCCACCACAAATTTCACATGCAGTCACTTGGGATTGAACCTGGGCCATCTAGGTGAGAGTCAAGTGTTTAACCATTTGGCCATGGCATGGCCTTAAATGGCCTTCCCTTGGATAAGTATACTACTGTGTTTGAAACAGGAATCTATACTATTATTCTATGCCTTCATGAAAATATAAGAATATACATTAGGAAGCAGACAGATCCTTACACACTCAGATAACCAGGCTGCACTTCAGGCTCTTAGTAGTCAAGTTACATCAGAACTGGTTCAAAATGGATTAATATGCTCAATGAGTTGGCAGAACACAATGAGGAACAGCTCATCTGGGTGCCAGGCCATAAAGGAATACAGGGCAGTGAAAAATTTGCTGCTATGCCTACTACTCCTCCCTATGAGTTTCCCATTCAAACTGAACTCAACTGCTTGCTTTGAACTTCTGGTTGAAGCTGAATCCTGGGAAAACTTTATTCCCTTTTTATATCTACAAATAATATGGCAGGAAACTTCAGAAAACAGTCCCTCCTGTAAAATCATCACAGGCAATTCAAACTCACTCATTTCTAACATTGTTGCCTTCAACATTCAAAGAATCTTCCAGCAGTACATTGTGCACTTGCATAAGTATAGCTAGTATAGCTGCGATGTCAAATAAAACTACATCATCAGTACACCAATCCACTAAAACACATGAAACAATGTGTGACAGCAATCAGATATGACTTAAACAAGAAGCCATACATACACATTTGGCAATTAGAGCTGCTGGTTGTAGTCACATTGGTCCCTCCTCAGGGATGATCATCTTTACCATCAGCATCATAATGGGCTAGATGACTCAGGTGTACTACTAGCAGGGAGTAGTTACATTGCCTCCTCCTCAGGGCTGTCATCATAATGGGCTAGATGATTCAGGAGTACTACCAGCAGGAAGTAGTCACACTGCTCCCTCCTCAGGGCTGTCATCATAATGGGCTAAATGATTCAGGAGTACTACCAGCAGGGAGTAGTCACATTGCTCCCTCCTCAGGGCTGTCATCATAAAGGGCTAGATGATTCAGGAGTACTACCAGCAGGGAGTAGTCACATTGCTCCCTCCTCAGGGCTGTCATCATAAAGGGCTAGATGATTCAGGAGTACTACCAGCAGGGAGTAGTCACATTGCTCCCTCCTCAGGGCTGCCATCATAATGGGCTAGATGATTCAGGTGTACTACCAGCAGGGAGTAGTCACATTGGTCTCTCCTCGGGGCTGTCATCATGACCAGTACCACCATAATTGCTAGATAATTCAAATATACTACCAGCCTCCTTCCTTAGGGCATCCTCTGGATGAAGTAGAAGACATCACTTATCTTTAACACAAGATACAGCCCTTGTCATGCTTGTTGAAGTTGGCACATCATCCATTGGTCGCTAAGAGAAAATTAGGACCTTAAATCACTCTGTTGGAAATTTTGGTTGTGGGCCTAGTGGTCCTAACTAGTCTTCATCCAGTCAAAAACTATCTGGATGTATTGTCATGGTATCTCTTGCATGTTGTAAAATTGTTCTACGAGATGAAAAACTGGGTGTTCTACCCAGGAAGACTTCCAAACATGTCAGATGGTAGATGTAGTTTGGCAAGTCGAGAATGTGGACTACTTCTTATGTCTATGATATAAGGTGTCTTGCCAGTATCTTGATTTCAAGTCTGAAGTCAAGAACCACTGGCCACCAGCAAGTGTGTTCAGGATGTCATCAATTTGGTGTAAGGTGAAACAGTCCTTTCACGTCACGGAATTCAGTTTCCTGTATTCTACCAGAAACATCGCACCACATTCATGTTCACCCACAATGTAGGTGAACACTAGCGGCTGTCAGACTCTTCATGATTCCCCTAGGTCTCATGGGCTCAAGTATGTAACATACTCAAACTGTTTTGCCAAAGTAATACATGCTGGTGATTGCTGGACAGGTCGGATGTCTCCAGTAGCAAAGTTATACTGTACACAGTTAGTGCAGCCTTAATCGCCTTTCTCTTTTCTTATGACAGACTAGCATCAACTAACTAGATGCTGGACCTTCTCCAGTTATGAAGAAGCAAGGAACTTGGCTGACCTCTTCAGCAAGTCTTTCATATGGGGCCTCTATTCATGTAATGGTACTGGCTGGTGGAATCTGTCACATGGTGATACACTTGTTGTTGGCTCACAGTTCCTTAATTTTATTCCCATCTGGAAGTCCTGGTCAATGGAATCAGTAGCATCATGAGTGCTTTCGCCTGACAAACATACATGCCTGGCAACACATAATCTATTCAATAGTTTTTCCCAGTGCAGCACAAGGTTCCTTGATCATTGACCCTCCAGGTGCAACTTCACCACACATCACTTCTTGGGGCCACAGCTACATGATCTCCCTGGAAATCCTGGGATGCTCATGGAACAATACCTTTTCTCGACTAAGTCGCAAGATCTTAAGGTCCTTTGCCTTGTGTCTCCTGAGGGCATCATCCCAGTATTCCTTCCTGAGCTACCCTTGCAATGAATATCTACTGGCTCGCATTGCTACATATCTGTCTCAACCGCAGCAGATGATAATTGATTTAGGGTGCTCAGCTACTTGGATAAAAGTGCCTGGATATGACAAATGGTGGCTGTGGTGAAACGATATGATAAATAAAAAAATAGGAGCAAAAACAGTTAATAAAGATATAAATACCCATTTGTTTCAACAAACCGGAGCAGGATGAAATTAAGAAACCCTGTATCCAATGGAGCAAAAAACGGGGAATAAAATTACAAGAAAATGCTGCCCTGCACAAGTCAGAGAGATAAAATGGAAAGTCCCAAGTTACCACTCCATTCAACCACCCCACAGGATCTCCTTCTCCACAGATCATATGTTGTCCCATGCTATCATTGGTTGGTAGGGTGAGTAGGTTTCTCTGTCAGCATTCTGTTATCCGGCCTGGCACTAAAAGGATGTAGTGTGACATTTACTATATAGCTATTTCCAGATTTCATGAGCAATTGTTATGCTCTTTTATATAATGATTCTTTATGGTATGTGGGGTTAATTTAGATGGTAAATAGTGAAGGTGAAGCAACAATCCAATTCATGCATTTACACAGACCTTCTCCGGTTTTTTGGCCTGACATTGACAGATGTGAAATTCCATATTTAGACATTTTGTGCCAGGTTTATGTCAACACTGCCACAGAAAGGACCTGTGTTTGAAACCAAGATCCCCAAAAATAATTGCAGCCAAGTTATCTCAGTTGTAAAAGTCCTTAAGATTTGAGAAATATGTTTCTGCTCCAAACTCATGTTCTGCCATAATATAAGTTATGATTATTCAATAAAAATATACCTATATAAACACTATACCTTGAATACATATAAATTTGACATTTTTAAGGTGTGGCACTTCAAAGCAATAAATATCAATAATCGTTCTAAAAAACTTTTTGTTATCGAACGCTGGCATTCTTATAATCTGCATTATTATTTCTAATTCTACTATATGTGACAAGAATATCTAATCACTAGATGAGAAACTGATATTGTTTGTAATATTTTCAACTACTGAATTGGATTCACCAGTTATAACAATATGTGTATTTTCTGCTCAAAGAATTCCTATATTTTGTTACATTATTAAAAATCCTCTCACAATCATGTGTTCAGCAGATATACCAAATCTCAGTGATATGTTAAATGATCAGTAATATGCCACAGATGAAGTAACATGAAATGAATGACCTTGAAGTAGATTTCAACAAAACTTACCTTACTGTCTTCAAAAATAGCTGAAGTTTCCGTTTGCAGCAACAAAGGTTCTTCTGTAATTTCTATTTTATTATCCATTTCAGAATCACTGTTGTACTTCTTATCCTTCATAAATGGGTTCTGTGAACCAATGTCTGAAACCACAGTCAGCCTCTGAATTTCTGTTTTGAGATCTCTCTCACTGTGGCTGTTGTATGTAACAGTTTCAATCTTAACCTTTTTGACAAGAACTTTGGTAAAACATTCTCTATCTTTCTGTGCACTGAAATCCTTTAAAAGAGTCTCTGATTTAACTTCTGCCTTGTTTGCCACATGACATTCATCCTTCAGAAGCATAGCATCACTGTTTGTCTTTATAGTAACATTCTTGGTAAAGAACTCCTGCTTATTCTGTGAGATTATGTTGTCAGCAGGAAGATCCTCATCCTTAATTTTTATTCTATCCATTTCACAACTGCTGTTAAGTCTCTATGTTGCAGTTCTTAGTTTCGTTAACAAGTCTGTGGATAAAGAAACATTATGTATATAAAGGTATCTATAATTTTAACCATCAGCATCCATCAGCTATTGTTCAGCTTTTGGATTTAGGTAAACACTATCAACAGGAAAAGCCATATACATGTTCACTTCTTAATTAGTAACAGCACTGGATCAAAAGGAAATACTCTTAGAAATAACTTAAGGCATTTGACAACATAGATCACAACCTGTGGCTGCAAAAATTAAATATTATGGCTTCAATGGGATCTCTTATAAACTCATTCTGTTCTTGATAAAAAAAACAACGATAATATTAATAACAATAATAGTAAAATTAACCAGAATCAAACAATATAATTATGAGCCAGGTGTTATTACTAAACGTGGGATGCTTGGCTGCTTGCTAGTTATGGTTTGACAAGGATGTATCATAAGTGTAATAGTGTTGGAAGGAAATAGGTATTGACTAACAAAGTATTGAGATAGAATCAACATAAATAATAATAATAATAATAATGGCGATGGCGATGGCAATGATAATAATAATAATAATAATAATAACAACAGTCATTTAATATGAAAAACAGTAACAAGGATGGGATCAATCAAGCAGGTAGTTAATTTTGGTAATGCTGATGCTCTCAGTGATTGGTGAATTGAAAAGAATACAGGTCGGATATTGGAACAAATAGGGAATATGTCAGAAAGACAATCATAATTATAAAAACAAACACAATGAATTTAAAATGATATCAACAATTGAACAACAATTAGGTGAAACAGAATGTGAATTGAAAAATATAGCATATAATACAATGAAAAAAGCAAAGGAACAAAGCAAAAGATGTACATGTAATGAACCAAGTTTTTGATTAATGGTGTCAGGCAGGAATTGTGATCATATTGATGCACGGAAAGGGAATCAAACTATATGTGGGTACAGCTAGGTGAAATGATTGGTCAATACTGAAACAATAGGAGGAGGGATCATGCAAGCAGATCATCACCATGATATCACCAAGGAAATTGACACAACCTTCGGATAAGCTGATACAAGACACATGGAGTTCATCATTGGCCATAGCAGCTTGTTTGGATGTATTGAGGTCAAAGAGGGATTAAGTGTGATATTTATGCCAGCAGGGAGCTGAACATAGAGGTATCAACCAAAATTAACTGGGTGACTGGAGTGAAGAAAGACATGGAAGACCTTGGTGGAAGGAGGTCGCACTGTGGCTGAGTGGTTAGACCTCTCACCTAGATGGCCAGGTTCAATCCGAAGCGACTGCATGTGAGATTTGTGGTGGACAAAGCGGCGCAGGGGTGGGTTTTCTTTGGGATCTCTGGTTTCCCTTGCCATTACATTCAACCGGTGCTCCATCTTCATTCCATGTTCATCGCCTGCGATACCACAAGTACTAAAAGCAGGCATTAAACACTACCAAAAAAAAAAAAAACAAAAAAACTTTGGTGGAAGAATAGACCTTGGGCAATGCATTAGCACTTTGAAGGACAACAGGGAGAGAACGTGTTCTAGAGGGAAAAGTCAATGGCTGCAAAGAGTAACTGAATGCCATGATGGAAGATATCTTCAATAGAAGGCTTAATGGTTTGAGGTCAAGATGCCACAATGCAACACAACACCTGCAAGTATCAAGTCACTCAATTACCCAATTATAATGGGATGTCAACCATTGAAGTCTTCTACCCACAGTTCTATCGACAACCATAAAAGATGATCCGCATAGGAGGAAGCCACAATGAAGAAAGTCAGCTCCAGGAAAGAGCAGCTCAAGTAATGAACATGATTCTGATGTCTGGAGTCCAAAAAGAGACCTACCAGACCTATGAGAAACACTTCAAGAACCATCCCTTATCTGCAGCCCATCTCAGTGAAGTGAAGAATGCAACAGTCAGGGGAGATGATGCAGGAGTTCGCTCTGGAAATGAAACAACAGGGAAATAAGACTGGTGAACCTTCCACTTAGTTCAACATAAGGAAGCTGCTTATTTCTTTATAGATTACATGCATGATGGCTAGATACAATAATGTTCAATCCTCAATGAATATAAGACAGTCCATGTGGACAGCTATACTCAGAAAGGAGGCAGCCATGATAACACTTGTGCCCACCATGAAGACCAGGTGCATTTGCTTCCACAGAGAGAGGGTAATAGTCAGATCATCTGGAAGGACTGTTCATGACAAGCTGATGGGCTCAAGTGAGGAACAGCATGGCCAGAGAAGTGGATGACAGCTTCATTGCACATGGCTGGGTACAAGGAAAGCTAGGCTGGAAACTTGAACACATAGCCACAGCCATAACTTTTATCATATACTTGCTGACACAAAAACCTAGTCAACCCTACCAAATAGTGAAAGCATCAGGTGATATATCTGAGGAGAAGCAAGCCCCACTGAAATTAGCACAGGGAGAGCATGGTAAGCCTTTGGGTGTTCATCATGGATGTCCTTCAGAGCTACAAGGCAGTGCTGACATTGGTTGGAGGATCTTGGGACTCAGCCAATATGAGGTGTAACTTCGGGGTTGCCACAAACATTTCCTAGGTAATACTGACAGATGATGTAATTGTACCCATAAGACAAGGTGTTGTCACTGCTGACAACAATGCCAGCTTCATCACAAGAAATTAGTTGATGTCCAATTCAGAATTAAGGAAAGTACTTCCAACAAATTAAATGGTTATAGCAACACTGCTTTCAAAGTTCAATGATAAGAACAGTGAACAGTTTAGCATATTGCCAGCAGTAATAGTTTAATTTGATTACAGAATCGATTCATTTTTAAAGTTTGGGAAACATTACTGTTTAGTACTGGTCATTTTAGTGTATACATTTCTCTGGAAGTGATTGGGATATGAGAATCAGTTTTTTACAATCTTTACAAATGTCTTCAAATTAGAACTTTTTCTTTCAAATGGAAGGAACATACTGTTTTTTGTGATTGATGAATGTTATTGGCTACCTCAGCAAAGGCTTACTTTGACAGTCACTACTTGATAGCCTTGTGACTCAATCAACTGTGAAGGAAGTTCAGCCTGTCATCCAACGGTGTCATAAGTACAGCTTGCAATGAGAGGTGTAAAGCCACCACCATTGATGAAATCTGTTTACAGTATTCCATGGTTATGCTGAGCTTCTGCTCACACACCACTTAAAATTAGAGGTATGATGCCACCATTGTTGAAATATGTTTCCATGGCTATACTGAATTTCTGCATAATTCACAATGTCAAGTGTGACACCATCTTTGTTGAAATATGTTTACAACATTCCTTGGGTTAACCCAAGCTTCTGCTTGTAATATGCACTGCCACAATAACAGGTTTGTTCTACCCCTTGTTGCATTTGTTTACATTCCTTGGATTATGCCCAGCATTTGCTTGTAGCACACACCAGTTAATGTATCACTTTATAAATGTTGTGAGTGATTTATAGACAAAATACATAGAATGGATGACAGCGGGTGATGAATGCAGGAAGTGAGATAGACTGACTGTGAGGCAACAATATCAGGTGCTGCGGACTGTAATTGTTTTGTCAAGAGTGTGAAACAATGTAATAATAATGATATTTGGGTTTGGTCATATGATATGCTCATACACAAAGCTTTAAATGGTTAACAGCAGTCAAAAGAACCAGGCTTGCTATATGATAATGGTGGTATCATTCTAAGACATTTTCACTCTACCAAGGTTTTGGCAGGGTACATGCTCAAGTGTAAATGTGCCAATTGTCTATGTGCAGTTTTTAAGCAGCTGTGATTTCATAACCACTAAATTATTTCAGGTAAGCTGGCAAATATTCCCAGTCAAACATTAAAGAAGCTGCAAAGTTCAGCCCAGTGCTGAGTGCCTTATGTTGCATAGCATATGCTGGGATGTTTCTATAAGTAGAGGGGTAATGGAAAACTGCACAGCAATGGGGAGGCATAGTCACGGGGATTGTGAGATTAACTCTATATGAGCCTTGAGTATGGAAGAAAATTAAAAACATAACAGTATTTTAAGTACTTCTGAAAAACAATGCAAATTAGGGGTGTTTGGGGGGTTAGGGAACCTCTTAAATTATTTGGGAAGTCAAAGTACACGTTTGCCTCTTCAGCAGTTCAGCACTATAAAGCTAGATAAACACTTTAAAGTCATACTATGCCTTCAATAAAAAATCACTTATAGTACAACACATGTCATTAACCATTTCTGGTAAAACAAACTCTTCTAAGTCTAACTATTGAAATTATTCCCAATATCACTACAAGAATGCTTAATAACAATTGAAAGTTAATAAGTTGTAGTCTGTAGCTACTACAACTGGACCAACACATCCACACAACTAAACTCAGTTATTCTTATTCAGCAAACTAAGTGTACTATTTGCTGCTACAATGGCATGTCAGGTTGATGAAGCAAATAGGGAAGTTTTTATTCAAACTTCAATTTTATCTATCTTCTTAGTATCTATTTCCAAGTTCCACTATATAGTTCTTTTCACAAATGATGAATATAATGCCTGATGCTTGCTGTACATTCCAGCTGCTAGTGTTCAAAGAGGAGTGTAGCCAAGATGTTCTGCAATGCTTTTTCCAAAGTTTCAGGTATTGAAGATTTAAGTTTGGTTCTCCGGGACATTTTACATTGAAATTGTCCATCATAGTTGAGAAAATAGTGGGGTTGCATTATAGCCTCTCTAGGTACCTCTTAAAAGTTTATGGGCTTAAATTGATGAACTTAAACCATCTCACCTTGTTTAGATGAGTAACTATGAGAGTTCATGCACTTGCTACTGGAAGAAAGACAGATTTAGATAAGGTACAACAAAGAGGAAAAGATCTCCTTGGCCTTGTATGATCGAAAAGATAAAGGTTAAAAAAAGAGAGGCTAGTTCACGAAATGATGATCAACTAGTCTCAGTCAATATCCCACCATGCTGTCTAGTGCTAATTGGTTAGTAGCCCATTCCATTAGTTCATTCTGTATCAAAATGTTAACAGCTGCGCCTCAAGAAGGTAAGAATTAGACACTTAGAGTATTACCTAGGATGATTCCTTCAAGTTCTAATGAGAGGCAATTAAAGGGTCTCCTTCCTGTATGGGCAGCAATCCTTTAGCAGCCAACTTCAATTTTATAGAAGATGGCAAATATACATTATTCAAATACGGATATTATACAATGGTTATTAATATACTGTTATGGGTAAAAAACAAAATGAAAGCAAAAGTAACAGTAACAAATACATTTGTCCACATTGTCCCTTTCTTTTGTTCCTTACAGTTCTGAATTAAATTGATTGCTGTTAACACAATTCTCACTTTCTGAAAAGGTAAACTGGGTGAGTTGAAATCTGACTCCACCCACTGGTTGTCCTATTTGAATAAGTAGGGGAGATTAGAAAGCAATATGAAACTCTAATCCTAAATGTGTCACCTTAATCTATCAATATAGATAATTTTTAAGGATATTTTAATAAGGACTAATTCATATTTATTTGATTTTTATTAATGAATTGCTATATAAATAGATCCCTATGTATAACACTGCCATTAATATGTTTCTGGCTATGTTGGTGAAATGTGTAGCCCATAGATATAGAGCCCATAGAAAGGAAATGCCCTATCTCTATGCATTGTGCTTGGTGATGAATGTTTTTGTCAAGCTAACATATTGTGGTAATGAACATATGAAATGAGTACAGCTTTTTTGGGTTACATGTAGAACCAAAAATAAGACTGTGGTTTAAATGTCCATTAAGCAGTATTAGGTTTTAAGCCAGTATAATGGTGAATACAAGTGTGGTGTTTGGTTGTGGTTTCTCATATAGAGAAGAAAAACAAGGAAAAGTAAATGTTTCAATACATAGGTTACAGTACTTATTTAAGTGAATTTGTGGGGTTAGATGTTTAATTAAACAGTGTAAATATAATGGTCAATATATGTCCGGTGTTCGATTGTAGTTTCTCAAACAGCAGGAGCAAAAAGAAGGAAGGTCATATTTGCATATAAAATTGGCAACCTATTCGGTTTATAAGAAACCTCTTTCTGATTTGCCCATTTAGCAGCTTTCATAAGAAGTTACTACTGTCAAATTGTGTGCTTATAATACCAGAGTTATGAGAATAGGGGTCGTGTTCCTTGGACTTGGAATGCAATATGTACATGCAGTTCATGGTGAAAGGCATTATAATCTTTCAGATAATTTCTGATACTTATCTCACTTTTTTATTTTTGTTGTGCACCTAAAAGTGATTCCAAGCCTTTTCCAAGCATGTGTGTTTGTGCTGACATATATGCAGATCCGAATTTAGGGCCTCTGACACCTCTGGGCAAAAAAACAAAAAAAAAAACAAAGAAACATTTGCTCCCCCCCCAACCTGCAATACTTATATTACCTACATTTTCACAATATAGAGAATAGTTTCACTAGTTTGGATACTTAAGTATGAGTGGCAAACACCATAAGTGAGATTATTAAAATTTAAGTAGAAACATCTTAATAGAAAGAACTTATACCAAAGAGGCATCACCACATATTAGATGTTAAAACATATACTTTTTAAATAACAAGAGGCTTCCTTCTTGTCCTGTCATTTGCAAACAAGTTTATGAGTTCATTATAGTCCATTTTCAATGTTAAATGACATTCAATTGCAAAAACACCAAGATAACTAAGACGAGCTGGCATTGCAGCATAGTGAAGTAGTAGGTTATGTTTGAATCTTTTAAGTTTTTCAACTGTGTATCATATTTTCTTTGGTTTTCTCAGTTTCAGTGTTGATATACACTGACTAAAATGACAGGAAGAAAGAGACTTAGTGGGGCTTAGTATTGTTTATTGGCGAAAGAAAAAGAAAAGAAGATGCATTGAGAAAAGTTCCATGCCTTGATGTGTTTATCCCAAGGAGCTCATGTCGCCAAGTGAAGCTGTTGAAGACTATGGGGAAACAAGTATCCAAAGAAATCTAAAGATGGAAAAAAACTTATTAAATGAAGTGAGGGCAGAGCTTCCATCATTGCTGATGATCCCTTTACAATTAGTGCTGATTCTTTTCTTTGGGAAAAAAACTGAAACAACACAGGACTATATTGCAATGAAGGGGGCAATTCAAAATAAAGAAGGTGGTTTTCTAAATCAAACCGTCAGTTTTCAGATGCTGACACAAGACGTTGTACTAGTGCATTTTCACAGAGAAAATTATTAACAGAGATTATTTAGTATATTCTGAGGTTTCTCAAACTAAACACATCCAGAGCTAATTGCAACTCGTGAAAACAGTTCAAGGCACCAAGACTGTGTTCTTAGTTTAAAAAACAGAAGTTCCATTTTGACAAGGAGTCATTATGTGCAATATCAGGGCTGGAGTCAACAATTATAGAGTAGTATTTTGCCACAGTTACTTGTGCCATTATTTCTTCGACAACTCTCTTCCCAGGATTTAGATTATTTGCTCACATATAGCAAAAGACAGATATGAAGTTTTTCCACTTCCAGAATTCTTATATAGTGACATGTGGCTAGCAAGAAATTAATCAAATTTGCAATAAGTTCCATGCACTTTAAAAAGTTACCATTATGAACACTTCTAAGAATTTCATCATTGCCTTGGAAAGGCAATCCTCGACAGGAAAGTTTCTTCACAACAGCAATAACCCTTTGTAAGACATTACGCGAGTAATGAACTACATTTTCAAGTTTTGAGAATAATTTTCGATCTATCCTTGTTGTAAGTAAGCAGTTACAAACAGCAGTCATGGATATAGCCATTTGTACTTTGTATAATTCTTTGGTTGGTTTCTTGGAAGAAATGAAAATGGGATCTGTAGTTTTCAAGAATCTAGGCCAGAAGAAATTTGAATCTCTTTGTAATATTACTACAATTGATCAGGATCAGAAATTAATTAAGAAAAAGAAAAGATTCTTTGATGAATCTGATTCAGACTCTGAAGGAAGTGATGATTCAGATGACTTAAGGCTGTCTTTCATAACATTGCAATCTGTAGATAGTATTATGAGCTAAGACTCAAAGCACAAACACTAGGATGTAGATCTTGTGAACAATTACTTTTATTCATACTTATTAATACATTTATTTATAAATAATAACTTTGACAATGAATTTTCAGAGGTATAAGTTTTGCATAGTTTTCAATTACACGTCTGTTTCCAAAAGTCTACCCATACACTTGCATTCTTAGGATATTCATGTTTATTATATTTACAATGTTGCATTATTACCAATATTTTTTGATTGAATGAAATCCTTCTCTGTATAGAGGGTGTAAGTAATAAGGTATCTTTTTAATTCTGATCTATACTTGTTTTTGTTCATTTGCAATTCTTTTATAGAAGAGGGAAGTGAATTAAAGAAAACTATTCCTTTGTAGCAAACCCCTTTTTGGAATAACTGCAAATTATTTGTTGGTCTAAGGAAGTCCTGCCTATGTCTGGTCTCTTTGTTATGAATATCAGTATTTTTTGTAAACTTTTCTGGGTTGTTTATTACAAATAACAATTTGGCTTGAATATATTCACAGGCCACTGGTAAAATTCCAAACATTTTGAAGAATGGCTTGCAATGAGTTGATCGTCTTTCCCCTGCCATTATTCTTATTACCTTTTTTTTGCATAATGAATACTTTTCTAGCATTTACTGAATTTCCCCAAAATATAATTCCATAGGTCATCAATGAATGAAAATATGCATAATAAGCTGTTTTTAGTAAAGCTCTTATTTATAAGCTGAATTAAAGATCGAATTGCAAAACCTGCAGAGCTCAGTTTGGGTAAGATATAGTCAATATAGTGTTTCCAATTCATGTTGCGATCAATCATAAGACCTAGGAATTTTGTATTACAGGCATCTGGAATCTGATTATTTTCATATTCTATCCTTAGGTCTGCCATGTATTTATGCTTTGTGCAAAAATTAATGTAGTTAATTTTTTCAAAGTTTATGTGGATTTTTATTACTATCAAACCAATCATTTAGTGTTTTGAAAATGTTATTAGATGAATTTTGGAACTAACTGACATTGTGTTCTTTAATTATAATACTTGTGTCATTCGCAAAAAGAACTGGATAAGCATTGTTGTTTATTACTGCAGGTAGATCATTTATATAAACTAAAATTAATAAGGCACCCAGAATAGATCCTTGTGGGACACCATGCTTTATTTCATACCACTGAGAATATGCATTGCTGTTATTTGAAGTATTTATTATAATCTTTTGCTTTCTTTTTGATAAGATGTAATCCATTGATGCCCTTTGTCCCTAATTCCAAGGTGTAATAATTTTGATAGAAGTATTTAATAATTAATGCAATCAAATGCCTTTGATAGATCACAGAATATTCCTAGTGTGTTAAGTTTGCCATCAAATGACTTGAGAACTTCATTTGTATAATTGAATATGGCATCACTAGTTGATATGTTCTTCCTGAATCCAAATTGCTCTTTTGCTAAAATATTGTATATATCTAGATGGTGATAAATGCTTTTAAACATAAGTTTTCAAAGATTTTCGAAAAAGCTATAAGTAAAGATACTGGTCTATAGTTTGACATTTCTGAGATTTGCCCTTTCTTGAATAATGGCTTAATGACTGAGTATTTTAATCTCTCTGGAAATGTTCCTCTTAACATGGATATGTTACATATATGACTTAAAGGTTTGCAAATAATGTCAGGACATATCTTTAGTGTTTTTGTGCTTATTTCATTGTATCCTGAAGAATTCTTGCTTTTCAAGGATTGTATTACTTTTTTTATTTTGATTGCACTTGTGGGTACTATCTCTAAGGATGTACAATTTTCCATACAGGATACCTGAAGGTATGAATTTGGATCTCTCTTAGGCTCTTTCTTTGTCAATAAATTTTCTGCCACCTGACTGAAATATTTATTAAATGTATTTGCTCTCTGCTGGGGATCATTTGTGGTCACTTGGTTTGCTTTAATTTCTTTTGTATCATTTTGCAAGTGCTATTTACCAGTTTCTTTTCTATTAATGTTCCTATAGTGCTAGGCTTTCTGTGAGAGGACTGTATTTGTTTTTCATAACAAAGATTTTTAGCTGCATTTGTAATCATTTTTAGAATTCTGCAGTACATTTTATAGTGTTGTCTACATCTACCACATCCCTAATTGCTAAATAAAGTTCTCTTTTATGTCTACATGATATTTTTATATCCTGAGTTAGCCAGTCATTTTTAGAATTGTTAATAATTTTCTTTACATGGAATGGAAAACTAAAACTGAATTATTATGAAAGTGTTTAAAAAGGAGTTAATTTATCATTTCCATTATTTGGTTTATGCATTTCTTCCCACGATTCCTCAGAGAGTTTAGCTTTAAAACCCTCTATGTTTTCTTTATTTGTAATGTTAAAGCTCATTATGAGATTTGTTTTTTTTGGAATTGGGTGTATAATAATCAATTTTGATGAGTTGTCCATCATGGTCTGAAAGTCCATTAACAAAGGATTGTATTTCATGGTACTCCTTTTTAGACATATCTATAAAAATATTGTCGATAGCCGTTTTGGAATTATTTTGAATTCTAGTTGCAAAATTGACTGTATGCATAAGATTGTACGATCTTAATAGTGAATACATTTGTATCTTTTGATTGCTGTGTATCAAGAAATCTATGTTAAAGTCACCACACAAAATAAATTGAATCTTTGGTTGATGAGCAGTTTTAGAATAATGTCTAAGTTATGTAAAAAGTTGTCAAGATTTCCTGTGGGTGCTCTATATACAGCTAATATAATTAGTTGGTTTATTGTGTTAACTTGAACAGCGCAACATTCAAAGGTTTGTTCCATACAGATCAATTACGTTGAAGCTTACATTATTCTTAACAAAGATACTCACACCTCCTTTAGAGACTTTTTTTTCTACAGTACCAAGCTGCTGTTTTATAACCATCCATTGAAAAATGTAATATTTCCTGTTTTTCTAAATGATGTTCTGTAATACATAAAATATCTGGTCCTAACTTTTCAGATTTGAATTTAATTAACAATTCATTTACTTTATATCTTAAACTTTGAATATTTTGCTGAAATACTGTAAGTTCTCTCTCTTTGTTTAATGACTGGGAAAAATGATTTTCTGGTTTCTGTTTTACTTCTAAAATATTTACTGCTCTATTTATTGGATTTAAGCCCGTTCTTACAATATCCTGTAAAGTAAAAGTAAGGCTAACCTCTAGTAAACTTTACGGTCAGATTAAACTTACAGTAAACTCACTTTGGTTCTTACCATCTAAAGGCTAACTTTTACTGGCAGTTAACAAATCTGTACATAATTTATAGCACTTGGTGCACCTGTTTATGAAATATTAATATCTTCTGTCATTTGTTTTCATTGTTTTGAGCGTTATATGCAATGGCAAGTGGTAAACAAAGAATTAGACAAGCGAATTTTTCTTCTGGGAAAGAGGAAATTCTGTTAAAAATTATACAGGAGAAGCATCATATTATCGAGGACAAAAAAACAGATGCTGTTATGTGGGTGCAGAAAAGCAAAACATGGGATGAAGTGGGTGAATTGTTTGAAGCTCTGAGTGGTACCAAAAGACCTGAAAAAAATTTAAAAGATAAGTGCGAGGACATGAAGAAAAGGGTTAAAAAGGAAATAGCTGATGAAAAAAAAGAAATCTTCTTAACAGGAGGAGGTAGTAAACTGGCTACCAAACACAACAAGAACACAGAAACGCTACTGTGCCTGATGGGCACTAGCGCTGTTGGATTGGCTAATCCATACGATGGAGATGCAGTAGAAGCTTATTTTAATTATTTACTTCAATTTGGCTAGTGTTTATTGTTTTTATCACTTTAAACAGCATGCTCCTCCCTAACCTTAAATTATATTAACGCATCTTGCAAAGAAAGCAAGACTAAGCTAGTCATTTCGTGATTTCGTAGTAAAATTGGCAGAAGTGCTAAATCCAACTCACAGAAAAAGACTGTCATCTAAATACCTGTTTAAATTACTAATTATCTTTAGTGCTTTAATTTCAGATACTGAACCAAGAACAAGCAATGGGTCTGAAAAACTTTACTGTCTCACCGAAATAAATGAGCATAGCACTGAGGCTATTCTTATAGAAATGACAGAAGAGCAGAATATTCAAGACATGTGGTCATCCTGGTCGCCAGCATTACTCAAGTCTGTCAAGAGCTCCGAATTATGAGTTGAGGGTAGGCCTAAATTGGGGAAAATAAAGAATAGTAATAAAGACACTGCAAGCAGAAATGTGTACTACATGGAAGAAGAAAAGTGCACTAAGGAGAGGCATGAATGGGGAAGGGTAAGACGTGTCTGGGAAAGAGAAAAGCATGAGTGGGAGAGGTTAGAACACCAAAGATCTGTCGATGTCTGATATTTACATTTTATTTTGTAATAGTATATTATAGCCTTTCAACTTTTTTAATAAAATGTGCAAGTACAGAGGTCAAACTTGTTTTTTGTAATAATATATGATTTTAAAGTGGTACAAAATACTCTTCTATCAGCGCAGTTCTCACCGTAGATTGCTGTATGTCGTCTACAGTGGCTGAAGCATGATTTTTTTAAGTTTCTAAGGTAGTATTTTGCTCTACAGGAGGCTCATCTTCTCCTTGTTTCTGAGCTATATTATGTAATAGAGCACAAGCAACAATAATAGCCATTGTAGTTTGCAATTTAAGTCTCAGGCCTAACTCTCACTAAAACCTCTTTCTATTACATTTCTGGTAAAAATATGTGACTCATTATAAGGCCTCTCTTCTTTGTTACTAGGTGTCGTTAAATACACTTTTAACGGATATGCACTGTCACCTAATATCCATGAGTTCTTGTAGTCTCCTCTTTCTAAGCGTGCCCATAACGTACTATTCATGAAAATGTTACTATCGTGTGTGGAACCAGGCCACCTTGCGACAATATCAGTGATAAGTAGCTGTGCATTGACCAGCACCTGAACATTTAGTGAAAAATAACCTTTTCTGTTTCTAAATATTTCGGCATTATTGCCTCCAAGTGATTGAATTCTTACATGGGTCCATTTGCTTGCACCCAAAACTTTAGGAAATTTTGCAATCTGAAAAAAGTTTAATTTAGTATTTTCAACTTCATCTTCTGTTTCTGCAAGTTTTATATATACTTTTGCCAACCTTGCAATAGCACTGCTTACAGTTTTCACTATATGAAAAGTAGTTGCTGTGCTAACTCCTATGAAATCACCAAGTGCAATTAGGATGCTTCCTAAAGCAAAAAATTGTAAGGTTAGAAGCAGTTGGTTCAAAGGCGATATAGCGTTATTCCTGAAATGGAAATGCAATGTGTAGTTGTAGATGCATCAGGTATTTGGTAATTCTGCACAATGGCTCTATTAATTCTGCCATCTGCAAAACGGAAACTACCCTGTTGGTATTTATAGAGGGAAATAAAAGTGATATGTGCGGATTGTGGTGAAAACATAGGTAATTTAAAATCGGTTAATAAACAAAAGGTGCAGAATTACCCTGATTCATGTATAATTTGGCAGATATTGAATTACGGTCTTTGCTGGATCTGAATTGCAAACTTTCTATGTATTGTATTGAATACATGGCCTTTACCGGATCTGAATTAAAGACTTTCTATTTATTAACCGATTTTAAATTTCTTTCTGTGTTTTCACCACAATCTACACATTTCACTTCTATTTCCTGCTATAGATACCCCGACAAAGTTTCCGTTTAGCAGACGGCAGACTGCTTGAGCTGATGTATGTTTAATTTAGCCGGAATCGAATTCACGGTTGTTGCTGAATCTGAATAGCAGACACTCTATTTATTAGCAGATTTTAAATTACTTTAATGTTTTTACCACAATACGCACATTTCACTTGCATTCCTACTATAGATACCTAGACGTATCTCCATTTATCAGACGGTAGAATTAATAGAGGCGTTGTGCAGAATTACCAGGTATTCACTACATTATAGAAGAAAAAATAACAAAATTCATAATAATGTATAAAATGAACTTACCAAGGAGCAAGTGAACTGTTGGTTTTGTTAATCGGAATCACTTAAAGAATTCTTGATTTTCTAAAGTTTCGTAATAGTTTGTTCTGCTTTTCAGTAATTTAGGTCTTCTATGTATTATAATATGATCATTATCGCTATCATCAGAATCACTTTCAAATAACTGAATGTAATTCCTTTTTGCCATTTGGTACATAACCTTAAAATATGTCTTCATTAAGAGTATACTGGAAGACAATGCTACGGTAAAGTTAACTCCCGGTTATCGTATAATTTACTGACAGATGTCTCTTAACTGGACATTGTAAAATCAAACTGTCCGTAAAGTTCCCGTAAAAGTCCCCACAAACAGTTTACTGGACATTGTGAGAACGGTTCTTACTCTAAAAAAGGAGCAACATTACTAATGACAAGAGCAGGAATATTGCTGGGACTATCCATGGTTGTACATGAGAGACTCTCAGCAATGGAATGCATCAGCATATCCTTGCCTCGAGAGCTCAGATGCAAGCCATGTTTAGTGTAATCATACCTTTCAATGGACGATGCGTCAACGATACCAATGTGGCCTGTTCCCTCTCCACTAAGAAACTAATCAAGCCTGTGATTAACTGCCCTCACCCTCCTGTTAATCCAAGGCCTGTCATATCTCCAGAACTCACATTAGTGTGGCTACTGGCCTTGGCAATGCGGTTCATGTCTATCTCAAATGAGATTCCTATTTAGACTATTTCCAGGTCCCCCAACTATTACTACATGATATGATTTATCAAGATCCTTTGCAAAAGTTTCTACATTCCCCACCACATGGCTTTGACCAGCTTTGGGGGTGAAAATACTGGTAACAGTATATTCCTCCCCCAATTTCGCCTGGAGTCTTTCTCTAATGCCCCTAGCATGACTACTCCCTAAAACTAACACCTTACGTTTGACATCAGAGGACCCCTTTCCTGGCTTGGACCTGTTAGCAGGCCTCGACTCCAGCGACGACGGAGTAGGCATTTCTTCTGGCATAGGCAGGGAAGATTCCGCCTCTACCGCCGCCAAAACCGAGAACCTGTTACTCAGCTCCAATTCGGGAAATTTCTCACGAGCATACCCCAAACTACGCCTACGTTTATGGCTGGAATACACCTTAAATTCCGGCGATTTACTTCTTCATTTACTACCCAATCTCACGTTTTCAATTTCAGATCTAGCAATTTCCAGTTCTTTACATAGGCTTAGTATGGTGTTCTCATGGCTTATCACTAAGGTTTTAAATCTACACAATTCACACAACCAAACCTGACCTACACTTTAACAATTAGTATTCGCACAGTCCCAGTGAAACCATAATTCACACTCTGCAGAAAAAACACTTAGTTTCACAATCCCACACGATCCACACTTACCCAACGCATCACAAACTCGCGTACTCACAGACATAATACACCACTTAATACACTAAACACCACTTTCTAATACACTAAATACTGTTCACTTATCAAAATGTTGTCGCTGGGTTCAATCACAATATTCTTATTATTTACTATATTAAAAATATGAAAATAGAAAAGATGAATGAACTGCTAAGGTAAACAGTAATATACGCAAATACAAAACCAATATGGCGGACCTAGTAGCCGGCTAGCAGCACAAGTAAAACATTATATTAGCCTAAAAATAGATTATAAATTAAACTTCTACGGATATTAGCAGTTGACTTAGATCTTATATATACATTCTTAATACTTTTAGCTCACAATTGCGCTGATAAATATACAAAAGTTAAAACGATACAGGAGCCTACCTGCGCGTTTGCCAGCACTTAGACGCCTCCTATCGGCACAAATCCCCGTTATAGCTTTGAAATTTTCAGTCTGACTCTACCTATCCAACTCCTGTCCTACATACGGCTTGTGTGAGAAAAAAACAAAAAAAAAAAAACAAAAAAAACAAAGAAATTAAACCAATACAATTGACCATAATGGTTGGCTATACTATGAATCCTGGGACCTTACGTACCTACAACATTGAAATAATTTGATGACACCTTGTGGTTTACCGGGAAACATGTGAGTCAGTTGAGAAATTCAATGCTATGCCGGCGTGATGCAGAGCATGAGTGACAGAGCTCGGGAGATTCGTGGTTCAAATCCCCGCTATGGCATTGCATTTTTCAGTCTGATTCTATCTATTTAACTCATGTCCTACACATGGCTTGTGTGGTGAAAAACAAAAAAAAAAAGTTATATTAGTGTTTATGATCACAAGATGGCGCCTTGTCACAAAACACGTTTCACCAACACTAACTACAGCCTGATTCTGTGTAACCCCAATCGGTAGAAGACAACAAACTACAAACTTATTAAGTACTTTGTGAAAGTAACAGAGGAAAGCAAATGTAGCGGAAGTGAATATTTGAACAATTAATGCATCTTACATTTTTAATTCGCAATTACGAAACTAACTCCAACGTTAGTCCGGTTTGTGGGTTAAGTTCCGTTTATGTTCGCGCCTTGCCATTAGTGTTTTTGCTAAATTTCAACTTTCGCATTACTGAGCAATTCAGTAAGTATTATGCTTGAAAACTATTACATATTATAAACTCTTTTATCTTCTCTTGTTTCCGATTCCAAAACACTACTAAACAAATTCCACAAAACATACCAACTTGTTATAACTAGTAGCAATATTGCGGCCTCCGGCGTCGTCATCTAAGTTCCCATTTCATCAAGAAGGCCTGAGTCTGCCTTATAAGTTGCGGTGTCTATTTGATCAAATCAAGAATTCAGGCAAGCAAATTGATCCCCATGGCCGCGGTCCATAAAGCGCCTCGCTTTGGTGCTTCGTGGCGTAGGGGATCGTGGGTTCCAGTGTCGCCTTGGGCATGGGTGTTTATGTGTTTGTAAATGTGTATATTTTTTGCCCATCCCCGTAGCCGCGCTCGCTAATGTCTCGCTTTGGCGCTTCGTGACGCACAGGATCGTGGGTTCGATTCCCACCTTGGACATGGGTGTTTCTGTGATTGTAAATGTGTCTATGTTTGTGTATGTATATGTAACAGGAAAACGTTAAGAATAATAAGGTCTACTAAGGAAACTGGAAAAAATAGAGAAAAAAGGAATACAGCACCGGAGTCCTGACAAGCCTCTGGAACTGTATTTTTATAATAAAAAAATCCTAGATAATTCGTAAAAATTAGACAAAATACAATCTAGAGATGTCTCTAACTGCTCTTTTAGTTACGACCAGATGCAGGCAGCATTTGGCAAAGCCTATGCCACTTAGCCTTCCTTAAAAATTTGCAGAAAAATATCTCTACACTATTCTTGCTTATACGATTTTTAAACACACTAGCTTATCTTTTCTATATGTGAAAGAAATTCTTAACCTGTATTATATTCACGATTAGATATGATATATGGAAGAAATATTTTTTACACACTATTTCTTGTTTACAAAGAGATAAATAGCAAAGGACGTATTGTGAAGGGTGAAAACATATAGCTATTTTGTTGGAATTAAGTAACCCAAACATGCCACCATTTGTAGAGGACAGTGGTACAGTGTTTTGTATTTAACATTTGGCAGTGCTGTGCTAAACTGAACTGGACGTGTATGTCTTTTTAATTTTGTTCGTTTTGATCCCATTATCAAGCAAGGCTCGTGGACATTGAACATGTCAAACAAAAATTTACTTACTATAGATTTTACGGCCAGTATCCATTTCAAGCAACATTTCTTCCAGTCTTGTGCACTTTAAAGGAACTGGACTTGTTTATGTGGTAATGGTATAGAATGTATGCTCTGGCAACAGCCATTCAGGTGAGGTCATGACTGCGCCTAAGCTAAACCTGTAACTGCTTGTGTTTCTGTATCAAGGCTCTGTATGTGTGTGTGTGTGTGTGTGTGTGTGTGTGTGTGTGTGTGTGTGTGTGTGTATGTGTGTAAATAAATTGTACATTGCTCTGTTGCAATGAGCATATTTTCTGGTATATAAGCTGATCAATTATTAATTTGAATCTAACAGGATATGAACTCAGACTGCTCAATGTGCAAATCATAACATTTAAGGACAGTTTGTTTTGTACATTTGACAGAGAAATTTGTAATGGCGTTATAGCCTTGCTGCCACCAATTGCCCAACTTGAGTGCTGAAGTAACTGCTTAGACTGGAAAAGAGGTATGACATTTTACTTTAGATATGTAAATGTTTAGGAAAGTATTGAAGGTTATCCTGTTGAAGATAAAACCAGTGAAGCAGCCAGAAAAAAATGCAATGCTAAGGCACTATTCAAGAAAGGTTTTATGGTGAAGTCAACTTGCTATCTCTACATTAGAGAGGCAAATAGGATAAAGGAAGCTTGGGAGCAACTTTCAAATGTCTTTGAGGACAATAGAGTTAACAAAATGTGCAAGTTGTTTCAAAATTTCAGTCAGTTAAGATTTGAAAATTTTGCCAGTATGAAGGAGTACATACAAGTATTTGTCGACAGTAGTTAGTGCTTTGGGAAAACCATTAGATGACCAATTTAGTGACATAAGGATACCTGCTGGTTTATTGGGTGATTTTGAACCCAGGTTTCAAATTTATGGCAATTGTGGAAAAACTATAAGTTGACATTTCATTGCACAGATGTTGAAGTACAATGCGGAGATAAGGGAAGAGTCATCAAAGGATGCTGCTTTCCATTGTCGCCCCTCATCTAACTTCCAGAAAAGTTAAACTGTAACAGCAACAAATCAACAGATGGATGTGGATCAACATAATATCATGAATTGTTCAATTAAAAAAAAACAAAAACAAAGTCCACATCAATCAGCTGGAAAAGAAGGTCCTCACAGCTCAGGGAACAAAAAGCCTGATCAGAAGATACTCTTCACAGCTTTGAAATGTGACAGCGAAAAGGAAGACTAGTTGACAGAAAAAGATATACTAGATTCCAATGGTACACGTCATCTTCATTAAGGTGACTAGACATGTATGAAAGTGAAAAGTGAATGAAATGAGCATTGCCACAATTAGCAGAGAAGAGCTAAAAGTGCAGAGATAAAGGTGACTAGGTATCTGTGTAAGTGAAAAATGTAAGAAATAAGCATTGCCACAATTAGCAGAGAAGAGCTAAAAGTGTAGAGACAAAGGTGACTACGCATCTGTGAAAGTGAAAAGTCAGTGAAATGAGCATTGCCACAATTAGCAGAGAAGAGCTAAAAGTGCAGAGATAAAGGTCACTAGGCATCTGTGAAAGTGAAAAGTGAGTCAAATGAGCATTGCCACAATTAGCAGAGAAGAGCCAAAAGTGCAGAGATAAAGGTGACTAGGCATCTGTGTAAGTGAAAAGTGAGTGAAATGAGCATTGCCACAGTTAGGAGAGAAGAGCTAAAAGTGCAGAGATAAATGTAACTAGGCATCTGTGTAAGTGAAAACTGAGTCAAATGAGCATTGCCACAATTAGCAAGAAGAGCTAAAAGTGCAGAGATAAAGGTGACTAGGCATCTGTGTAAGTGAAAACTGAGTCAAATGAGCATTGCCACAGTTAGGATGGAAGAACTAAAAGTGCAGAGATAAAGGTGACTAGGCATCTGTGTAGGTGAAAAGTGAATGAAATGAGCATTGCCACAGTTAGCAGAGAAGAGCTAAAAGTGCATAGACAAAGGTGGCTAGGCATCTGTGTAAGTGAAAAGTGACTAAAATGAGCATTGCCACAGTTAGGAGAGAAGAGCTAAAAGTGCAGAGATAAAGGTGCCTAGGCATCTGTGTAAGTGAAAACTGAGTCAAATGAGCATTGCCACAATTAGCAAGAAGAGCTAAAAGTGCAGAGATAAAGGTGACAATCTGTGTAAGTTAAAAGTGAGTGAAATGAGCATTGCCACAGTCAGCAGAGAAGAGCTAAAAGTGCAGAGATAAAGATGACTAGGCATCTGTGTAAGTGAAAAGTGAGTCAAATGAGCATTGCCACAGTTAGCAGAGAAGAGCTAAAAGTGCAGAGATAGAGGTGACTAGGCATCTGTGTAAGTGAAAAGTGAGTCAAATGAGCATTGCCACAGTTAGCAGAGAAGAGCTAAAAGTGCAGAGATAGAGGTGACTAGGCATCTGTGTAAGTGAAAAGTGAGTCAAATGAGCATTGCCACAGTTAGCAGAGAAGAGCTAAAAGTGCAGAGATAGAGGTGACTAGGCATCTGTGTAAGTGAAAAGTGAGTCAAATGAGCATTGCCACAGTTAGGAGAGCAGAGCTAAAAGTGCAGAGATAGAGGTGACTAGGCATCTGTATAAGTGAAAAGTGAGTGAAATGAGCATTGCCATAATTAGCAGAGAAGAGATAAAAGTGCACAGATAAAGGTGACTAGGCATCTGTGTAAGTGAAAAGTGAGTCAAATGAGCATTGCCACAGTTAGGAGCGGATAGCTAAAAGTGCAGAGATAAAGGTGACTAGGCATCTGTGTAAGTGAAAAGTGAATGAAATGAGCATTGCCACAGTTAGGAGAGAAGAGCTAAAAGTGCAGAGATTAAGGTGACTAGGCATCTGTGTAAGTGAAAAGCGAGTGAAATGAGCATTGCCACAGTTAGGAGAGAAGAGCTAAAAGTGCAGAGATAAAGGTGACAGGCATCTGTGTAAGTGAAAAGAAAGTCAAATGAGCATTGCCACAGTTAGGAGAGAAGAGCTAAAAGTGCAGAGATAAAGGTGACTAGACATCTGTGTAAGTGAAAAGAAAGTCAAATGAGCATTGCCACAGTTAGGAGAGAAGAGCTAAAAGTGCAGAGATAAAGGTGACTAGACATCTGTGTAAGTGAAAAGTGAGTCAAATGAGCATTACCACAGTTAGCTGAGAAGAGCTAAAAGTGCAGAGACAAAGGTGGCTAGGCATCTGTGTAAATGAAAAGTAAGTCAAATGAGCATTGCCACAGTTAGGAGAGAAGAGCTAAAAGTGCAGAGATAAAGGTGACTAGGCATCTGTGTAAGTGAAAAGTGAGTCAAATGAGCATTGCAACAGTTAGGAGAGAAGAGCTAAAAGTGCAGAGATAAAGGTGACTAGGCATCTGTGTAAGTGAAAAGTGAGTCAAAAGAGCATTGCCACAATTAGCAGAGAAGAGCCAAAAGTGCAGAGATAAAGGTGACTAGGCATCTGTGTAAGTGAAAAGTGAGTGAAATGAGCATTGCCACAGTTACCTGAGAATAGCTAAAAGTGCAGAGATAAAGGTGACTAGGCATCTGTGAAAGTGAAAAGTGAGTGAAATGAGCATTGCCACAATTATCAGAGAAAAGCTAAAAGTGCAGAGATAAAGGTGACTAGGCATCTGTGTAAGTGAAATGTGAGTGAAATGAGCATTGCCACAGTTAGCAGAGAAGAGCTAAAAGTGCAGAGATAAAGGTGACTAGGCATCTGTGTAAGTGAAATGTGAGTGAAATGAGCATTGCCACAGTTAGCTGAGAAGAGCTAAAAGTGCAGAGATAAAGGTCCTAGGCATCTGTGTAAGTTAAAAGTGAGTCAAATGAGCATTGCCACAGTTAGCAGAGAAGAGCTAAAAGTACAGAGATAAAAGTGACTAGGCATCTGTGTAAGTGAAAAGTGAGTCAAATGAGCATTGCCACAGTTAGGAGAGAAGAGCTAAAAGTGCAGAGATAAATGTAACTAGGCATCTGTGTAAGTGAAAACTGAGTCAAATGAGCATTGCCACAATTAGCAAGAAGAGCTAAAAGTGCAGAGATAAAGGTGACTAGGCATCTGTGTAAGTGAAAACTGAGTCAAATGAGCATTGCCACAGTTAGGATGGAAGAACTAAAAGTGCAGAGATAAAGGTGACTAGGCATCTGTGTAGGTGAAAAGTGAATGAAATGAGCATTGCCACAGTTAGCAGAGAAGAGCTAAAAGTGCATAGACAAAGGTGGCTAGGCATCTGTGTAAGTGAAAAGTGACTAAAATGAGCATTGCCACAGTTAGGAGAGAAGAGCTAAAAGTGCAGAGATAAAGGTGCCTAGGCATCTGTGTAAGTGAAAAGTAAGTCAAATGAGCATTGCCACAGTTAGGAGAGAAGAGCTAAAAGTGCAGAGATAAATGTGACTAGGCATCTGTGTAAGTGAAAAGTGAGTGAAATGAGCATTGCCACAATTAGCAGAGAAAAGCTAAAAGTGCAGAGATAAAGGTGACTAGGCATCTGTGAAAGTGAAAAGTGAGGGAAATGAGCATTGCCACAATTAGCAGAGAAGAGCAAAAAGTGCTGAGATAAAGGTGACTAGGCATGTGTGTAAGTGAAAGGTGAGTGAGATGAGCATTGCCACAGTTAGCAGAGAAGAGCTAAAAGTGCAGAGATAAAGGTGACAGGCATCTGTGTAAGTGAAAAGTGAGTCAAATGAGCATTGCCACAGTTAGGAGAGAAGAGCTAAAAGTGCAGAGGTAAAAGGTGACTAGGCATCTGTGTAAGTGAAAAGTGAGTCAAATGAGCATTGCCACAGTTAGGAGAGAAGAGCTAAAAGTGCAGAGATAAAGGTAACTAGACATCTGTGTAAGTGAAAAGTGAGTCAAATGAGCATTGCCACAGTTAGGAGAGAAGAGCTAAAAGTGCAGAGATAAAGGTGACTAGGCATCTGTATAAGTGAAAAGTGAGTCACATGAGCATTGCCACAGTTAGGAGAGAAGAGCTAAAAGTGCAGAGATAAAGGTGACTAGGCATCTGTGAAAGTGAAAAGTGAGTGAAATGAGCATTGCCACAGTTAGCAGAGAAGGGTCAAAATGCAAAGTTAAAGATGACTAGATGTGTGTGAAAGTGGAAAGTGAGTGAAATGAGCATTGCCACAGTTAGCAGAGAAGGGTCAAAATGCAAAGTTAAAGATGACTAGATGTGTGTGAAAGTGGAAAGTGAGTGAACTGGGCATTGCCACAGTTGGCAGAGAAGGGTAAAAATGTACAGATAAAGATGACTAGATGTGTGTGAAAGTGGAAAGTGAGTGAAATGGGCATTGTCACAGTTGGTAGAGAAGGTTTAAGATGCACAGATAAAGAGGAATAGACGTGTGCAAAAGTGAAAGGAGCACTGCCACAGATGGCAGAGAAAAGTTAAAATGTACAGACGAAGGAAATATGTCAGTGAGCATGGAAATGGATGATAGTAGTACAGTAGGTGGTATGAATAAAAAAAAAAAAAATCCTGAGTAGTTATTCATAGTTTATACTTATGTGTATGAGAACCTTTTGCAATTATATACTCAACCTGGTAAGAACATACTTATTTTCATGTGACTAAAAAGATTCTACACGATTTTATACTCATCTCCACAGGCTTGTAATGCGAATATATACTCAGGCCCTCATTCTAACATTTGTTATGCATGTACGTAATTCTTGCAGCTTAGCTTGAGCTGTTGAACCCATATTGGTTGTCTAATTTGTAATTTCTTGCTGAGATACCTATGAATTGAAAATGGATTTGCCCTCCATAAGAGTAAAAATGCAGAGATAAAGATGACTATACGTGTGTGAAAGTGAAATGAGCACTGCCAGAGATGGTAGAGAAGAGTTAAAATGTACAGATGAAGGAAGTATGTCACTGATCCTGGAAAGGGACGATAGTAGTACAGTGGGTGGTATGAATAAAAAAAACCTGTTTTCATAGTTTATATTCATGAGTATGAGAAACTTTTTTGATTATATACTCAACCTGGTGAGAACATACATATTTTCATATGAATAGAAAGATTCTACCATACACGATTATATACTCATCTCCACAGCCCTCATTCTAACATTATTTGGTTAGCTAGAACCATCAGTTTAAACATGTAGCCATTCATTGATAGGGTATCATAAATTTATTATTTCTAGTGTCATTTGTTTCAGAACACACAAAGAGATTTCAGATTTTGTAAATTCTTCAGATAAGTGTGGTGTTCAATATCAAATAGTTTTAATGGGTTAATATTTGTTTGTATGTTTTCTTTTAAGTAAGAAAGTTTTAATGTATGTTGAGTTCTTTGACTTTACTTGGGAAACTTTGTTGAATTTTTAGGTTTCCTTGTGGTTTTCTTTTTTCCCAGTCATTAAAAGGTAGTTTGATTAAGTTTTCATATTGTAAGATGGCTGCTTGTTCAAAGTCAAGTTCCATACTTGGATTATTTGTTAAAATTTGTAGAGCAAGTACTGGGGTAGTTTTAACATCTCCAGTTATAGGCGAAGAATTTGATTTTGTAGAATATTAAGTTTTTCTATATTTGCAGTTATTAGTATCTCTTCATAATATTTGAATGTTGGTTTAATATACATCTTGTAAAAAGCGTTTAAAGTTTGTGTAGTGCTTCCCCATTTCTTGCCCGCCAGTCTTTTTAATAGTGTAATTTTTTCCTTTTTTTTTTTTTCTTAATTATATTACCAAAGCGTTTTCTTCCATGTTAATTTTGTATCAAAAATAATACCTAAATATTTGGCTTCATGTGCTGCTGTGAGAGTTTCTCCATTTAGTTGAAGGGAAATATTTATTGGTTTCTTCCTTAGTGAAAATAGCTGATAATTTGTTTTCTGTGTATTAATTTTCATTAAATTATTAGATGTCCAATTCTGTAATGTTGTCAAGGATTGTTGTGCTGTATCTATTAATTGTTGGTTTTGATTTATCAGTTTAGACTATATCATCTGCAAACACTAAAACTTTTGATTCTCTTTTTTGTAATTGATATGGAAGGTCATTGATATAAATATTAAAGAGGGTTGAGATACGCCACGGCGTGTCTGTTAATATTTTGATAATTTATCAATATATTTGGTAGCAATAAAGCATTGAATAGTGAATTCACAGATCCAATGTAACATTTTGCCTTGGATTCATAGAATTTTAAGTTTATCAAGTAGTTTGTATCTCCAAATACAATCATGTGCTCCCTGAAAGTCAATACACATAGCTAGAGTGTCTTCTCTTTTATTTAATGCACTTTTAATGTCTTGAATACGATCAAAGTCTGTTTATTTGTTGAATGGTGTTTTCTAAATCCTGCTTGTTTAGTTGAAATTAAGTTATTTTTTTCTAGAGCCCAATTTAAATGATTGGAAATAATTTTTTCCATGATTTTTGCTAATACTCTGGGTTAGTGCTATTAGACGATAACTTCAAACATTTTCTGCTGGTTTGTTTGATTTCAAAATAGGTATCAGTATAGATTTTTTCCATTCATCTGGTCTTTTTGTATTCCATGACAAATTATAGAGATTTAGGAGTTTTAATTTTACTTTTTGTCCCAGATGTTTGATAAATTCTATATGTATATTATCAGTTTCTGGAGATTTTTTTAATGTCAAGTTAGTAACTACAATGTTCAATTGCTTAATATTGAACTCCTGATTAAAATATATTATTTTTAGTTTAGTTATTGATTTTATGTATTCTTTAATGTGTTTCTTTATAATTTTTTGTTCTTTTTTTATATTTGCAGATAATTTATAGGTGTTAGCACAGTATTGATTAAATTTATTAGCTATTTCATTGTCATCTGTACTCAAATATGGGTGAGCTTGTTTGCCCTAATAGCTCCAATCCAAAATTAGAATTTTTAAAAAAATTACAATTTTCATTAAAACTGAAATAGACCCTTCTGAGATCCGTATTTTCATTTTATTCATTAGTAAACCTCACTGAAATTATTAGCACTAATACCACTATTTATTTTATGTATTCCTGGAGGATTCAGTCACGTGCAGACTTACGTCTTATAGTGTCAATGGAGGAAAAAATGCAACATGGGAGCGGGGAGCTTAATTTTGAAATGCAGGAGGAGCTAATGCCACCAACTTCAACATCAAAACAGAGGAGAAATTCAGTGGAGGAATATAAAACGGATGTGACAAGGCAACTGTCAAATGCTGAACTGCAGTGACTAGTGCTGTTAAAGCAGTTAGTAGTGTTAGAATTAAAAGAACAGAGATTGAGGAAAGAACTTGAGAAAGATTGAAATACCTATGCAGATGTGCTAATAAATTTGGTTAATTTAATGTATTATGTGTATGCTTGCTTTCCTCATTGAAAATATATACCATTCCATTTTCAGTGCAATGCAGGATGTAAACAAAATATAGAGATAGCATCATTGAGGGTTATAAATGCTTTTACCACAAGTTATACTTCTAAGGTTTCCACATATTATTTAAATTTTAAATATGTAACTTAATTTTCCACCATTACAGAGATAACAGCCTCCACACCTGTAGATTAGTAATGATTTTAAGTTGGTTTAGGATTGCACATTTTAAGCATATTTCCCACAACTACCTCAAGATTAGCAATGATTTTGAAATAAATTTGAGGTTAGGCTTCCACATTTTAAGCATATTTCCACAATGCTACTGTCAGGATAGAGGTGCTTTTTAATTTTAACACTTATCAAAATCATGCTAAGGTAAGTAAAAACATTCAAAACTGAATAAAAGAGGATCAAACAGCCTTAAAGGTAGAGTACAATTTTTAGAACACCTATGAGATATAACTTATGTAAAGCTTATCTGCAAGTTTCATAGGCCAGATAGAGCAAAGTATAATACTTTTCCATTAATTCTCAGCTCTGTAGCTTGCATTTGTCAGTAGGAGCATTGGGTTGATACCCAGAAAAGATTGTTAAATATGTTCCTATTTGGAAAGCAAACCCTGTTTTCTTAAAATATTTTTTGCAAACTATGCTCCTCAAATCCATGTTCCATCCTGTGTAGTGAGCACTGATTGTTTGAATGCCTGTAAAGGCAATTGACCAGTGTACTACACACATAATCCTTTCCAATTGTATGTGCGGCAGAATTTGAAATGCATTGTTTTATTTATCAAGTAGCTGCACATGCATTTATCTGCCTTTTTTATTTTTTTCTCAGATTAACCCCTATATCAAATTTCCTTATTGTTAGTTAACTTTTGCTGGTCTCCAGGATTGTCCATGAAGGAAATTTCTAAGTACTTAAATGACCACATTTTTCTATTTGGTGGAACAATTACAATGAAACAAATTCATACTTAAAATCATTTGCTGATTATTTGGTTAGTAAAGTAGTCAAGGGAGTTTCTAAGCAGGAGTACTTTCAGGACTTTTTTATAAAATGAGTTTAATGCTTTTGAAAAATATATGTCTCAGACACTACATTACAAATTAAATGTATATCTCAAATTTTCTGTCAATAGCCTCTGAACTCCTCTTTATTCTGGATGTCTTTTGCATAACTAGTAAACCATAAGAGGTATGCAAAATCCTATTGCACAAAATATGTAGATCTTGTTACAGCACACAATTTATGGAAATTGTTTCCGGAGTTAACCATTTCTGAGATAGTCATTCATTTAAATTTTCCAAGAGTTATGCTTTCAAATGGGAAGTCATTTGTTGTTGTTGTTTTTTTCCTCTTCTTTCTTTCTATTCTGTCAAGCAAAGAGAACAGAATTTCAAGCCATCAAATAGTGACCAGCTCTTTAAAGATTTCAATATCACTTTAGAGTATTGTTCTCCCCATGTGCCTACAAGGAAATAAATAATAAATCCATTTCTGCTTATTGGCATGAAGTACATATATAGCTAAGAATTTACAAGAATGGTTGTTGTGAATATAACATAGATCTTTTTTTTACCCAATCAATTTATACCCATAAATATTTTAATGTGTAGAAACCTCATGAAGTACATATGTAGCTAAGTTTTTACAAGAATAGTTGTTGTAGAAGAGAAAGTCGTGTGAATATAGCGTAGGTTTTTTTTTTACCCAATCAGTTTATGTCCATGAATATTTTAATGTGCAGAAACTAATGTGTAAAATTCATGGATAAACATACATGTAGTTTCAAACACACATACATAAAGACCACTTAAATGGAAAATAGTGCTTATTATGAAGAAATAATAATTAATGTAAGTATGCAGTTTTAAGCACTACATCTGAAACGGAAGACTGTTAGGTTATTTAATTTGCAATTCCAGTTCTCCAGTACTTGTAAATTAACAAACCAAGACTGAGGTTAATGAGCAGAATTATTCTATTATTATAAAAGGAAAATATTTAACTTTATAAACAGTAAACCTCTTTCTCCCTTTTGTATAATAACAGCCAAGACAATATTAAATGTTCTCAGATAACAATATACTAAAATCACATAGGTGTTCTTAACAGAAAAACAATTATTTTATATATGACATGTTAGATATAAGACCCCTCTGAATGGTTTCATAAAGTTAATGTTCATTATTTTATGATAATCAGTTATGAGAAACCACAGGAAACCTATAGCACAACAGCTGTCAATGCATCAAACCACTGTGTATAGCTCACTAATGTACATAAAGCATTCTGCTCAATCCACAGCTATAAACATACTAATGCAGAGAGCAGATTACAACACTTAAAATATATAATTTCCTCAGGGTAAAACATCCAATATTTATTTAGCAAAACAAATTAAAAAAAAGTGGGAATAGAGGAAGGAAGCATAACAACCTGCATTATTGCACAGGAATTTATAAGGTACAGACATATCATTATTTCCCTTCAACATCTTAATACATTTTATGAGTTTATGCATGATGGAATAATATTTCTGTTATCTGGTTCCTCCTAACTTTGCCATTTCGACAAATTGCTACTGGAATCTCATGACCTTGATCTGCATATATGTTCACTTCTTCATTGAAGCTGGCAGTTCTATATGTGGATCTTGCAAATACTTAGTAATATTACGCAGTACAGCACAGCAAGTGATAAGCTCTGGTACATTATTTGTAGACAAATGCACAGTATTCTGGAGAATTGGAAATTGTTACTTTAGTTGCCTAAAGCACCACTCAATGATGACCCTCTCTTTACTAATACACCTATTATAAGCGATTTCTTAAACTGTTACTGCATTTCTGTACAGCAACATAAGCCAAGGTGCAATGCCATAGCCACTGTCTGTCAGAAGCAGTGCATTCACTCCATTTTGGCTCAAAGTAGCCTGTGTGTTGGATATCCTCTAATCCGTGCATCATGCAAGACCCCAGCCATGAAGCATCAATCTGGTGAAGCTTTTTCTGGCATTGCAAGTAACCTGTACATTGATGCTTGGCCACACCAAGGCTGAGTGGTTAGACCATTTGCATCTCACCTAGGCAGCCTGGGTTTGATCCCAGGCAACCGCATGTGAGATTTGCGGTGGACAAAGCAGCACAGGGGTGGGTTTTCTCCAGGTTCTCCAATTTCCCCCGCCATTGCATTTCACTGGTGCTCCATCTTCATTCAATGCAACACCAATGCTATTGTGGCTGGAAATATATTTTTTTTCTAGCCATTGTAGTTTTGCAGCATCAAAATCTATATCAATTTCTGGAAACTTTATTCAAACTGGTGCTTTCAATTATGGGATCCATAACCTCAGTTTTACATACAGTTTTTGATGCAGTGGTCTGTATCCAAGATCCTCTCCAATGCCAACTTGGAAACCAGGATCACCCACTAATCTTAAAAATTGTTTTCAGTTAAATTGCATTCTTCAGTGTTCCTCCTCTTGTTTCCATTTCCTCTGGCCCAAATAAGTATGTGTTCAGCCAGTCCACATTAATTTTAGTAAACTGATAAAGGCTTTTGAAGTTGTTTGAGTGCACATGTTCTTGTCTCTGTTTGTATACTTTGCCATGTGGTTTGTAGTTCATAAACTCTGCCATTTTTCTGAAAATCGCTTAAAATTTGACACAACATAAAACATATATAGGTCATTACCCACATCTGAGCCTGCTTCTATACAAGCTCAACATGAAATGAGTATAAACTAGAAAAAGTGAGAATGTGGTAGGTTTTATTCTTATCAAACTGAGTTCATACTCTATATAAGATGGCTGCCTGAGAATATATTACTCTGCTTTCATATTTTGAGTATATACTCACAAACAAGTAAATACTCAGAAACTTCTATTCTTACCAACAAGAGTATACTAAGAAAAGTTAAGTACTTTTTCTGAGTCGCCCTACGTTGGATAACGCCATACAATATAAACAAATGTGAGCCCAATTTAGACGAATTATTAAGGAAAACAAAAAGACATCCTGGAGCCAGTTGGTAGCCTCTTTTAACCGACATACATCTTCCTCGGTCATATGGGATAAGTTGAAAAGGTGGCTGGAAAATCGGCCCAAATGCCAATTGCCGGTCTCAACACAGCGGTTGATCCTTTTGACTTGGGCTAACTCTCTTGCCAGTGCTTTCACTCAAATGTCTAGCTCAAATAACTATTCCCCAGGTGGAATATAAAGGGTTTTCCTTTTCTTCTGGAAACCTTGAGCACTATAATCGCCTTTTCACCATGGCGGAGCTAAACCATGCACTTTCATCGTCTCGAAACTCTGCACTCGGTCGAGATGGAATCCACATCCAAATGTTGCAACACCTTTTCCCCGAAGGTAAGGCTTTTTACTCCAGGTCTGTAATCGTGTCTCGGTTGACGCTACTTTTCCATAAAAGTGGCAGGGGGCCACCATAATTTCTATTTTGAAACCTGGAAAGGACCGTCACCTTCCTTACAGCTATCGTGCTATTTCCATCACCAGTTGTATCTATAAGGTGATGGAACACATGATCAATAGGGGTTTGGTATGGTGGCTTGAAAATAATCACTAATTGACCAACACACAGTGTGGTTTACGCGACGTCCCTCGGCGGCTAACCATCTTGTGTCACTGTTGACGTAGATAATGGACGGATTTTTTTAAGAACTGTAAGATAGTTGGAATATTCTTTGTCTTGGAGAAAGCCTATGATACTTGTTGGCGAGGGGGATATTACATTCCCTCCTCAACTGGCATGTACGCGGATGCTGATTTTTGAGGGATCGCGTCTTTCGAATAAGATACTCTGTGTAAACTTCTGGTGTCGTAGATGACGAATGTCTCCTTCTCTTCGATTCGGGCCGGATCTCCTACCTTTCGCAGATCAGACGAGATTCCTGGTGTTGATTTTCGATCGTAATCTATGCTAGATACCACATATAGCACAGCTTAAAGCGTGATGTGATTGTTCTCTGAATATTTTATGGGTACTAAGTGGGGCAGTGTTACTCCGTCTGTATCGAGCCCTAATTCAATCCAAGATAGACTATGGCTGCATTGTGTATTCTTCAGCACGACCATCTGTACTGCGAATATCAGACGTAGTCCATAATCACGGCATCTTTGTGGCTGTTCGTACTTTTCCAACCAGCCCAGTAGGTAGTTTCTAAGCCGAATCGGCAGTACCCCCTCTGCGATGGCGTGAATTATTGCTCGGTAGTCATGGCTGTGGGCTTAGCGGTATGCTTTCGCACCCAACGTTGGCCCTCTTTTTCAATACCGTGCTGGACGAACGTTACGGAAAGTTGTCACTCTCCCAGGCCTGCAGGTTTCCGTTTCCGCGAACTCCTTCGAAAACACGATATCGCACTGCTTCTCATGTTTTCGTATAAAGACAGAGTGCAGCCCCTTCGATACGTATAACATGCCACGTGGATCACAGGATGACGGTGTACGAGAAATCTGCCATGCCTGTATCTAGCATCCGAACTTGTTTTTTTAGAACTTTTATCGCACCGACGGCAGTGAGGGCGCCTACGGTGTTGGATGTCCTTTGTAACTGAGACTATCACATATACTTTTACTTTGCATTGTGGCACATCCATTTATACTGCTGAACTGTAGTTATTTATTGAGACATACTTTATGTTCGCCGTCGGAATCTGGGTGACTGCCTCATATTGAGTGATTCTCTTAGTGCTCTTCAGAGCGTATGCGAGTTGTACAACCACCATCATATTATGCAGCGCATTCAGGACCTCCTCCACATTTTCAGTGTTCATGTGGAGTTTGCATGGACTCCTGGTCACGACAGCTTCCAGGAAAATGAACTGGCGGATTTGTCAGTTAAGATAGCATCAACGCAATCCAGTACTGCACTTTCTATTGTAACCACTGCAGACTTCAGGCTTGTTGTGCGGAGGACCGTGCTCTCGTGCTGGCATGCAGAGTGGTAGTCTTTCCGCGGCAACAAGCTCAGGGAAGTGAAGGATCTCCCTGTACACTGGGTAACCTCCTCTCGTATTTCTCGCCGAGAGGAGATGCTATTAGCTCGCTTGCAGATCGATCACTGTATTTTTACACATAGTTATCACCACCCCCTGATGATGTACGGCTGCGAGGTCTGGGGTTCGGTGGCTCGTTCCACCATTCGCAGCAGACCGTGCAGAACAGGGCACTGAGGATGATATATGGCACAGACCGTAAATTCCCGTCCCACATTCTCCATTCCCACTCCGAAATCCCCCATATAGTGGACGTTGTGCGAGAAAGAGCTCGCACAATCTACACTAAACTTTCTCCTCACCCAAATCCTCTGGTGAACACTCTCGGTCTCTACGACCACACGCTGCCTAAGAGACGTGTAAGCTACCGACTTCCCAAGGACGCCTTGGGATGGTAGTTTTCGGCCGCCTCTCCCTTCTTTACAGTATCACCCGCCAAGTTAAGCAGCATCGGGTTCGGTCACAACTAGGATGGGTGACCGTCAAGTTGTTCTCCGACCAAACTCTGCAACACTGGCTTTCCCCCACCCCCTACCTACATCCTTTCAGTTCTCCCCGCTAACTGGCACTGCTTTCCTTGACAGCCCGCAAGTGGCTGATCAAGTTAAGCAGCATCGGGCCTGGTCCCTCTCTGGGTGGGTGACCACTCCGGTAGGTAAGCCAGCCCGCGTCGGCTGCATAAAGGGAAACACCCTGCCCATAGTACTTTGACACAGACGTAAACTCTTGCATAAGACTACATCTTTTATATCGTAAATGCGCAGGAAAAGCGGATAGGTACCGTGGTGTTTTGCCCCCACCCGAGTACACTCGGGCGACTAGTTCCTGCTCCTGGCTCCGCGCCTTGCAGAGTTGGTCCAATGAGGAGATTGAAGATCTAACGGAACAAGGTGTTACATCTGTTTATATGATTCAGCGGAAAGTGAATGACTACCCGTACCCTGTTCCTTACCTTTGATCGGGTAGATCTTCCCCAAAGCATTAAGGAATGTACGAAGCCATCGACGTTAGGCCCTATATACCCAACCTAGCCAGATATCACAAATGCCAGTGGTTTGGGAATTCTAGTGACTTTTGTACTGGCCAACTTAACAGTGCTATCTGTTGAGAGGCATCGCACGATGGAAGTTGTACTACCAGCGGGGAATATCCATCTAGTTTCACGGAGGAGAGAGCGATCCAGGACATGTGGGTGAGGGAGACGGTGTTCTTCTCCGAAGCCAGTAGGCTCCGGTGCCTCCGCCAACACTCTGCCTTGCGTTCTGGTACGTATACTTCAGTTGCAGCTAAACTGGTACCGGGCCGGGAAATCGCGACTCAGACCTGAGATATAAACGGGGTCACTATCTTGGCAGTTCAAAAAAAAGCCCACAACATCTAGATCGGCACTAACACCTACGAAATCTGCAATGGTAAGCAGCACCCCGGCAGCAGCATTACCCAAATCGTCAAACTAGAGCAATAACACCGAAACAGCCGTAGGATATTCTGGTCCTCTCCCAAGGTATCTACGGGAAGGAAAAACCCACGTTATTCTCCACGTAGATCCTCTCCTGAGGAATCTTCTGGGATGGGCGACTAACCTTCGACAATCAACATCTCCAATCTCTATAGGAAAGGGATCCTCCCACATGAAGGAGGTGGACCAGGAGGATTCTGCGGCAGGATCGTGCTCCTAAGAAAAAGTGTTTGTCCGAGGGCCAAGAAAAATAAATTAAACATCCGAATATGCAGAAACGCCTTACCATTTGAAGCGTATCCCGTACAATTGCCCATGGCTGTCCTAAAGCGGTACATATGTGTGAATTTTTACCCCACCAGTATCAGACTTTGGTCGTATGCTGGCAAGAGACCAAGGTCCGCCCCCAAGACCATCTTACATTAAATCAGTACTCTTCTGTCCGGTATGGTTTATCGCCGGCAGATGTTGTTATTGTACATGGGTCTCCATGATTCTTATCAGAGGTGATATCTTCACGGAATTCGCACCCTTACATTCTGATACACAATCCATCGCTGTACGGATTATGCTACCCTCCGTTAGCTTCACCACTTGCAGCATATATGTGCCTCCATCTGAGGACCCCTGATGCACTGGTCTAGAAGACCTTGTCTACCAGCCCTTCTGTTGGTAGGGGACGTGGATGCCTACCACCCAATTTGGGGCTCCAATTGGGCTTATACAAAAGGTCAAGTGATCGCTGTTTTCTTCGATAATATTAATCTTTTCTGAACACCGGAGAGCCTACATTTGTTTCTGACACTTTCAATAATTTTTCCACCTGGATATAGCGGTTTGTCCTCCACAATTGACAGTTTCCTCTCAATGGAGTAGCATCTCTTGACTTACATGCAAGTGACCATTTCTCTATTCTTATTTGTTTCTTAGCACAGGACGAATGTTCGACACGATTACCTAGATGACGCTAGGAACGAGCCAACTGGACCCTATATTCCAGCTTGGCCGTTTTTCAATATAACGGGCACGACTCAGTGGATTGTTTAGACTAACACTTTATCAAGACAATTATTTACGCATATGAGATTTCTATTCCGCGGTCGACTGGACACCCCCGTCAATTTTGTGTCCTTTGGTGGACATGAATGCCCAAATGCCGTTCGTAATCGCAGACGTGCTCTCAGGGGTTTCCAGTGACGCCCTATTCTCAAAATTCTTATGTAATATAAAAAGATGCATATCCAATTTAGAAAGATTATTAGGGATAGCAAGAAGACATCACGGAGCAACTTCGTAGTATCTTTTACTCGACATACTGCTTCCTCTGTTGTATGGGATATGTTAAGGCGTGTAGCCGGAAAAGCGACCCATATGCCGATCGCCGGTCTGAAGACACTTGCAGGCCCTCTAGTTGATACGATTGACGTGGCTAACACTCTTGGCAGATCCTTCGCTCAAGATCTAGCTCAGAGAACTATTCCCTTGAGTTTCTTCCTGTTAAAGCTCAGGTGGAATCTCAAGGGTTTGCCTTCCCTCTGGGAATCTTGTAGAATACAATCGCCTTTTCACCATGGCGGAACTAGACAAAGACCTTCCATCTTTGCGAAAATCTGCACCAGGACAAGATGGAATCCACGTCCAAATTTTGCAACATCTCTCTCACCTGAATGTGAGGTTATCCTCCTCAAGGTCTATATTCTTGTCTGGTTGAACGCCACTTTTCCAAATCATTGGCGGGAGGTCACCATTATGCCTATTTGAAATCTGGAAAGGACCGTCACCTTCCTTCAAGCTACCGTCCTATTTCCCTCACCAGTTGCGTCTGTCTGTAAGGTGATGGAACACATGATCAATAGACAGTTGGTATAGTGGCTGTAATCCCACAATCTCCTGTGGGATGTGGGTTTCGAAGGCGTCGTTCAGCGGTTGACCACCTTGTGTCGCTATCGACGCAGATCATAAGTGGCTTTCTTCAGAACTGTCAGACGGTTGGTATATTTTTTGAGCTCGAGAAGGATTATGATACGTGTTGTCGAACAGGGATTTTACGTTCCCTCCACAACCGGAGCATACGTAGACGCCTACTGTCATTCTTTCAGGAGTTTATGCGGGACCGTGTGTTCTGATTAAGGGTCAGGTCGGTCTTTTCTATCCACGTTTTTCAACAGAACAGAGTACCGCAGGGCTCAGTGCTCAGTGTGACGCATTTTGCTAATTCTGTATCACAATGTGTTACTCCAGGTGTCTCGTCCTATTTATTCGTGGACGATTTTGCCATTTTCTGCACTTCTCACCGTACGCCGGTTTTGGAACGCCGTTTCCAGCGGTATTTGGACAATGTCTATGATTGGAGCCGGAAAAACGCTTTCGTTTCTCACCTGAAAAGACAGTTTGCGTTAACTTCTGGCACCGTAAGTGACGAATGGCACTTACTCTTCAACTCGGGTTGGACTTACTTCCCTTCGCAGTTGAGGTGAGATTTCTGGGGTTTGTATTTGATTGAAAACTATGTTGGTCAGCTCATATGACAGTTGAAAAGGCCATGCAACCGTTCTCTGAATATTTTGCGGATATCAAGTGGCATATCTTGTGGATCTGATCGGATAGTTTTGCTGCGTCTTTATCGTACTCAGATGTGATTAAATTTAGACTGCCAATGCATTGTTTATTCATCAAAATATCCGTCTATACTAAGAAGACTCGACGCTGTCCAAAGTCAGGGCATCCGTGTGGCCTTTGGAACCTTTCCAGCAGGCCAGTTGTGAGAACCCCCTCTGCGATGTAGGCGGGATGTTCGTCTATGGTTCTGGCCTCAGCTGCATGCCTACGTATCCATTGTTTACTCTTTTTTTTTTTTTAATACTGCATTGGACGATTGCTATAGAAACCTCTTATGTAGTCCAACACCTGCAGGATTTCGCTTCCGGAAGCTGCTTCGAACGCAGGATCTTGAAAAGCCTCGCATGCTTCCAAAGGGGGATAGGGTGCACCCACCTTGGTTACGTGCTTCCTCCCAAGTAGACTTCAGGATGACGGCTTACAGGCAATCTTCTACGCCTATATCTACTATCTGTTCTTGTTTTGTTTTTTTTTAGCAGTTTTATCAAAATATAGTAGCCGCATATATACTGATGATGTTGAATACCCCTTTGTTACTAGAACCAAACCATTTACTTTCGGTTTGCCGAGTAGCACATCAATTTATTCTGCAGAGCTGTATGCTGTTTACCGAGCCCTTCTGTATATACAGTACAATTAAGATCCTCTAGTGCAGCGCATTCAGAACATTCTCCACATTTTACATGTTTCGGGTGTAAATGTGGAGTGCGCCTGGTTCCTGGTCACGTTGGCTTGCTGGAGAGTGAATTGGCGGACTTGGTGGCAAAGAGGGCATCAACTGCGCCCAGTGTTACAAATAACTTTGCCATGTCGAAGATTTTAAACTTGCTGTACGAAGAGCGATAATTTCGTGCTGGCATGGAGAGTGGTCCGCTCTCAGCGGCAATAAACTTATGGAGGTGAAGGAGCTTCCTATACACTGAGTGCCTTCCTCACATCTATCTCGCCGTGAAGAAGCTGTTTCAGTTCGATTACGCATTGGCCACTGTGCTTTTTGTCATAACTACTTATTTAAGAAGGAACCTCCACCTTTTCGCTCTGTGGCGAAGCGTTTTCAGTCCGACATGTGTTTGTAGAGCTTGCTCGTCTAGCACCAATACGAGCCGCTCTGCGACTGCCGGCCAGGCTTTCGGAGTACCTGGCCGATGATCCTAGAGCGGTGGAAAAGGTTTTTAAATCTTTATCCAAAGTGACGTTTTCTTTCCCAATCTAGTTTTGATTGGTCTTTATGTTGTGTGATGTTTGACAATGGAGAGGTAACTAAAGCTTTTAATTTTAATCACCCTCAACCATGTCATGTGGCTTAAGTTTTAATTACGCTTTTAATGCTTAACGTTAAGCTTCAACTTTGGCTTCCGCGTTTAATAGTTTTCTTCCCTTGGGTTTTATCTATAATTTAACAGCTATTTTATTTTTAGCTTTATTTCAAAGGTGCTTTATTTTATTTCTGTTTTCTGCCAGGATTTTATCAATTTTATTTTCATTGTGTTTTTATTTCTGGTTTTGGCCGAAATGTTAATTTCTAAGGGCCTTTATGACCCTAGCAGTTGAGCGACCAAAATACCAATCATCATCATCATTACTGTTCTACCTTGGTTATATGGCGTCACTCAAGTTGTGGTGATGAGTGCCAATGTATTGTATACCGCCTGCTGGTTGTCTCTGACTGAGGAATCAATTACTAATTGAGGGGCTCAGTGCCAGAGGGAGCTATCCCACATATTGTGAAAAAATGAGATTTTTTTGTTTTTAGACAGCTTCTGCCGTCTCTCATGTCTGTAGAAATCTTGGTAATATTAACTGTTTTAGAGTGCCAATCTACAGTAACTTACAGAAACTGTGTCATTTTCCAAAGTGAGAAAGTTTGTGCCAGATGGGGATATCCCAGTATGAAGTTGTCTGCTATTTAAAGAACAATGCCAACAAACTTACAGAACTTAAACTATTTTAATAGTATTGTTTATTGTTTAAACTATAGGTCGAGAAATAATGATTTTAGGCCTTAATACGCGAAACAGAATAATATGTAGGATTATTATTAAACATTAAGAATATTGTGTAAATATTTGAAATGTAGACATTATACTATGCTGCAGATTATTCTGTTCTTCAAAGTGGAGGTAAATAGTATAGCTAGTGAAGGAAAGAAACAAATATGCAAGAAACAAATATGCAAGCAAAAAATATGGAAAAAAGTTGTTGCTAAACGAAAAAGAAACATTGGTGAGGAATATGAATAATATCATGTTTTGTTTCCCTCTCTGCATAAGTAAATTTTTAGTAAATAATACAGTTTGCAGTGCTAAATAAATAAAAGAAACTGTTAAATATCACTTTTTTGTATTTTCTAGGATATTTCAAAATGTGGATCAAGTACTGGATTTAAAAAAATTGTACCTTAATATTACATTTTTCACCAAATCAATAACTCTAATAAAACTCCTTTTTCTCAAATTTAGCTATTTGTGGGATAGCTCCCTCTGGCGCTGAGCCCCTCAATTGTCCTGGTTCACCACCCTCCCAACACACACCACTGAGAGTTGTTATTCCTGACCTGTCTCTGTTGTAGCCGATTCTTGTCTTGCGGTCAGCGAGGGTCTTGACCACCTCCATTCTTAGTGCTGCCATTAATGCCTCGTGGATGAGTTTGTAGTTGATAACATAAGGTGTTGTAGGTATCTTGGTGTCACGCACCCCAACAAAAAAAGAGTAGGCAGCTTCGTGGTACACATAACTGGATGAGGGTTTTGTTCACCAGATGTACAATTGCCAAGGTGAACTACTGCATCGTCTCCCCTACATGCTGCAGCATAAGTTGACTGCAGCCAGGCGACGGTTCTTGAAGTGGTTCTCGAGGGTGTCCAAGATTTCTTGGGATATCGCTGGCATCGGAACTGCATTCATAATGTGCTATCAATTGTGCAGCCTTCTCTTCTGCTTACCAATGATTGTGGGTGGCGGCGGCGGCAAACTGTGGGCGGGAGTCTTCGAAGGCGAATGTTTTTGGATAGAACATGGGTGGCTTGCTCCATGCAGATATTTTACATGCTGTCGTCTCAACCTTCACGTCTTTCAGCCTTCCATATAGAATTTTTTCCATCATAATGTTCAGTTCCTTTGCTCTTTTTTGACTCTTTTCTCCAGGACTTTAAGTCATTCACCGAGATCTTCCAGTGCAACACCTTCTTTGACTTGCTCCAGGACATTAATACGTTGGTCACGGTTCTTAATCTTTCTGCCCAGTTCTTGTATGTCCTCCTTCTTACTGCAATTTGCTCATCGATTTTATTCAATATCTTTTTCAGATTATCCCTTCTATATTCCATCGTCCCCATTTTTTCCGTTCCAGATTTCATTTCTGTTTTTATTTCACCCTTTCAAGTTTTCATGTTCTTTGTTTCTTCGAGTAAATCTTGTATCATCTCCTCCATCATGGCGTGAATTCCCGCTCCAAACACCTGTATAAGAAGGGTTCTTTTATTCTCCAACTTTTTGTTTTCCACAAACAGATTACAAACTTGTCTCAAATAGCTGTGTTTTGTAACCATTCTGCATTACAGTCTATTTTGGACATTCATGGTGGTGACTAAGCAGTTCACTCACTGCTGTCCATGATTTTTATTTTTGTGTTTAATGCCCGCCTTTACTACCATGGCACCACAGGCTATGATGCTGATGATACATGGAATGAAGATGAAACACCAGTGAAATGTGATGGTGAAGGAGCCTGGAGAAATTGCATCATTGCACCGCTTTGTCCATCACAAACCCAACATGTGGCCACTTGGGATTGAACCTGGGCAATCTAGGTGAGAGGCAAATGGTCTAACTTCTATCTAAGGCATGGTCACCGCTGCAAGCGATACATTCCTACTAAGTACTACACACATGGCAGGATTTCTTTGCTCTTTTTATGTGTTCATTACATCACTGGAAATTAAGAAAAACTACCGCATGTGCTGTGCACTGCCAATATTCCAAACTCACTCAACAATGCACCGCTACATCAAAAAAACTTTCCAAAGTACAAGGGTCGACTTGCATGTTTGTAACAACTAAAGCTGCAATGTCAAAAGAACTTTGCACAGATTTTTATTAACGTATGTTTTTAATAATGGATGCCAACAATCAGAAATCACCTGCAAAGCAAGCCGTGCATATATGTTTGGAAATTTCTGCAGCAGGGCATAGTTATAGCATCCTTAAAATTCTAAACTAGCTGTAATCATTCTCATGTCTTCCATAAGCTCATAACATGATCTCTATACATTTCTATACTACCTATGATCAATACCTACATCTTTATACGCTGAAAACTGGTTCATTCATATTCTTCATAGCATCTATACTTAGCTATGATCAATGCTCAAACCTTGTATATGCTTATGACATCTGTATAAAATTCTACACTAGCTATAACCAATGCCCATACTTTATATAAGGTGATATTATAAAATTCTATACTATGATCGATGCTCATATGTTGTATAAGCTGATATTATCATCTGTATAAAGTTCTACATTAGATATTATCAATGTTCATTCTTTGTATAAACTGATAACTGCCTAGATGCTCTTTTACAATGAAGGTTATGAAACAATTGCTTGTGCAATTAATATTGGTGTTGAGTACCATCAGAATTAATGATGAAAATAACATCTGGGCTGGTAAGCGCAAGGTATGTAAAAAAACGCTTTGCATGAAGAACAACAGGTGAAAGCGTCATCTCCAATATATGTACAGATGTGGAACAGCTTCTTAGGACAAATGAAGACTGTATATATACCTGTATATTTTTTGGCTCAAGTAATATGTTTCTACGCATTATACAACAAAACTAATTTTTAAAATAAATATATACATATGGGATACAACAGGTTAATACCTTTTATAGCATAACTATTTCTCTGATATAATTGTCAAATATGAACAAAAGAATGAATAAAAAAGGTATTATATACATAATTGAATTTCCACTAGCATGTGAACAGGAAAAGTACCAAGCAATATAAATCACCAAACATAGCAAGCCCTGAGGAGAAAAAAACAAAAAAACAAAACATATAATTTGTGAAATCAGAAGCATGAATCCAGCTGGATTCAAATATTTTCCTAGGTCAGAAGTCATAATGCTTCACCTATGCCATTACAGTTGTGTCATATGCAAGAAACTTCATCAGCCTCTGTTAAAAAGGGTACCTGAGTTCAAGATTTTCTGCAGAGATCAAGTATATATTTTAATATCACCATTAATAATTGTAAAAATTCAGCACTTATCTTATTGAAATCCAAAGACTAATTAGAATTGTTACAATTATTAATTCTTATATTAATACTTGTGTTACTTCACTGTTACTAACTTCTTTTCACACACACACACACCCACCGACACACACACATATTTTAAGGTTATTCTATTACCTAAATATCAACTGAAACGAGACCTAGGTTTTTTCCCTTAGCTCTTATGTGAAGAGAACAGCTATGTATTATAAAGTTAATGTGCAAGCTAAATGCTAATTGGAATCAAAGCTGCATTGTGCTTTTAATGTAATATCATTCCTTTAATTTCATCTCAGTACACTTGAAGATGGTGAACATGACGTTAAATAGTTTTAAGTGATAGCCATCTAAGTAAGAAGTGAAAGGTATAACCATACGGCCATAAAAAAGGGGTATGTGCGCTGACTGCCAATGAGTGTTTAGTCGTTTGTTGAAACTACAGAATTTTAGTGTAAATACGTAAATTTATTTCATATTAAAGACCAACCTAGTGACCAGAAGTATCTCAGTTATGTAGTACTTTTTTATAATGAGTCAATTTATGTGTTTAAAAACTTGATACATTAGTAAAAAACTTCCCTAAAGTAACTCACTATAAAGGCTTTTAGGTTTTATGAGCCAATTGAATAAAACATTTCCCACAAATGATACACTTTATGCCTGAATATATCAACTTATGTTCTTTCAAGGCTTTTAAATGACTAAAGTATATCCCACAAGCATCACACTTGTGGGGCTATATGTCTTTACGAGTCAATTAATGGTTTTTCAAATAAGCCAATCGAATGAAACACTTCCCAAAATATCAAACTTCTGGCGCTTAATGCCTTCCTGAAATAATTTATGTGTATTCAGATCTGTTATCTAAGTAAAACATTTTACAAAAGTATCACAGTTGTAGGACTTTATGCCTCAATTGATATATATTCAAATATTTTATATGAACAACAGCTTTCCCACAAGTATCACACTTGTGAGGCTTTATGCCTTCTTGGGTCAATTTATGACCAAATTAACCAACTGAGTAAAACACTTCCAACAAGTATCACACTTCTGTTGCTTTATGCTGCCATAAATCAATTTATTTTAATTTCGTATCTTTTTAATTACTAAAACATTTACAAGTATCACAATTGTTGGGCTTTACACCTTCATGAGTCAATTTATGGCTTTTCAAGTAAGCCAATGAAGTGAAACACTTCCTGCAAGTATCACAGTTAAGGGCTAAATGTCTTCATGATTCAATTTATGTCTACTCAAATATGTTATCCGAGTAAAACACTTCCCACAAATATCACACTTGTGGGGCTTTATGCCTGCATGAATGAATTTATGTGTCTTCAAATCTGTTACTCGAGCAAAACACTTCGCACAAGTATCACACTTGTGGGGCTTAATACCTTTATGAGTCAATTTATGTTTATTCAAATCTGGTATTCGAGTAAAACACTTCCCACAAGTATCACAATTGTGGGGTTTAATACCTTCATGAATCAATCTATGGCTTTTCAAATAAGCTAATCGAGTGAAATGCTTCCCACAGGTATCACACTTGTGGGGCTTTATACCTTCATGAACCAATTTATGTGTCTTCAAATCAGTAATCCGAGTAAAACACTTCCCACAAGTATCACACTTGTGGGGCTTTTTGCCTTCATGAATCAATTTGTGTGTCTTCAAATTTGTTATCCGAGTAAAACACCTCCCACAAGTATCACACTTGTGGGGCTTTACACCTTCATGAGTTAATTTGTGTGTATTCAAATAAGACATCTGAGTAAAACATTTCCCACAATTATCACACATGTGTGGCCTTAAGCCTCCATGAGTCAATTTATGTCTCTTCAAAACTATGATCTCAGTAAAAGACTTCCCACAAGTATCACATTTGTGGGGCTTTATGCCTTCATGAGTCAATTTATGTATATTCAAATGTGACATCCGAGTGAAACACTTCCCACAAGTATCACACTTGTGAGGTTTTATGCCTTCATGAGTGAATTTATGCGTATTCAAATCTGTCTTCTGAGTAAAACACTTGCCACAAGTATCACACTTGTGGGGTTTTATGCCTTCATGAGTCAATTTGTGTGTATTTAAATAAGACCGCCGAGTAAAACAATTCCCACAAGTACTACATTTGTGGGGTTTTATGCCTTCATGAGTCAATTTATGTTGTTTTAAGCCTGTTAAATAACTAAAACATTTTCCACAAGTATCACATTTGTGGGGCTTTATGCCCTCATGCGTCAATTTATGTTTATTCAACTGTGATATTTGAGGAAAACACTTCGCACAAGTATTACATTTGTGGGGCCTTATACATTCATGAGTCAATTTATGTCTATTCAAATTTGACATCTGAGCAAAACATTTCCCACAAATATCACAATTGTGGGGCCTTATGCCTTCATGAGTTAATTTATGTATTTTCAAAACTGTGACCTCAGTGAAAGACTTCCCGCAAGTATCACATTTGTGGGGCTTTATGCCTTCATGAATCAATTTATGTCTATTCATATCTCTTAATCGAGTAAAACTTTTGCCACAAGTACTGCACTTGTGAGGCTTTATGCCTTCATGAATCAATTTATGTGAATTCAAATCGCTTATCCGAGAGAAACACTTCTCACAAGTATTACACTTGTGGGACTTCATGCCTTCGTGAATCAATGTATGTGTATTCAAATCTCTTATCTGAGTAAAACACTTCCCACAAATATCACACTTGTAAGGCCCTAAGCTGTCATGAATTAAGTGATGTCGTTTCAAAAATTTTAAATGACTAAAATATTTCCCACAAGTATTGCACTTGTGTGACTGTAAGGCTTCATGAGTCAATGTATGTCTCTTCAAATGTGTGGCTGTAATAAAACACCTCTCACAGAGATTACACTTGTAAGGCATATTACTCTCGTGAATAAATTTATGGCTGTTTAAATCTGATGGTGAAATAAAAATCTTGTCACAATTTTCACAACTATAATTTATATGCATGTCGTCTCTAACCAAAACAAACTCCTTATAAGAATGCTTTTCATTTAAGTCAGACAACTGTACAGTAGTGTGCTGAGAGAAGTTATTACATTTCAAGCGTGAAGATTTGCTGACCCTTTGCCCACCATCATGTTGTTCAGAATAAATACTTTTCTGTACTGAAGAGTTTTCTGGTACATCTACTTCCTTACTCTTGCATTCCCTGAAATGGGAATATAATTTATAGTTAGTGAAAAATAACATCAAATGTTTTATATATACAGAAATTAACCTATATATTGTTGCAGAAATCTAAGAGCAAAGTAAAAAATTGTCTCATAGACATATGCAGATCATGTACATTATAATTTTAATCTTAAAGATCAGATTTAGCAGATCTACACATTGAATATCTACAGACCAGAATGAGCACTAACTGTTATGAAGTTTTACTGATTCATCAATTGTTTTAGATACCCATATAATGCAAAGATCTTAAATCCTCCTCCTATTCAGAGGGTTAGAGCAAAGATATTTTTAATAATAATGAAATTTCATTAAAAATATCTTTGCTCTATCCCTCTGAATAAAATATATATTTTATACAGAATTGTTAATCTTTTCCTTCTATCATAATATGTTGCCAGAGATAAGAAAAGTAGTAAAACCCTTCATCCAGTACGGTAACAAAAGTACCATAACCAGAAAGAGAGAGGGAGAGACATGTTCAGATTTTCCAGTATGTTTTCACAATGAAAACACGCTCCTCATGTTATTATGATTGCAAACTAAAGACTGTCTATAGTGCTCATAATTTTCATCAAAATTATCAATATGGTCAAAAGATGGCATTCATCAATTGTTTCCATGATTTTTGTTGATTCTTGCTGAGCCATGAGATCATTAAAACAAATTTCATACTTCTACAAGCTTTCAGAGAGAAATTATGGCCTATTAAAATGGTTCAGATTTATATGAATTGCACTGTAAAATAAACAGTGCAATATGTTGTCTGTTAACTTCTAAAAATCACAGGCAAACAATCTTGCACAACTGTTTTCTAAGTAGAAAGTTGGATAATCTGTTTCAACATTTTTAGTTCCAAGATTTTTGGCAATCAAATAGAGATGATATAGAATGTCTTTAAAAACATGCTCATGTATGGAATGACTGTAAAGCTCTATGCAAGATTTTGATGAAGTACATAGTCAGCAATAATTGTGCAAGATATAATTGGAGCAATTTAAATATAACCAATTGTTAGGCAAAACTTAGTTTGAAATCCATCCTTCAAACTTTATGTATTGTCATATACATAATGCTTTATATTTCACTAACAAAATAGTTTTGTCAAAAAAATCTCATTTTTACTTTTTTTAATACTTCAAAATCTACAATATGCAAAGCTTACAAAATTGTCCGATGCCATCGTAAATTGCTCTCTTCTTCCTTACTTTGGATGATTTTTTCCTCTCATTTTGCGTATATTTTGCTGGGAACCTACAAAACTGAATTTCAGAAACAGTGTTGTCCAAAATTATTGGAATTTATGAAATTCATGTGCAAACACTATCAAATTTCTTAGCTCCGTAGAATTATTAGATTCACAATTAGTGAAAACGAACATGATTACCAGCAATTGTGAAATTTGCAACAGCATAAATTATTGTGTAAGTCTAGCTTTAATGGTATTCAGCTGTTTATGAACAGCTTTGGTGTATGTTTAAACTGTGAGATGTATAAATGGTGCTATGCTTTTCTAAGAACATCAATTTGTTCATATACATGCTAAACAAAAGATATATACATGAAAAGAAGTTATTTGGTATATATAGGAATTCTGTCATAACCTCAACAAAACAACACATTAATATGAAACATATAAGCAATATACAACTGTATATACAAGTAAAAGGGGATGCAAACTTTATTGCCTGTCATCATAAAGAATTCCATTCCTGTACTTGATATGTAGAACACAAAACTCTTAAGGCCATATTTAATAAAAAACGTTTTCTTTGCATTGCATAAATTGCCTGACAAACATGACACAAATGTTGTACTTTCTTCAAGAATAAAAAATGCTTATCTACTTCACTGTATGTCAGTATGAATTACTTTATATTTGGAACATAACTTTATATTTAGATTACTAAATGATGAGTCACACTCTAATTTCACATTAAGGACTTTTTACCTAGAAACATGTTTTTGCCAGCCATTGTTGGCATCCTCAACTAAACAGCTGCCAAATTTGGAGAGCTGTGCATCAGCCTTGGATCCTCTATTGGCAACAAAATGAACCCATAAATCAGATTGCTTTCTGTACTGATATCCAAATTTATAGATGATTTTAAATATTTTAGTTTTCTCCCAGATCTTTAGCTTACTCTTACTGCATACAGTGTTTAGTACTGAGCTACTGTAGATCTGTGTATTTCCTTATTTAAATGCCTAAAGTGCTCTTTCAATCTGGTTTTAGCGTTCCTTCTATCGTGTCAACATATACTTTATCACATACTTTACACTGGATTTTATAAACCCCATATTTATTTTGATCTGGAATTTTGCCTAGTTTATTTATTATAATTAAGATCCAATAATGTAATTGTTTCTTGGTGGTGTTAACTCTATATTTCATTCTTTTAACATTTTGTGGAACTGCTTGATGGTTCAGGTATGCTACGTAAAGCTGTTTAATATGGTGTCATTTATTTCCTTTTAAAAGCATAGTGATGTTTTATTTGGTTTAGTTTTAAACTTCTTAATTTTTTAGTCAATTATTTCTTTGTACTCCTTTTATTCTCGTGGTTTATTAAGAGGTACTTTAAACAGCCTGTGAATTAAATTATTTATCTTATTTTGGATTGAAGCCATTGTGTTGATATAATTGTATGCCTGTGTAGGTTTCCTGAATACTCCAAATCTACTTTTGGAATAATTTTTATATATAGAATGGGAAGCATACCATCTTCCTCTATTTTAACTGTGAATTAGATGGAAAACTTTTGTAGATTTAACAGCTGCACAGCATGCTTGATTAGTTTTGCATTACTATTACCACAATGTCATCAACATATCTAAGTCATACTTTAAAAATGTTTGGGAATGCTGAATCTTTTAAAATGACTTAGCTGGATGACTATTTGGAATTAACCAGTATATGTATAGAGCAGGCATTGTCACATTTAATGGAAAGTATTACTAACACACATCAGGACTATCTATCTGTAGACCAATATCTTCTTTTCAGGCTGACATTTATGAGTCATTTTGAGCATCTCTCACACAAAAACAAATCCTCAAAGTTTACTGAGTAAGATAGGATTTTCAGTAAAAACTTGAGCTTTCATGACTAGAGTCCAAATTAGTAAATGTATTTCTATTTGCAGGGCCTGTAAACTATGATCCAGTAGTCATTCAGGATACCAATATTTTGCCAATGACTGGACTTGGCATCTTCAAATGTAGTCCATGTTGGTTACAGTTCCAATTTGGGGGCCATGAGAGGCGCACTCTTATATAGTGTACGTGGACAGATCTTACTGTATGGTCTACTGCACCTTAAATGGCTTGCATCTGTTGGAGAGGTTAGGCTGGGTGAGTGATATGACTCCCCAGGAGTCCACTAAGGTAGGTATGGGTATGGCACAACCAGGGTCCCAAGCTAAACCTGGCTCTTTTGTATGGGCAACCTCAAGGTGGTGAGGGAGTCCATGCTCAACAATGCCCACCAACGTGTGGGCCAGGTGTTAAGACCCATGTCGGTGGAAAAGAACATCCTTGTTGATTGAAGGTTGCGTATCTGAGCCTCTGCTTCTGACTTTCAGTGATTGGGGAGGGTGAGCAACCTAAAACACCACTTTGGTTTCTGCTTCACCTAAACAGGAGGCTAGGGAATAAACCACCCCTAGTCATTTGGCCAGGAGTATGTATTATACTGAACTCCAGGGTAAGTGAGATGGGAAGCCTGCTATATCCCCTGTGTAGCCCAGTCGTCCCAGTAGGCTGAAGCATTTTGAGCTCCCTGATGGGTGGGCAGCACAGGAGGATGAATTTAAACCACATCTTTTGGCACCAAAACAAAAATCTGTTACTTCAAGCAAAGCTACTGGAAAGGAAGTAGTTGAGTCATGTGGTCCTTGCTACTTGGCTATTCATAGGACAGAGGGAGGTAAGAAATTCTCAAGGGTAAGTCTTTTTACTATTCAAAAGGTCTGGATAACATTGCTGGTCCACTGAAATCATGCATTAGAGCTTGCAATGGCCCACTGCATGACAAAGACAATTCCGCATCCCAGGCTATAGCGTACTCAAAGTCACAATGTTTGCCAGCTACCCCATGAAGGTCCAAGTGCACAAACAAATGAAATTCTCAAGCACTGCGATAACCCATGCACTGGATGGTTTGTCCATTGAGGAGATCAAAAAAAATCTTGCAGCTCAGCATGTCACATCTATTTATCAGATACAGCATAAGGTCAAAGCTGAAATAATACCCATGCCCTGCTTTTTAATTTTGATCGGTTGACCGCCCTCAAAAGATTAGGCCAGGGTATCAAACCATCGAGGTTAGGCCATATATTCCAAACCCACTCAGGTGTTATAAATGCCAATGTTTTGGCCACACTAGCAAGTTGTGCATCAACAAATCCACCTATGTCCACTATGGTGACATCTCCAATGATGGGGTTCATGCTTCAGCTCCATCGGGTGAGAACTGTAACGGGAAACACCCATCTAGTGCCTGAATCTGCCTCCATTATGCAGAGGAGCAAGCAATTCAGGAGATATGGGTGAAAGAAGTGTCCTTCTTGGAAGCCCGAAAGCTCCTGTGACTCCGCCAGCCCTCAGTCCCGAGGTCCGGTACCTAAAGCTGAGTTGCAGCTAAACTGGTATCATGCTGGGAAACTACAACACAGACCGGTGATATAAAAAGAGCTACCATTGCAGAAAGATTCTTTTAGCAAGAGCAGTGCAAAAGCTTTTGAAATCGTCATCAAAGTCGGTATCAACACCTACCAAATCCACCAGTTTACAAAGCAGTCCTACACACTTGTCACCAAAACCCGCAACATATTCTGCACCTCAAAAACAGATTAAGACCAACTATGTCAGACAGGACTTCCTGAAACAGAGTGTCAAGTCCCATGCCATGTCATCTAAGGGGAGGAAAAGTCCACGCCACTCTAAAAGTAGATCCTCTTCTGAGGGATAATCTGGGGAGAGCATAGATCGGAGATGGCCATCTTCACCAATCAGTACTACAAATTGGTTCAAAATTCTTGAACTGAAAATTATTATTCAAAAGCGGTCCTCCCTGATGGAGGAGATGGACCAGGAGGATTCTGCCTCCACTGCCAGATGGACAGTGCAGAAATAGTCTTGAAAACAGTACTAGCCCATCACTGAAAAAGAGCAAATTGAACCAGCCAGCATGGCCCAATCTGCAGAAGTGTCTTTCAATTTGAAATTTTTCTCATAATATACCCAATGGCTATCCCACAGTTGAACATATGTGGAATTAGACAATGACCAGAATTTGATTTGTTGCTGCGCAAGCATCAGTCTTTGGTCGTATGCTCACAAAAGACAACTACAGGACACCATTACCATCAGGCTTACGATGTGACTTATCCCCAAAGGAGGATGTTCTGTCACATGACGGCACCATGCTGATCTGTGATGATAAATTCACCAAATCCCTGCCCTTTACATCTGATATCCAGTCCATCTGTACAGACTAAACTGCCTTCTGCAATATTCACCATTTGTAGCATAACCCTGCTACCATCTGTTGACTTCTCACTCACTGACTTAGAAGACCTATGTAGTTTTGCAGTTCCTAGTACCCTTTCTATTGGTAGGCGACTTGAATGCCCATTACCCACTTTGTGGCTAACCTTGGGTTTGTTGCTTGATATAACTATGGTTGGCGGTTCAAATCCGGCAGAGGACGATGGATTTTTTCGGGCGTAAAAATCCTTAGCAAGGCTTCCTTTGGAAGGGAAGTAAAGTCATTGGTCCAATGTCATAGATTGCTCCGAGGGATGAGATTCTAGTACTCCTAGATCCTAGCCCAATCACAGTTCTGAGGAGGGAGCAGTGCGACTACGTGCCATACCTCATGGTGAAGAGGATTAATGAGTTCATCTGCTGTATCCAGAGACTGTCATGAGGGAAGAGATTCTGGTGCACTTAGATCCTAGCCCAGTAACAGTCCTGTGGAGGGAGCAATGTTACTTAGTAAAGAGGATTAATGATGTCATCTACTGTATCCAGAGGCTGCCCTGGGCTACACTTAGATCCTAGCCCAATAACAGTCCTAAGGAGGGAGCAGTGTTTTTTTTTGTTTTTTTTATAGTGTTTATAGCTCACTTTTACTACCAAGGCACCATAGGCGATAACACTGGTGATACATGGAATGAAGATGGAGCACCAGTGGAATGCGATGGTGGGAGAAACTGGAGAAAACCCACCCCTGCGCCACTTTGTCTACCACAAATCTCACATGCAGTCGCTTGGGATTGAACCCCGGCCATCTAGGTGAGAGGCGCATTGTCTAACCACTCGGCTATAGTGCGACTCAGGGAGCAGTGTGACTATATGTTGTACCAAATGGTGAAGATGATTAATGGTGTCTTCTACTGCATCCAGAGACAGTGACAAGAGAAGTGAGTGTAGTACACCTAGATCCTAGCCCAGTAACAGTCCTGAGAAGTGAGTACTATGTGATGTATCTCATGGTGAAGAGAATTAATGTCATCCAATGTATCCAGAGCCTGTCGTGAGGGAAGATGTTGTGGTATACCTAGATCCTAGACCACTCACAGTCTAAAGGAGTAACCAGTGTGACTATTTGTTATACCTCATGATGAAAAGGATTAATGACATCATCTACTGTATCCAGACACTGTCAAGGGGGAGGCTGTGGTACTCCTAGATCCTATCCCACTAACAGACCTGAGGAGAAAGCACTACTCATTATGAAGAGAATTAATGATGTCATCTATTGCATCCAGAGGCTTTCATGAGGGAAAAGGCATGATACACTTAAATCCAAGCCCACTAACAGTCCTGAGGAGGGGGCAATGTAACTACAACCCCCAAATGCATTTGCAGGTCATTCCTTTTCATGTCATGCTGAGTTGTGGCAGATACACTATCAGTGCTTATGTAGTTACAGCACTGAAGGACAAGTGAACACATATGCAGGCAGTTGCCTGATACAGGTACCTAGCTTTCTTGCAGGTGCATAGTCTTAAGTAAAATGAATGTGAGACATAATGGCTCCCAGCTCTAGAAATTTTTCGTTTCATAATCAGGGCAGCTAAGCATGCAGCAATTCAATTGCAACAGAAAGTTTGAAGACTGTGTTTGATAAGAAAGAGACAAAGTTGACAATTGACTGAATTAACATCAAACTGAAGAGAATCAGCTATTGAAATAAATACTTTTGTTACAATATTAATGTTTGTTAATGTGGAGACAGTTACTGATACAAGTTAGAGAAGGAATTGTGTTACAATGATATTGTCTGGTGAATAGTTCTATTACTTACATTAAAAAGGAATATGGAACAGAAGATGAAGTTATAGAGAGAAGTATGGAGTACACCTTATAGTAAGTGGTGTCCTGTGTAGATATAATGTGGGGATTAGAAGAACAATGAGAATTAATCGGGAGCTCAACTGGTTATGTGATGTAAAAAACTGTGTAATGCTAGACGGTAATTTTTGGTTGTGTGATGATGATTTTGGTAAAGATGGGATCCACCTGAATCGAAGAGGTTCTTTCAAGTTTGGCAACCTACTCACTGATGTAATAACTTCAGTTTTGCAGGAAAAATAGAAACTAAAGTGGTGGATGAAATAGTAAATATAAATTCAGTGCAGTCAGCAAGTTATGAGATACCTCTCTCCTGTTCAAATGACATCAATCAGATTATGCTGCAAAATATACAATGCATGAAAAATAAATTGATAGATCTCGACCTAATGTTAAACCAGGAATATACAAATGTAGATATAGTATGTATGACGGAACACTGGCTCAAAGATGATGAATGTGCATTGTATACAATTCCTAACTATTGCATGGTAAACGCGTACTGTAGGTTAGATCGTAATGGGGGTGCAGGTATTATTCTAAGATATGATCTGCCATACAAAAATATTAATCATACATCATATTTAAATGAAGAAATTAATTTTGAACATGTTGTATGTGAAATCATATACCCTAATTTTAAATTCCTGATCATCTGTATATATAGATCCCCTGATGGTAATATTGATACATTCTTAGATAAGCTTGATATGATGTTGGGTATCTTACAAAATATAAAGCTTCCTATAATATTGTGTGGAGATTTTAATATAGATTTTTTATTTGATTACCCTCTAAAAATGAAAATCCTCATGGTTACTGACTCCTATTACCTCAAGCTACTAATACAAAATGCAACGCGTATCACTAGCTCCTCAAAAACATGCTTAGATCAGGTCTTTGCCAGCTGCAATTTTCCTTATTGTACAATCAATAACATTAATACAGAAATCTCTGATCATAACTCAATATTTGTAAGCCCGGAACTACCGGAGAAGAGTAATAAAATTTCATCTAAGGAAAACAAAACCATTTACAAGCGGGTATTCAATGAGCAAAATATAGACTATTTTAAGCATCTTTTAAGTATAGAGTCTTGGGACACTTTAGATAATAATTGCGTTAACAAAAAAGTAGCAGATTTTTTAACATAGTCTCCCATTATCGGGACATAGCATTTCCATTAAAGAAAGTGAGACCCTACTCTAATTTCTTGTCTAATTGTAAAAGTTGGCTAACAAAAGGAATTATTTTATCATGTAAAAGAAAGAGGATGCTTAGGGAAGTTAATAAAATGACAGAGGATCCCAAATTTAAAGAATATTTTAAAAAATATTGTAACACTTTATATAAAGTTGTAATTGCAGCAAAGAAATTACATAAAGACAATTATATTAATAATCACCAGAATAAGGGCAAAGGTAAGGCTAATAAAAGAAACTAATAGTAAACAAAAAAATGATAAAATAACATTAACTGTGAATAACAACACAATAGTAAATAAAAAAATCATCACTGACACATTTAATAATTACCTTGCAGTAGTGGCTAAGAATTTAACTACAACCATGCCTCCACTATCTGATAATATAACCTCACCACAGATTATAAATAATTATGCCTCACTTTATTTATTTCCAACTACAGAAAAAGAAATAGAACAAACTATTAATAGTCTAAAAAATAAAAAATGTAGTGGATATAACGATATACCTGATGCTCTCGTAAAGGAATGTGGAACTTATTTACTCAAACCATTATCAGATATCTGCAATATATCCCTTACTACCGGCTGCTTTCCGGATGTTTTCAAAATTGCTAAAATTGTGCCCATTTATAAGAAAGGTAATGAAACCTGTGTTGAAAATTATAGACCCATTTCTTTACTCTGTGTGTTTGCTAAAATACTCGAAAAAATAATGTACAATAGATTAGTACCCTTTTTATTAAAGTACAATATAATATCTGAATCACAGTTTGGGTTCCAAAAGGGTAAGTCAATAAATAAGGCTATTTTCTCCTTTTTAGAAGAAATATTTAGTGTAAAAGACAAGAATGAACATGCCTTAAGGTTGTCTGTTGATCTATCTAAGGCATTCAACACAGTAGACCACAACATTTTATTAAATAAGCTTGAAAATTATGGCATCAGAGGAGTTGCTAACGACTGGTTTAGATCATACCTTACAAATGCCCATTTAGTCGAAATTGATGGTATGCTGTCCAATTTACAAATAGCTGAGTGTGGCGTACCACAAGGCTCCATATTAGGGCCAGTTCTCTTCCTTATTTATATAAATGACTTACCATTACACATGACTCCCGTTAATACTGTTCTTTTTGCAGATGATGCAAATTTTGTGTTTAAAAGTCTTTGCCAAAATTCGCTACAACGGACTATACATGACTCAATGTCAAAATTGTGTAACTGGTTAAATTATAATAAATTATTGTTAAATGTTAATAAATCAAGCTACTTAAATTTTGAAAAGTATCCAAACCTCACAAATCAATTCCAAATACTTGTAGAAAATAGACCAATAAGTCACCAACATTCTACTAAATTCCTTGCTATTACATTTGACAACACATTAACATGGAAAGATCACATTCTCACTCTTAGTAATAAATTGAATCGTTTAACTTATCCAATTAGAGTGTTAAGCAAAGTTTGTAGTAAAGAGGTAATGAGAGTGGTATACTTTGGATATATACATTCAATAATTTCATTTGGAATACTCTTTTGGGGGAACTCTACCCAATCAAATATAGTATTTAAAATACAAAAGAAAATATTAAGAATAATGAATCAGGAACCACCCCATGCTCCAAGTAAACCTATCTTTGAAGAGCTTAACATACTCCCTCTACCATGTATATATATCCTAGAAACAGTCTCCTTCATTCATAATAATATGCAATATTTTTAGAGAAACAAGGATTATCATGCCCATAATACCCGAACAGCTGAAGCAATACATCTACAGTGCACTAAAACTCCTAAATATGCAAGAAAAGTCTATAAAGTTCACAATGGAGAAGGAATGTAATGGACAACTACCATTCCTCGACCTAAAAATCATCAAAACTAATAATCACCTTACATTTGGCATCTACAGAAAACCTACCCACACCAACAGCTATATAAAACAAAAGAGTTACAATCCCATTCCCCATCAGCATGCTCTACTCAACAGCCTTACACACAGATTGGGCAAAACAGAATACCAATGTGAACTTACTAAAATATTGGACATAGAGAATGGATTTCGGGCAGAACTCATGTACAAAAAAGTTAATAAGGCCAAAAATAGAAAGAGAATTAAAGAAGTCAGCACACTCACTCATAACCAGAAAGAAAACAAGATCTACAAGAAGTTTACATACCACCCTACAACTTTCTACAAATTCCAGAGGATCTTCAAATGACATAACATCATTCTAGCCCCTAAAAACACTTACTCTATTAAAAAACATTTTAAATTCTAAATTAAAAGATGATATCCCACAAGAAAACAAACCAGGAATATATCAGTTCAGCTGTAATGACTGTGAAAAAATCTACATCGGCCAAACAAAAAGAAATATGAAAACAAGGGCAAAAGAACACCACAGAAATATTAAACTCAAACAAGAAGACAAATCTGCAGTAGCTTGGCATTTTTGGAAAAAGAAACACACTATAAATAGAAGCCCAAAAATCCTCAAAAACATCACAAGGAAGACAGAATTAAAAGTTTGGGAAAACATATATATTTGGAAAAACAAGAACCGGGTTTTCAATTTTGAAATCCCGCCAGGCGATCTACTCATTCAGAGGTTCATCAAACCACTACCAGGGACAGAGACAACCACCACAGCAAGCGATGCCGGCAGTCGACCAAAGGAATTGACAATGGAAGCACATGGCTTCTGAAACACCATATATCAGGAAAATTGAATTGAATTGAACACTGTAATCTTAAAGCCTTACCTTATTGATTCTGTTGAAGGGAAGCTCTCATCCACCCAGTCCTGTAACAGAATTATGGTCATTAAGTATTTAAAGATGCAATTATGTGATCAAATTTTGGTCCATTGAATATGTGACAGGAAACCATGGATTATAAACAGATTGTGTTACACTTTCAGTGTAACCAGTGGCAGCTATGTAATATGTGAATTTTAAAATTGTTGTTTAATTAATTATTTTTCAGACAAGGCAGAGTAAAACATTTTACTGAACATGTTATATTTTAGAAATTTAAGATTTCTCATATTAATTAATTGTGACTGAAAAAGAACCAATGCTCAATTTGGAAGTTTTAATGTATTACAAGTTCACAGTAGTTATAGAGAGAGAGTTGATTGTAGAAACTCCAAAAATGGAAAATACTTACCACTTCACCATATATTATTTAGAGATGAAAAAGCCAATAGCTATAATAACAGGTTTATAACAATTGTAATGCCATAATATTCCAAGGTACAAAAAACATTTTTAAACTGCAAGAACAATTACATTTCTACTGAAATCAATTTTGTATAAAATACAACTAAGAAGGTATACAGGTATTTGTTTTCATTTAATGAAAAATATTTTTTTTTTTTTCGGTTCCATTAGCACATTACTTTTAAACAAGCCTTTACTTTAAAATGTAAAATGATTGGTTGGTTGGTATCTAATGTTGAGCAGTTGGCAGTGAAGTCATTCGCTCTCTTGCCTTCCAGTATTTTGATGTCATACTATCATGTTGACTAAAGGTGTGGCAGCACAGAGATGGTTTCCATCTATATCTTCTTTAAGTGTACAGAAAGGACACAGGATATTTCACTATACCAATCCTGAATAAATGTATATTGAGACAGTCATGGCCTGTTAGGAGTCTAAATGTTGCTACAGAGAATTTTCTTTATTTAACTTTTTGTAACCATTTAAAATTAGGCACCATAAAATGACAGTTACATCACCTAAGTAAAGAAAGGTATGGACAGGAAAGAAAATTAAATGATCTCCTAATGTAACATTTAAAAAGACTAAAAGCATACCCACCTCTGAAGTGAGGTGGTCGCATGCCTGCCTCACAGTCAGGAGGTCCCAAGTTCAAATCTCGGTTTGGGTGAGTTACCTGGAGAAGCTTTTTCTGCAGTTATCCCTTATCTTGACAATATGTCAGGTAATTGTATGCTCTATGATCACTGGACGCATTTCAGCATCATTTCACCCATTGCATTCATTGTTCAATATGACCTACCAGGTTAAAGGACATTTAACAAAATCCAAAAATAAAAAAGGTATAGAATTGGCAAACATTAAGACATGGTTTTATACATAAACAAGTTCTTTAGATATTTACACAACCAAATGAAAACTACAATATATTTAAAGAAACTTCAACTAAATTTTGATAATGCATAAGAAAACCAGTAACAATGTTACGCAACACATATGAGAAAATAGCAACTGAGCTTTTGAAGGTGCTAAAATAACAAGCTTTTCTTTTAGAAAAATTCATTATTTCAGCAGCGGATTGCTAATAAAACCTCAAGTCTGCAGAGATGAAGAATGGCATGTCTGAAACAAAGTATTAAATGACTCTAAGTTCCATACAGCGGAGTGTTTCCAATTTTTTTCCTCAAAAAACAAAGTATTAAATGACTCTAAGTTCCATACAGCGGAGTGTTTCCAATTTTTTTCCTCAAAAAATAAGGAAATATCTGGAAAATACCTTAAATATACTATCAGATTAGATAACAGACCAGCTACACAAATGGCTGTTCCTGATCAAGTACCCTTTCAAAACACCATTATGAGAAAGTTGGGATCAGTTTGCTAGATCTGATAGGTAACTTTGTTCTTAGCTACTATCTTTGCATCAGACACAGAATTAAATAGATGGTATGCAATGCATATGCCATTAGATTTCTATTACTCTTAGCATTTACCTATCAGGTATTTCAAGATGAAAATTGTTTCATTTTAAAACAGAACATCCAGAATATTCTTTACAGACTAAGCAATAAATCTATTATCTATATAACTGTACTTCCTTCATTGGGACACAAATACCAAAAATATAATTTAATTTGTATATTGGCAAAACTAACCTTAGTTCCACCATCAACACATGGAGCTTCTTTAAAAGCTGTTTCCAGCCACCAGAGTTCCTCTTTGATTTCTATCTTGGTGTCCAGTTCAGAGTCTTTGTTGCAAGGATTAACTGTCACTGCAGGAACTTCAGAAAAAATCTGTCCCTTGTTTCGTGAGCAATAGTTTGAGTCAAAACATGCTTCATTCATTTCTGTTTTGATTTCCATTTCAAAGTCATCCTGGCATTGTTTGACCTTCATTACATCATTTTCAGAAAAATGCAGCCAATCATTTTTTGAACTTAAGTGTGAATCATCAAACTTTTCCATGATTTCTCTTTTGCACACTTTGTTGCAAGCAATGGCATCACTGTTGAACTTCATTGTAACATCTTGAGAGAAAATTTCTCTCTCTGTCTGTGAAATAATTTCTGAGAAAGCAACCTTTTCTTTAGTTTCTGTTTTGATATCCATTTCACATCTGCCACACTTGACAATGGTGTTTCTAATTTCAGTACCAAATCTGTGGAGAAAATTTAATTAATTCAATTAAATATTAATAATGTCAAACAATGAGCAAGGAAACGGACATTCCACTATGTATCATTGACAGAGAAATGAAGCAGTTAAAGTTGTATCATACTGTAGTAGAAGAAATTAAGTATTTACACAGCATATTTATTTGCTTGGCTGATAAAAGATGCACCTGAAATGTTTGCAAGATGCAGCATTCTCTCAGATTACTTAAATTTCAATCAAGATGGTGCATATAGCCTGTGCTGCTATACAAAACTCTGTTGTTGCTTGTGAATAAGCCTCAACAGGCTTTTCAACTGAACAAAATTAAGGTGTTATTAAATAGTTCGCACAGTCTACAATGTAATTACAAGCATTTCCACAAGCATAACTTCATCAGCCTAACTTCAGACATAAAAGCCTAAGCTTTGTTGCTGAAACTGTAAGATAATTCTAGGTTGAAAGCTGCTGATGTAATTTAATTTTTTTGTTAGATTTAAGTTTCAATATGATAAGGGTTTTTGGATAGTTATTCTTGTAGATTTTACCCATAAAATGCTCAGTGAAAAGCCTTTACTGAGAGTAGGAAAGACTTTCCAAGTGTTATTAGCTCACATTCAGAAGTTATTCTATATTATGTTAGGTTTTTCTACCAAGATATACAGTGAACGGCCATTACTATAAGCAGAACAGCCTTTCCAAGTGTTAACACTCAGATTACACTGTTTTATTTGTCGTGAGGTTTCAAGACTTACAACAAAGGAAAGTTTGGGGAATGGCATTAGCTAAACTTGACATCTCCTTTGTCACAGTTTTAACTCATAACTTATAATTTGTGTAACAATATAGTGAAGATGTTTAATATATTTCTGTCTTTCAGCATTTGAATACAAGACATGTTTTTTCTTAAGGAAAATAATAATATTATGAACTGAATTCATCTTGTAATTATAATATGTGTTTTTCCAAATGCATGCAGTAGAAAGTAAGCCTCAAACTTTGAGGGTACTACAGTGGCAAAGTCTGTCGAAAATGGTTGTGATGTATGCAGTGATTTTGTAGATTTTGTTTTATGCTGCAAAGCTCTATGTTAACAGATGCAGAGGCATTATAAACATTCCCATTGCAAGAAAGATGACCCTCTGACACTATATTAAATAAAGAGTAATATGTTTGACATTTACGGTTATGCCTATTTCTGTATAAGGAGCAAAAGTTCAAATAAAATGAGAGAGGTCTTTCTGCATATTTCCCTCCTTCCTCTGCACACATAACACTACATTTATGTTCTCTCATCTCCCTCTCTCCCCTACTATATACATACCAGTATATTTCTGTTTTCTGCCCTCCTCCTCTCTCCCAGCACACACATCCTACTACATCTTTCTTCTCTCCTCCCCCTCTCTTTCACACCACACACATACAACTATATATCTGCTCTCTCCTCTACCTGTCTCTCAAACTACACACATACCACTACGTTTCTGTTCTTTCATTTCCCTCTGTCTCCTACCACACACATATGTACATTTCTGTTCCCTCCTCTCTCTCCCTCTCCCATCACACATATACCAGAATTATTTCTGTTTTCTTCTCTCCCTCTCTTTCCTACCGCACAAAAAGGAACATTTCTGTTCTCTCCTCTGCCTCTCTGCCTGCACACAGATACCACTACATTTCTATTCTCTGTTCTTTCTCTCCTTCCTATCACGGCTGTACAGTTGTATTCCATTCACAGCCCTTTTCCCACCACACACACACACACACACACACACATTTCTGTTCTCACCTTTCGCTCTCTCTCCTGCCACACACATACATACCAGTACATTTCTGTTTTCTCCTCTCCTTCTCTCTGCAGTTGCACACATACTAGTACATTTGTTTCATCTACCATCCCTCTCCCTCTCTCCTGCCTATTACATGTATTTTTGTGCTATGCAAATAATCTAAACATGTTTCTTCCAAGAAAATTAAGATTCCTATGTTTGTTCAAAATATATATAAAAAAATATCCATTTTGCTTAAAAATCTATTATCTGTCTTCTTTTTATATAGATGATATGCTTACTTTCAAAACTGAGATCTGAAAATAGAATCATTAGGCATTTGAGTTCATTTTGTATACATATAATTATGATAATACCTCTGTGTAAGAAAATGGGAAGAAGTTTTAACTAGAGTTTGAATTTTACCACATACTCTCATTCAATTATCCTATCCACTACTGCTACCCATTTACATAACTTTCTCTTGCTATTTCTCACATGTTATCCTTATACTCTAATACGAGGATCGGCTGATAACTCCCAGGCCTCAAACAGATATGGTGCCACTAGGCCAGTTAGATGGTAGCATTGTAAAGTTTAAATCAAGATTACTTGTATCCATAGTTACAGGTCAATAGCTTGTTTAATTTTCAAATGACAGCATTTTATACAAAAAAACTTTAAAGTTTACACAAAAATGGAGGATTTGGAAAAATGAGCAGTCATTTCCATTTGAAAGGGTTAACACCTAAAAAAATCAAGGAGAAAATGGACAGTACATTGAAGACTCTGCTCCTTCATATTCAATTATTAAAAGGTGGGTTTGAGAATTTAAAATAGCACGTACAAGCACTAGTGATGAGCCTCGCTCTGAATACCATGTAGAAGTGACAACTACAGAGATCATTGAAAAACTTCATCGTTTAGCTCTGGAAGACTGCTGATTAAAGTTGTTGGAGATAGCAGAGGCTGCAAACATATCAAAAGACTGTGCGAGAAACATTTTAGGTAACCTTCTTGGCTTTCACAAAGTCTGTTCAAAATGGGTACCTTGTTTGTTGACACCTGATCAGAAGTTGCAAAGAAAACACTGTTTCTGTTAAGAATGTGGAGGTCTACCGTAAAAATCCCAGTGAATTTTTGAGACGGCTTATTACCATGAAACTTGGATACATCACTACGCTTCAGAAAGTAAATCACAGTCAAAACAGTGGATTTTGTTAGGTGAACCAACTCTAAAAAAGGCAAAGTCAATTTTATCAGCTAACAAGGTTATGGCGAGTGCTTTCTGGGATGCACAGGGAATTATTTTTATTGAATACTTGGAAAAGGTTAAAAGTATCACTGCGACTACTACGCAAGCTTACTGATGTTTAAATGACGACATAAAAAGAAAAAGACTTCATTTGGCGAAAAAAAAAAAACTCTTCTTTCATCACGACAATGCTCTGGCTCATCGTTCACTCAATACAAAGGGAAAAATGTGCGAATTAAGGTTCAAATGGTTCGAACATCCACCTTATTTGCCAGATCTAGCAACCAGTGACTACTTTCTGTTCCCAAACCTCAAAAAATTTCTTGGTGGATGAAGATTTCACAGCAACGAGATCATTGATGCAGTCAAAAGCTGTTTTGAGGACCTTGAGAAATGACACTACAGAGATAGTTTAATTAAATTAGGATACCAATATGACAAATATATTAGCCTTTCTGGGATTTACGTTGAGAAATAAAACAAAACAAAAAATGTTTAAATGCTGTTTTGATTGAGTGGCCCAGGACTTATCAGCCAACCCTTGTATATCTTAAGGCTGCGAGTTAATCAAGGTTTCAAGACATAAACTTAATATATAATCTATATTACATTGCTGTTTTTACTTTTTATAGTTAGTACATAGCTAGAGATGATATAGCATTCCACCCAAATAATTGATATGATGATTTAAATAAAAATACAAGTTTTATGGTTGCCCTGTATCTAAACAAAGCATTTTTATAAGAACGTCTGTATACGTGTATCCTTGTGCAATTTAACTTAGAAGCAAAACATTGGTTAAGTATCTAACCTGTTAATTAGATTCAGCATCTTCCTAGGATGCAACACAAAGATTTTCAAGAAAATTTCCCTACTCCAAACTGCCTTTTACATTGAAAAATGTTAAAGATTCTAATTCCACCAAAAATGACTATTAAATTTTGATTAAAATATAACATATTAGGGATATTTACATAAGAAATAAAATAACACTACAAAAAAAAAAAAATAAATAAATAAAATGCTGGATGGCTTTTGCAAAACTGGTAAACCTAAGTGACATATAAAAACTGTAGATCTCTTTAACACACACAATTTATGTCTTCCACATTTCTGTTGTACAACTAACCATTTCCAATATATTCCTTGTTATTTGTTTCAATTTTAAAATATTTATTTTCTCAAATCAGAATCTGTTATTTCTGTCTTTTGTTTTACTCCTGACCATGCAAAGAGAAATGAATTTCAATCACATCGCAACAGCTTTTAAAAGAATACACATCACTTTGGCTAGTGTATTGCTGTATTTCACTTCTACTTATACAGAATTAAGTAATATGATCATTTTTGCTCCTGTTTATCCTGGTTAGCATGAACTATATTGAAGAATAAACTTTTGTAAATACAGGTTGTTGTAAAATATGTAGAGAAGGTCATGTGAATGAAAGATATCAGATTTTTTTTTTACTTTAGCAATTGGTGAAAGATTTGTTTTAAACCATGCCTAATATATCCTAAATCATACACAAATACAATTTTGGAGTGCCACTTTTGTTGCAAAATCTTAGTTTCAGAAACTATTATGAAAAAGTAAACAAAACAAAAGTTTATACTGCTCACTTGCTTGCACTTCATTACACCTTTATACATACTTCCTCCCATTCACCTACCTCTGGCATTTAACCTGTTACACTACATTCTGATTGGTCCTCTGGCGATCTCAAAGTCCAATATCTAGACTGCTCTTACAACTGAGGTTTTATATTAGCTTTGTAGCCCAAATTTATCAAGTCATTTTTTGTGGTACATAGTGTTTAAGAAACCATAGAAAGGTAAGTTCAAAACAGATTATTTGCTTGTTCTGTGAGAAATGGATAATAATTTGTGAAACCAACTGAAGATGCACACATTGGAAGAATGAAAGTACATTGCTGATATTATGATGAACATGTCAAATAAAAATGAGATGTGGTTCTTATGTAATAGATTTTCCAGGTGATACAAAGGTAAGATTTTATAGCCTATTATTTGGTGTAAAACTCTTAAGGTACCAACTACTAGTTGGATATTATCACATCCTGCCTGTGTGCACAGGATGTGGTACTACTGTAATACATAATATTTTATATGTTGGCAACTTTGCCAACTTTATCTTTCATAAAAACCACTGTTAGGGTGGCATTTACTCTATTTTGAATTGTAACCATAGCATGGAGTAAGTGTAATGCTCCCCCTCGGACGCCAAGTGTGGCCCAGTACCATGAGTGAACATGATAGAAAGGTAGCAATATAATTTTAGGATAGGTAGAGTCAGACTGAAAAATTCAATGCCATACCAGGGATTTGAACCACGGATCTCTCGATCTCTAGCCGGTTGTATGTTTCTCAGTAAACCACAAGGTGACCTCAAAGTATTTTGAGATGACAACACTAATGGAGGCTGTAAGTACTTTAGACCCAGGATTCATATCATTTGAGATCACTTTACCAGGAAACATGCCAGTCAATTGAGAAATTCAATGCTATGCTAGCATGTTGCCATGTTAGCTTAGTGGCAGAACAACCGACTAGAGATTGGGAGATCCATGGTTCAATTCCCAGCTATGACATTGAATTCTTCAGTGTGATTCTACCTATCCAACTCCTATCCTACACACAACTAGTGTGAAAAAAAACAATTATCCAATATAATTTTAATTTGAACATTTTATCTTTAAATTAGTAGATTAGTTAACCTATCCATGTCCCTTTACTGAATTATGCAGGTTATTTTCCTTGTTATTAAACATTGCATAGAGCTGTTTCCATATGCACGCCTAACTCCAAGTATATAGGTATTTTAACTAAAATAGCCAGAATTATTCTAATATATAAATACAAATTCATTGTAGTGAAAAGTACATTTTTCCTAATCCATGTTCTCATAGCCAAGCGCATTTCTTCAGGTTATAACAGCAGACATGACAATATTCACTTCAATGGTAATCTTCTATCATTATAGAAAGACTTTAATAAAGAAGAAATACACACGGAATGTGGTCTGTGCAAATCTGAAAACTGAGTGAAGAAGCAGCAGCACTGACTGATACAACTTAGCATATCTTTCTTTTTTTTTTTATAATATTTAACACCCACTTTATTAATATAGCATTGCAGATGACACTAATGATACATGGAATGAAAATGAAACACCAGTGAAATGCAATGGCGGGCAAAACCAGAGAACCCAGAGAAAACCTGCCCCCGCGCCGCTTTATCCACAAGTGTGTAGCTTATCTGTGTTCACACTACTCTTCATATATTGATTTCCTACACTATTGAAAAATGTTCTTAATAATTGAGACTTTTGAATGTGGTACTGTGAATTATGTCTAAATTTCATGACTTCAGAAGCTGATAATTTTATTTTAATTTTAAAGAAATAGAACTACAGAATTTTGTTTCATTTATGTTTGCTTTATTGCATAAATAGATAGACCAGGTGTTGATTCCACTCAAAATCAGATACCAAGAATTCACTTGATGTTTTGATATCCAGTAATAGCATCTTTGTCCAATCCATGATTAGAATTTTTAGAATTTCACTTTGAAGGGAAGTAAAGCTGTTGGTACAGTGTTATAGATTTACAGAACTATAAAATAACTTCAAGGCTGATAAAGGGGCCTCCAAGCAAAATTAAACAGTCTTTCATGCGCTAGAAAGAATGGGATGCTGAGTAGACAGTTTACTCTTTTGTATACTCACCAAAGTAGCAGTATAGAGTACAAAAAGCATGATGTAAAGATGCTGGATTTAAAGAGAAATGCCCAAAAGAACATGACGGATGAGTTTAATGCTTTGAGCAATAAACCTACTAAGAGCAACTTAAAATTCTTTGAAAACAATGTTCTTAAACATCATATGTTCTAAGTGCACATTGCAGGCCATTTAAATTGTGTGCAAAACTTGCAAAAGTGAACAATTTTCTCTATTTTCAGAACTTTCAATCATTTGAGGGCATATTAATAAACCTTATTGTTAAGTTCAACAACACTCTCATAACCTGATAAATGAATATCAACAGCAATAGTACGGTAAAGCTCATAAGATTGCCTTCAAACACCTGAAATGTTCAGGTATGAAACACTCACAGGGTACCTAATTATGGATTGAATAATACCACTGAATTCCTGGCTGAGTTTTGTTATAAGGGGCCATTCACAATGACAATTAGGCTTTACTTAACCTGAATTGTTGTCTGTGCACACTGTACACTGTTCATCTTTCATACATATATTACATCGATAAACACAAAATAAACAGCCGTTGCAGGAAGATGTTAAAACACCTAGGCTAATGCACTGGTCAGTGAAGCACTCACCAAAAAAAAAGGTTATCTATCAAAATGTATAAGGGTAGCTACCTGGTTAAAAGCACAAAAAGCATCAACTACATTCACAATTTGTATTTCTTAGATATTCCAATGATTCCTGGCCTGTGATCTTATATACAAATGGAATTAGTGAATCAACAAATAAATGGCTACAGCTAATGCCAGATGGCACAATAAATCATGATTGCTCTCTGTTTGGCCAGTCTGTTATGTTTGACATAGACAGGCTTGAAAGCTTGATGTTGCAAGCTTTAATAAGTTTACATTTTAGGAGCATTTTTTCAAAGCTCCATAGAGCACAAATTTTGAGAAAATGAGTTATATATGGAATCAGTATGTTTTCAATGCCAACAATCGGTTTGTGAAATCAGATTTTGCATAACTCGATATTTGCATGGTGAATCATGAGTGTTTCTTCATAACTGGATAGAGCGTGTGCACCGCGATTTTATAAAACTCGATACAACACATTCTAAATGAAATGATTTGCCACTAAAGTAGAGGAAAATCTTCAAGGAACTACATACACCCAAATTAAATTTTAAAAAAATGTGGAAAATATTTTGTCAAAAAGCAAAAAAAGGAATAAGTATCAACATGCTCATTATCCAAATACAACTTTATTTTTTTTATGTGTTTTAATCTCTCATTCAAGACATTACACACCGATACATGTTCCATGTGCAAGATAGGACTAATTTCCATAAAGCAAGAAACAGATTTGGAGAACAGGAGTGAATATTGGACAAAATACAGACTGCATAAACTTTGTGCAAAGAAGTTTTATACTATAATGAAAGATGAAAATCTTGATGTAATCAAAAACTGTTTCGAGATGCAGCAAAATCAGCCACAACCTAAATTATCAGTATGTGAAGTATACTATTCCAGGCAAGTTTGGCTCTATAACCTTTGCATTATGATTCAGTCTAAACCACAAATTAAAGAGAATATGGATGTCTACACCTAGGTGGAAAACCGAGGCATCTCAGGGATGTAATCAAGTGGCATCTGCTTTGTTGAATTTTCTATTAGACCTGGAAATAAAAATGAAGTGTCCTTCCATTATTCATCTTTTCCCAGATTCATGTCCAGGTCAAAATAAGAACAGTGTAGTAATGACCGCGCTCATTGTCTGTTTGAAAAGAAGTACAACATTTACATCTATAAGTCATTTTTTTCCCATAAGAGGACAGAGTTATTTGGCTCCTGATCATGTATTTGGTAGGGTTGAGAAGGCGTACAGAAGAAAGGAAGTTATTTTGTCACCCAATGATTACTATCAAATTCTGCAATCCCATGGAGTTACCAAAGTTCTCAACACGGACTGGCAAATCTTAAAGGAGACCACTCAAAGATTGTGAAAACAAAGCTGCCATTTTACATAGGAATGCAACATGTCATATCATACAAAAAGTCTTCTACAACTGTGTGTAATGTTTCTGTAACTGTGCACAATACTTACACCATGTCACCTGTGGAGGTCTCTATTTTCAAATCTGGAATTAAAACATACCACAAAGAAATGCTGAGGTCCTCATGCCTACAGAAAATGAACATGCTGTCCAGTGAGAAGCAAAAAGATGTAACCAAAACTCATGCAATTTTTTGAAATTCCAGAAGAGGCAAAAGGATTTTATGAAGACGTTCTCAGAGACTGTTAAGATATGAAAATAAATGTATACATTATTACTTATTAGTTTTATCACTTTGTATTCTTAAATTTCTGTATTTATTTAATAATTTTGAATTTTTTTATAAGTGTCTATTATTTCATTAATGTAACAATGTTGATTTAACCAATTATTAAATTTGTATACTGTCCATAAAAAATCAAGTATGAAGAAATGAAAATAAAATCAAAACAGTAATAAAAACAATAAAATTAAAAGCAATATCAGGTTCAGTCAAATTTGCTTGTTTCATACTCCATGTTCTTTATCGAGTTTTGAAAAAACAAGCATTTTTTAACTGGCAAATACTATGAAAAATCCATTTTGCTCTAGGAGTTTCACTGCTGTCTAAAATTGGCCCATGTTAATGTCTAGTATTGCCATAAATAAGGTTTGTGTAATGAAAGGTTATTTTCTAGAATACAAAAAAATAATTTCTGTAAAAATATCTTTTTGTCCTCTATTGGGTTTTCAGAAAATGCTCATTTATTTCAATGATTATTTCTATGTTTACATGATTCATTGGGAATGGTTTTATTGCAATACATATCAATTTTTATGTTTATGTTATACTTAATTTTCACTGTGAATTGGAGATAGATCTCCAAAACTTTCAAAATAAATTAAAAGATTCTTACATAATACCTAAGCATTTCTTGAACTCTGTTGTATCATATGGATTTTGTATTTCCACACTATCGCATTAATCTGGTTTTTCCCATACTATACAGACTACTACATCCCTATATTTTCTTTATCAATATCATCTAAGTAATCATTGTTTTCTTTATCAAGATCATCAATGTAATCTAGAAAATCAAGATTGCATCAAAATATTTTTCTACAAATATAATATATAGCATTATAGTTCAATTGACAGAACTCCAACCAAGTAGCAAGAATAAATTTAACTTATACTTGCCCTTTGTTTTCCGTCATAACAACTACTACTTGGCAGTATTCTCCAACATTTATTTCTAAAGTCACTTATTCCGGGAGTGTCTATAAAGAGTAACATACTTTAGAAGAAACTTACTCTCATATGGAAGCTGCAGTGTGTTGAATTTCAGGTAACAGTTTCCAATACTTACAGCAGCTAACATAATGTATTTAAGCACCGAAACTGACCTTATTATCTAAAGTGGAGCATCTAGAAGCCATGATGTTATAATGCATATTGTAAAGTATTAATATTAAATATGTAAGAAAAGAATACCTACAAATATAACACATTGGTTTTATTCCTAATTGCAGGTACAAATGCTTTACTAATTACTTATGGAATTGAATAAGAATATATAATGTTATCCTGAATGCATACGGAAGTCATTTAGCACAAGTTATTGCTCAACCACCCACCTACCTATTTTGGGACCTCACTTATATAGGGGAAACTAATGCCCATTTGTAGTATAGCATAAGCAATGTAGTAAAAACATCACTATTGAAAAGATCGCCAAACCCTGTGGTTTCTGATTCAGAGATACCTTTACCTACCTTTTGAAGCTTAGGGCACCCAATTCTTGACTATGCTTCGCTTTCAACTACAAGTCTCCAAATGTTTTCCTATCAAAGTCACCTTCAGCAAAGTGGTTTGAATTGATTGAAGGAACAAAATTGTCTCCTTTTATGTCTTTATCCAAATTTTTCTTGTTTCTTTCTTTAGGAAATCTGTAAAGAACATTTAATTTAAAGCTATAAACCTACTACATCTAAATACTCCTTACTACAAATTTTAGTGCATAAATCTATGTGGCTGATAAACACTTTCTTAAATTGGTTTTCAGCCCACTGTTAAAGTACTATGTGCACTGCTTTTACAGGGAAGCGATGAGGAGGAGGGAGCCCAACTACTTGATTTTCTGCACTGTTGTCAACCAAAGAAAGGATTTCCTTGAGCTCCTCAGCCATTAATGTGAATAGGTTATCTAATTCACTGGAACTATGTGAATTATTAAACAAAACATAGTGCATATGCATGTGCCTGAACTCTGGGATTTAAAGGTCATATGAAGCCTTAGCACTGAACTGCTATATATATATATATATATTTTTTTTTTATTTATTTATTTTTTTTTTAATTTTTTTAATGTGTGTGTGTGGATATTTGTAATTCTTTTTATTTTCAGCATTTTTAAAATGAGCATGCGAGTGAAGCAAGCACGCACTCGGTTAACACTAGGTTAGTGTGTGTGTGTGTAAATAAACTGATTTTTCATGTATTCTTATTTTAGTAATTTCCACTATTTTCATCAAAACAAACGAGCAAAGGGGCATGTGCTGGGTTGGCTCTAGATTATTGTTTGTGTATTAACTAAATTGATTTTCGGGTAATTTGTTTTTATTAATTTCTAATGATTTCATTACAGCTTGCAGAAAAAGTGAGCATGTGCTCGGTTAGCTCTAGGTTAGGGAGGGAGGGAGGGAGGGAGTGAGTGAGTGAGTGAGTGAGTAAGTGAGTGAGTGAGTGCCTCTAGTTACTTCCGTTGCTTTCACTAAATTATGCAAACAAAAACAGCATTTCCTGTATTACCTTAGGTTTAGGTAAATGTTAAAATTAATTTATTTTTTGTAGTTAATTTTTCAGAATTTCCAGGGGTTTTGCCGAAGCATTTGAGCAACACATGCTTATCAGAACAGAAGATTTGTGGAATTCTTGAAAAGAATAGATTGGCAGTATAGGTGTGGGTTCATAAAACTTACAAAATAGAGTATGTTGTTTACATTTTGCGATAAGTTTTTTTGTATTTGAAAACATCCTAATTATAACGAGTGGGTGGGACACAGCAGGTCGAAGTATTCACATTTATTACAAAACACATTCTACGTGAATTTTTATTGCTCAGGTTAGTATTTTCAACATTTTCAATCTGGACGTCCTGCAGAAGCTTTACGAGAAAAACAATTAAATTAACAGGTGTTGATGTTGTAGTCATAGTGTGTATAATCACAAGATGGTGGCTGCAAACAAAACTTCCTTCAGCAAAATGCTAGCATTTCCGCTATATGCATTGAAAACTATAAAAAATCTGATGTGTTCCATTCACATGACTTTCTGTACAATTGTGCAATGAAGCTTATGCTTCTATTGACTTCATGCTAATTGAGTGAAATTAGCATAAATAGACTTATTACTTGCTCCCTTGTAAGTAGAAGCAAAGTAAGGGAGAACCATAGGTTAAAGTGATAGTCAAAAGCTGGTTGCTATGCGACTGAATTTCCTTTGTTTGTATGGGGCAGTTGACAAATTCCTGTATGAGAAGAGCTTAAGTTTTTTAAAGCCAAAATCAATAATATGCAATATTTAAAAAAACGATCAACTCCATGAAGAAAAGAAATATATATGGCAAATTGTATGTTTTATCGTAATCTATATTTTTTGTGTCGTAAGCTTTTGCATATCTCTTATAGTTTACCAGTTATACCTAATTCAATAAAAATCATTCGGAATAAACATGTCTTCAGAGGCTATTCCCAGAAAATTGAAGATATACATTTTATTTGTCACATAAATACCTTAAATATAGGAGATTTTAATCAAAATCATTATAGCCATTTTTTAGAAAATCAAAATTTTCGAAAAATGTTCCATGTAAAGGGCACTTGGGCATGGGGGGGGGGGGTTCTTGAAAAATCTTCGTGTCGGATCCTCTGAAGATACCAAACTTAAATACCAAGTTTGGTGTTTAACGGTTCTTTCGTTTTTGAGCTATGCTGCCCACAGAGTTTTCTAAAAATGTGTTTTTTTAATTCAGGGAGTCTCGAAACATGTATTTCCGGTGAATTCTCTGTATGAAATTTTGGGTGCAATAGAATACCTTCTCCATATACTATGTACATAGTGTATATAGAGAGAGTAAAGATGAGGTTTTGCATAGACAGAATACATTTTGTATTGGTATTGAAAACTGTCTTGTAAATAGATTGCGTTAGGATCTTCTCAAAGCAGTATACCAATAAAAAAAACTCTTCCGCACATTTCTTTGTGATACGAAATTCATTACTATGACCAAGAAACCAGATTTGTATGTGCATCGGTGAACTTTCAAACTTAGAAAAGTTGCTGGCGTCCTGTCACATGCTCCGAATAATTATCCCCGTTACTCCTTCAGCATTACGCTCGATGTATTTAATTACCTGGATCCGTAAATATCAGTGAAATAGAACATTGGATACTGAAACCGAGAGTGAAACCTTCCTGTTATGATGGAAGTTATTAAATGAAGGAAAGAAGAGATTATATAAAAGAATTGTATTAAAATAAGAACTAAAGCTTTCCTGGCGACGTGTTAATTCAAAATCTTCTCGGGCTTCTAGCCAGGTAAAAACTTGGCTTGACACCAACGTTTCGAAGAAGTACATCTTCCTCGTCTTCAGGGTGAACTGAATCAGCCAAGTGGTGTCAAGCCAAGTTTTTACCTGGCTAGAAGCCCGAGAAGATTTTGAATTAAGAATTGTATTATTCACATTTGCATACGTTATCTTTCTACCGGATTTGATACAAAAAAATAGGACTTATCTTACGGTAATTTAAATTAAAAATATTGTTATATCATACCTGTGACAACAAAGATGCGGTCTACGTTATTTCTCGCACGACTGCTTTTGTAATTACATTATTATTTTCTAATCAATGAACGTCATTTACAATGTAGCCCAGCAACAAATGCTAGCCGCTAGCGATCAATGCGCAATGTTGTGATATCTAGCTGGCTTTGGTTCAGATTCTCAAACAAGTGGAACTGCTTTTGGCGTCAAATAACATTGCAACACTTGAGTTAGGTGTTAAAATATTAAAAATAACACTAAAGGTCAGAAAATAAATATGAAATTATGGTTATTATAGAGAACTTTGGCCGCTCTAGAAATTAACCAAATTGTGGTTCGACTGATAGTTTGGTTTAAACTTATTACGTTTTAAAATAAGAACTGAAGCTTTCCTGGCGACGTATTAATTCAAAATCTTCTTTTACCTGGTTACAAGCCCGAGAAGACTTTGAATTGTTACGTTTTCATCATTTTTTTTTTATCGGAAAAGCTCCATAATTAAGTTAGACGCTGATTTATTACGTGTGTGTAGCGATCCTTATTTGTGAATATTTATGAAGTATGCTGCTTAGAAGGAGTAGCATATGAATAAAGAAGTCTTGTAGTACTTTTGCAATGTAAATATATAATAATACTACACGCTAAAGTGCGTAAAACCTGAGTTTCATTGTCGGCGGAAAACGATCAGTGTTGTGGTATGCAACACCGGCATATGTCGCTAGACGCTGTGTTGATGAATGTCGAGTATATTTCACACAGATATAGTTGTTCAGTGAAGGCAGTACAATGTTAAGAATTCTTGTCAGATATTAAAAATGAAACATTATAATACCTTAAACATGTTTTTTTTTTTTTTTTTTTTTTGTTATTATGCAGAACTTCGGCCGCTCTAAAATCGAATGAAACTAAGTGCGATTGATTGACTCTGTATTTATGATGAGAATTTCAAAACCTGTGGTTTTCAAATTTAGCGGAGGTTAGGCTCCAATCCGTTTAAGTTAGTGTGTGTATATAAACTTATGTTTCTAATTTTCTATTGTAGCACTTGGCGGATAAATATGTTTCACAACATTACATTAAATACGTACATAGAGGATATTATGGGTAATGAAGTGCAGAATAGGTAAATGAAGAAACTTTAGTCTTAAAACTAGTAGGAGGTAAGCGGAGAAAGCCGCAGCGAAGCCAAGGGGTCCTGCATTTTCTAGATTAAACGCGAGGTTAGCCTTAGGTTTAGTATGTGTATATAAATTTATGTTACTGTGATGACGCACTACACTAAATACCTATATAGAGTAATTCCTTGGGAAAATGGTGATTGAGCTTCATGTCGTGGGTAACAAAGAGCAGAATTTGCGTAAATGAAGATGCAATGTCTGATAGTCTTACCTTTTATGCATGGCGGGGAGTATAAAGCTTTGAAGAAAGCGTGAAGTCAGGATATGCTCTTTTAAACATAAACTCTGCCAAGTATCCGCTATAATGAGCTTTCTTACGACCGAACCTTGACGCTTTTTCTGCATCGGAGCTCCAATTTGCAGGCAGCGAGAGTAGCACCACAGTTAGGACAGCTACGATGGTTTGACAGAACACCATAATTTATTAGGAACTCTCTTAATGTTTCTGTATTTGGCACAGTTTGAATAAATTTAATTGCTGCAACTATACAGCCATTGCAAGCACTGAAGCCGATACCTCTTGATGTGCACGCTGTCATTTTACACGTCAAACTGCACATGGGGACAAAAATAATCGTCCGATAGACAAAGTGTGACGTAAGGTATATCACCTATAGCCAATAGCAAGCCGGAAAAAATATATGAATATAATTTACAGAAATACTAGGAAGTAAACGCTAGCCTTTATGCAATGTGAGCAAATTATATTTATATTTAGAGCATATATTTTATTTTGCGGCTCTGAACTACTAATATTTAATATTCATTATCGATAATTCCAACAACTCCTAACAGCGCAATGGATAGCGTGAAAAACTACAACCTCAAAGGTACTTGGATCGAATCTCCCACAGCTAAAAGTAATTTGTGAAATTAAGTGTTGGAGTATATGGAAAGAAAGGAAATACAGAGAAGAGAAAGGGGTGATAGATGTAAAGGGATAATAGAAAGAAGGTAGCAACATTAGTTTTTTTAAACCATCTCCCCAACCATAATCCCCTCCAACCACACCTGTCCCGTTAGAGTGCAAAACTGGCATAAGTCGCAGCGGAGAGCGTTATCGGCCCAGCTTGTAAATAATTACCGACATTATAAAATTAGCAGTGTGAGTAACAACAGATTTCGCTTCTTATGATTTCACAGGTATGATATAAAAGTACTTCTAATGTTAATTCTCCTGTAAACAACGCTAGATATTACTACGTCGTGATGTATATAAAGGGAAATGAAAGTTAACTGTGCTGAGAACTCAGACGATAAATTATGTCGAGAAATGGAACACGTACTTCTAATACAACATAACCATTTGTTTAAAATCAAGCATACGCAAATTGCACAAAGTATAGTCCGAAATAATATATGTGAAATTTTGAATGAAATATAGAATTATTATCATATTTGTGCTTATTAAAAGTTATTTCGCACGCAGATAATGGGTTCGATTCCCGTTTCCTGTGGGGAATTTTTCATAAGGCGGAATTATTCCCTATCCCCCACTGAGTATGCAAGTATGCGTATTTGAAAATGGAAGTATTTAAAACAACCAAAATAAGGAACACAAAGAATATATAAAAAATGTATGTGCTACAATCACATGACTTTCTCAAAAAAAATAGTTTTTTTTTTTTTTTTTTTTTGTTACTTTTGGAAACTAAATCTACAAAAGGCGGAGTACGAACATCGGAATACTGTGTCCGCTGGATGCCAGCCGCTACCAACACAAAAACTTAGATTTGTTTCGCTTTAATTAACTGTATTGCGCACGGAGGTCGCTGGTTCGATTCCCCGATTCTAGTGGGTAGTTTTTCTTTAACAATTACTACAGTTCCCCACCGGTTTGGAAGCTTGCATGTGAGTGAATGTGTGAATTTTATTAAAATTATCACTCCAGATTAACCATCAGCACATGAGACTGAATGTGCGTGCGCTTGAAAATAGAAGATGTTAAAAAACCAACAGACATTATATTGTAAACTGTTCCTGCGAAAGATTGTGTTTCTATCTATTTCATGTTAATTAAAATAAACCTTTGCAGAAATAGCTTCATTATACTTTTCGTTGTAGCAGTAGGCTCGTGGTTAAAATAACTAACGGTGAATATTATTATTATTATTATTATTATTATTAGTAGTAGTAGTAGTAGTAGTAGTAGTAGAAGTAGTAGTAGTAGTAGTAGTAGTAGTAGTAGTAGTAGTAGTAGTAGTAGTAGTAGTAGTAGTAGTAGTAGTAGTAGTATTACTATTATCTATTATTATTTATGATTATTTATATTATAATTATTTATTATGATTGTTATTATTGTTGGTGGTGGTGGTGGTGGTGGTGGTGGTGGTGGTGGTGGCGGTGGCGGCGGTGGTGGTGGTTCAGTATTAATTTCAAAATAAATGGTTAATTTGGAGTGACAGTTTTATAACATTCTAAGTGACAGTTTTCAATAAAAATGTTATGAGAGTACTTGCGGATACTCAGTGCAAGTCTCTACGGTTTAATCAAGGAAAATAATATCTAGAAACAGGATGATACAAAGTCATCAAACTTGTTGAAATGACAATATTTGATTGCTCGCTTTTTTGTGGGTACATGTTTACAGGAAGTGAACCAGGCCTATTCTGTCTAAATTCCAAAGCTTTCAATGTTCGACCATCTTGCTCATAATTTTTCATACGTCTTTGAGCCTAACCAAACCACATGTACTTGTATTTACTTACTGGTATAACATTAAAAGAATGCGCTTACTAAGGAGCTCCCCTTCCAAACCCATTTCTGTAGCTTAACGTCCTTGATGACTTTGGAGTAATGATGATCAAATGATTTCGCAGATCATGGAGCTTAAAGTATCTCGACAGGCTCAGGATAAGGGAACCCCCCCCAAAAAACACTTATTCTCGTAACACCTTAAGCGAGATTCGAACTCGCGGCCTGTTCAATGTGAGGCAGTCGCGCTACACTATCCAGATGGGCGAGTTGTAAATTGTTCGTATTTTTGAAGATTTCGACCCAAAATACCAACTTCGTATTTATAGCATTTTTACTTTTCTGTACACGTACTGTTCACATTGTGTATAGAGAAGCCATTGTATTCCACCCAAAAAATGCAACACAGAAATTTCACTGGACATACATGTTTTGAAAACCTCTAAATAAAAAAATAGAAAAGTGTGTGGGTGTGCACAGCATAGTTCGATGCAACACAAAGATTTTGAAGAAAATTCTCCCACCCCAACTACCCTTCACTTGGAAAATCTGTCGACAATTTTAATTTTCTTAAAAGTGGCTCTAACGACATTGATTAAAATATCGTAGGTAAATTGAAGCTATTTTATGACAAAAAAAATTATAAGTATATCTTAATTTTTCTAACGACATCCTCTGAAGACCTCTTTATTCTGGAAAAATTTTGAGAAACTTTGCCTAACTGCTAAACTGTAAGAGAAACAAAAACTTGCTGCATATGTAAAACAATCATTTATCTGATATACTTCCTTTCTTTCTTTCTTTCCTTCCTTTTTTTTTTTTTTTTTTTTTTTTTTGTGGTAGTGTTTAACGCCCGCTTTAACCGCATAGGACATTGCAGGCGGTTTTCTTTCTTTCCTTGTACAGCTGACCGTTTCTGAGATTCCTTCTTATTATTGGTATCACTTTAAAATACTTATACTTAACGGAATTTACTAACTGCTGACTATACAAGCACAAGGAGTTTAAAGCACATAGAAACCAGATTTTAAAGGATTTGACTATCATTTTAAAATATTCCCTTATTTCCCTTATACTTACAAGGTAGCAAGTAATAAGGCCATTTCTGCTACTTTTATCTCGATTATCATGAAGTAGATAGAAGAATAAGCTTTTACCAATAATGTATTATAGAGAGTGAATGGAACACGTCAGATTTTTACTTTTTCTACACTTACTATGTGCATAGTGTATAGAGGAATATCAATATACCGATATTTCAAATATATGTTTTGAGAACCCTTAAATACAAAAAAAAAACATTTTTAGAAAAATGTTCGTGTGTGTATGTGTATCTGTGGGCAGAATATCTCAAAATAGAAATGTCCGTTAAATACCAAACTTGATATTAAAGTTCAGTATCACCCAAGGGTGCGACACAAACATTTTCAAGAAAATTCCCCCACCCCAACTACCCTTTTCGTGGAAACAATTACAAAAATTTTGATTTTCTCAAAAATGGCTCTGACGATTTTGAATAAAGTATTGTATATTGAAGATATTTACTTAACAAATAAAATATATATTTGAGTTTTCTGGGATAGCCTCTGGAGACCTCTTTACTCGGGAGAATTTTGCATAAATGGTAAACCGTAAGAGATAGACAAAACATTACTTAAGAAAAAATATACTATAGCTCATTAAAACACACAGTTTATGTTATAAACATTTTTTCCTGTAGTTGGATGTTTCTGAGATATTCCTTTTTTTTGGTTTCAGTTTTTAAACACTAACTTTTCACACACCGGAACTTGTCAACACCTGCCACGCAAAGAAACTGATAGCAACCACATTGTAAAACATCTCACTGTCGATGTATTCCCGTTTTTCCCTTTTACTTATAAGGAACTAAGTAATAAGACTGTTTCCATAATATTTATCTGGATTAGCTTGAAGTAGATATAAGAATAATGGCCCGGGTTCGATCCCAAGCGACCGCATGTGAGATTTGTGGTGGACAAAGCGGGTTTTCTCCGGTTTCCCCCGCCATCGCATTCCATCGGTGCTCCATCTTCATTCATGTATCATTAGTGTCACCACCTGCGGTGCCATAAGGAGTTAAAGCGGGCGTTAAACACTACCAAAAAAAAAATAGAAGAATAATCTTATTAACAATAATTTGTTACAGCGATGCATAGAAAGTCATATGAATGGAACACATCAGACTATATTGTTTTGAATTCTGCCGTTCACAGGCATATGACGACGATGCTTTTTAAAACAGTCCAGTTTTTTTTTTTTTTTTTTTTTCTCCCCGGATCAGGAGTTCTAAAGTATTCACTTTTTGTGAAATTTGTGCATCGAAATTTAGGATGGAATACATTAATTCTACTATTTACGCAAAGAGCATTGCAGAGAAATTAACAATTTTTTTTAGTAAAGGGAACTTTAATAAGGTGCGTTTTGTGTATGGAAACTTGTCGAATATAAGAACACTAAACAAAATAGACATTAAAAATACGATAAGTATGCATGGGATATATTGCGAAACATAAATGTAAAAAACACGGCGTAGGACACAAACATGCGCGCATTATATAATAAAACAAAAATTTAAAAGGTTTCTTTTAATGGCGTAACAGTTCAATGTTTTTAGACAAGTAATTATAGCTATTCCATTTGTGGATTCGGTGTGCTGAACTTCTGGTAAGATGAAATGAAAATATTAAACTCTGTAGATATAGGAAGAAGTGGAGATCATATAATTGGAAATTGCATTGCATATTTTGCAATTTTAAACCTGACATACGTTGCTCAAAGTTACGATATTTACTTTTGGGCTCCACACCTTTATTTTCACAGCAAGAGGTCGAAATGTCACCGAAAATACACGTTTCGAGGCTCTATCAATAAAAAAATACCTGACATGTTCCATCCACATGCCTCTCCCTAGCTGTTCCACAAACAAACTTTCCTTACAAAAGATTATTTTATCCACGGTTTGCTGATCGAGATAAACTTTGCCAGAATTGGTCTTATTACTGCTTCTTTGTTAAGTAGAAGGGAATTCATTATGCTAAAGCGATAGTCAGACGTTTTAAAAACCGCTTGTTATGAATTGAAATTCCTTTGTCTGTATGGCCCGGAGTAAATGAAAACTGAAACCAATATTAATAAGGAAAACCAATATTAATAAGTTTTGCAAATAAAAAAAAAGGTATACGAGATAAATTGTGTATTGACGAGATATACTTTTTATGTGGGATAAGCTTTTGTCTCTTACGGATTACCAATTATGCAAAATTTATCAAAATTCTTCCAGAATAAAGAGGTCTTCAGAGAATGTCAACAGAAAATTCAAGATATACCTATATAATATTTGTCATAAATAGCTTTAGCGTATTTACGATATATTAATCAACATCGTTAGAGCCATTTTTAAGAAAAATCAAAATAGTCGAAAACTTATCCATGAAATGGAAATGGTGTGTTATTTATGGACGCTCTTTAACTACTGTGGTTCTCAGCGTCCCATTCCAAATTGGGCGTGAAATACCGCTTAATTTTGCTCAGAGACCTCTCTATCAGACTTGAGGTTCTTTTTCGTGCCGTAAATCTACGACACGGGACAACGGCTTTACTTCCCTTCCGAAGGAAGTCACGCTAAGGATTTTTACGCCCGAAAAAATCCATCGTCCTCCGCCGGGTCCGAACCCGTGACCTTGGGTATATGAGGTCAGCATGGTAACCATTACACCACGGAGGGCGACAAAAACTTTTCCATGAGAAGGGTAGTTGGAGTGGGAGAATTTTCTTGAAAATCTTCGCATCGCATCGAGCTATGCTGCACGCGCGCACACACATGCACACTTTTCTAACTTTTACTTTCTCTACACGTACTATGTACATAGTGTATAGAGAAGGTATTTTAATGCACCCAAAAATTCAATACCGAGATTTTACCAGAAATACAGGTTTTGGGTTCCTCTGTATCCCTTTTTGGAAAAAGGTCCGTGTGTGTCTATGGGCAGCATAGTTCAAAAACGAAAAGACCGTTAAACACCAAACTTGGTATTTAACTTTCTTCGAAACTTTTATTTTTTTTAAAAAATGTCTATTACGGTATTGATTAAAATATCGCATATGAAATATATTTACCTTACAAATAATATGTAGGTATACCTTGAATTTTCTGAGAATAGCCTCTGAAAACTACTTTATTCTGGATGAATTTTAGAAATTTTGCATAACTGCTAAACCGTAAGAGATGAACAGAATCCTACCACAAAAAAATATAGAGCATATTAAAACACACACTTTATGTTATATACATTTTTTTTTCGTGGAGTTATCGTTTTTGAGATATTCCTTGTTTTTGGTTTCAGCTTTAAAAAGCCTATATTTTTCTCATACAGGAACTCGTGTCCATACAAAAGAACTTCAGTCTCACAGCAACCAGCTTTTGACTATCACTTTAACATTTGGTACTCTCTTATTTCTCTTCTACTTACAAGGAAGCAAGTAATAAGACAATTTCTGCTAATTTTTACTTTCTCTACACGTACTATGTGCATAGTGTATAGAGGAGGTAGTGTATTCCATCCATAATTTCTATACCGTGATTTCATCGAAAATACATGTTTTAGGTCCCCTGAAAACGCATTTCTGGAAAAACGTCCGCGTGTGCGTGCGCGTGTGTGTGCGTGTATGTGTATAAAACGAAAAGACCGTTAAAATACCAAACTTGGTATTTGAGTTGATGCGACACGAAGATTTATAAAAAGTTCCCCCACCCAGTCTACCCTTTACATGGAAAACAAACTCGAAAATTTTGATTTTCTCAAAAATGGCTCTAACGATTTGGATTAAAATCTTATACACCTAAGATATTTACATGCCAAACAAAATGTATAACTTGAATTTTCTGGGAATAGCCTCTAAAGCCTTCTTTGTTCTGGAAGATTTTTATTGAATTTTGTATAATTGGTAAACCGTAAGAGATAGACAAAAACTTACCACACAAAAAATGTAGATCACGATAAAGCACACAAAATATGTCATCTATCTACATTTTTTCTTCGTTTTTGTTGTTTTTGAGATATTTCTTGTTATTGGTTTCAGCTTTATACTTTTATACATGTATGTCTGGTGAAATTTCGGTATTCAATTTTTGGGTGGAATACAATGGTCTCTTTATACACCATGTACATAGTACGTATAGAGAAAAATAAACATATTATACATACGAAAGTTGGTATTTTGGCTCGAAATCTGAAAAATGCGAAGAATTTACATCTTGCCGGCCTGGCTAGTGTGAAGGTAGCGCGTCTGCCTCACATTCAATAGGTCGCGAGTTCGAATCTCGCTTAGGGAGAGTTACGAGAATAAGCTTTTTTGGTTGGGGGGGGGGTCCCTTATCCTGAGCATGTCGAGTAACTTTAAGCTCCATGGATCCCGAGATCATTTGAGCATCATTACACCAATTTCATAATAGTCCGATATGACCAACCGCTTTAAAGGACATTAAGCTACAGAAAGGGGATGGCAGGGGGGGCTCCTTAGTAATATCATTATTTTAATGTAAGTAAATACAAGAATGGCTGAAGTACATGTGACAAGAACTATGGTTGGGTTAGGCTCAAAGGCGTATGAAAAATGATGAGTTTAGTTCCGAGCAAGATGGTCGTTCTTGAAAGGTTTGAAATTCAGACAGAATAGTCTTACAATCCTAGGTCTGGTTCATTTCCTGTAAACATAAAGTGGTTCATTCTGTTGTTTAATTCGCCAAAGAATAATATATCTTATCATAATGTTTATAATTTAAAGTAAATGTAAACATTACGTAACAACCGTATTAATGCAATTGAATAAGAAGTTTTTAGGAGGACTGGATAGATTGCCATAGACCCAATACTTAATATTCAGTTCACCTTATTGGGCATATGCATTAAATATTTTATTGAGAATCTTAAAAGCTATATTTTAAGAAAACCTAATTTTCAAAACACTTGGCATGGAAAGGGTAATTTGGGGCAGGGGAAAGTATATGAGCCAAAAGAAGTGAGAGTGGAGATTATTTTGATGAAAACGTGAAATTATGGCGTCATGACTGCAAGCTTCCTGTGTGTCACAGTGGTATGCTGGCTTCACAATTTGCCGCGTAATTCAGAAGATGAACACATAGCTTTGTTGCATACATTTGTGTTTCATGATAAACGACAAAAATATTGTGCTATCTGAAAAATGTTCCTGTATTTGCTACCACCTGAATAAAAAGAAATGTCCTGCTCCATTTCTTTTTCGGCAAAGTTGTGACACTAATGATTTATCTATTTTTGCAGAGAATACAAATAAGGATAATATTGCGATAGCAATTTCAGGGAAAGATGAAGGAACTGTAGATGTTCACTATAAATATAATTGTTTTATTTTAAATAACATTCTATGGGTTGTGGAAATCAGACCTTATACAGATTTCCTATGTGTTACACAAAGAATCATAACTCTTTTCACAGCATAATCTAACAGCAACTTCCCTAGCTGTGTACATGAAAGAGGAATTATAAACAAGCGGTATAGGACATACACGTTATTTATACACGCGGGCAATCATAATTTTATTTTTGAACAATTAAGTAATTAAAAACGAATTAAGTGAAACTATTCTTTTTAAAATTGATATATTGCAAGAAAATCATGGTTGTATTTAAAACATGTTTATTTTAAAATTCTGGTACAACAGTGCAGAATTTGAAAATGTATGCAATTGTAAAGATGTAGATGAGTGGTGTTTAAGGGTGCTCAAAATCATGATTTCCAGCGCCATCCAAAAAACAAACGTGTCCAAAACCACGAGATAAAAACCATATATAAAATTATGGCTTACATATGTATATATAAATTGATTGAATAAAACTACCCTGGGGCAATCCAGAGAGATAAATGGATTGCTAAAATCCAGTAAATACAACGCAGCTAAAGAGCATAAAAAGCTAAAACTAAAGCTTTGTTAAAGGCACACCCAATACACGTGAAAAAGTGCATCGACCCGTTCACCAATAGCGGTCACGGTATATAGAAATAGACTAAGAATTTAAAAACCATAACCACCGCCCTTTCATCGTCCGCCAAAATCTCTGCGAGAGGGACTGGCGTTTACAGAGCGGAACGTATATGTGCTAGAGAAAAACACGCCAGCAACACATAACGGACAGATGAGAGCCAGACGCCAGACGCAAAAGTGGTCGATCGGGTCGTGTGTCAATGCCGCAGTACCTGCGAAATGAGCTAGGGAATTTGTCTACTGGTTGTGTGTGTTGAGGGATGAAATGTAGTGTACTGAGGGATAAAATGTAGGTACAGGGAATTTTGTAGGGAGAGGACACGCCCACGGTCAGGAGGCCGCGCGGTTTTCTATCGCCTGGAGCAGAATTAACAATTTTAATTTGGATTAAGCGTTCACCCGTTATGAGGACGACAAGCTATATTATTTTTACCCCGTTTTGGTTAGTGTCGCTTTGCCCTTGCCCTTTGCTCACTCACTCACTCAAGTTACTGGCTGGCTGAGGTTCAGCCAGAGTGTTTTTGCTGCGTACCCACCCTCAACAGGGTTTAACCGCAGGGTTTTTATTTCGGGATGGGGTGTTAAGGATGGCTGTTTCATTTTTTGGTATGGATGTGGGTATAAAGGAGGTAGCATTTTGCTCCCCAACGAATGCCAATTGTGTGCAGCGACCCTTCTGCACTTCTGGTGTATGGAGTTTCAAAATTATGCGTTTAAAAGCATGTTAGAATAATTTTGCAGGTTTTAATTTAGAAGCTAGTCACCTCTTGGTAAGGTTGTAATGGAGCTCAGCTTTTGTGCGGCTGTTGGAGTTGCTCCAGTGTTATCTGGTATGCCCGCAAGCCATGCGGGGAACCCGATGACGCTTGAAGCGGCGTGTTCTGGGATTATAATCACCAAGAGACCTAACCAGGACGCTCTGATGTTGGTGTAACTTTTCGTAAAATTTTGTGGCCCAGCGTCTAATTTCGTCCTCCATATATGGTAGCGAGGAAGCCTCATGCAGCAGCCTCACGGGGAATGCACGGCCCATAGAATAGATGGATCGGAGTCCTCTGTTCTGTGCCCGTTGGAGCAGAAGCAACCAGCTGTCTGCCGCCATGCCCCAGACCTCGCAGGCGTATAGCATGAGGGGGATTATCAGCGCCCGGAAAAGGTGTATCTTTAGACGAACAGGCATCCCGGACTTCAGCATGGGGTACAGGGAGGCGATAGCCCCCTGTGCCTTGGCTGAGACGTCCCGTACGTGTTCGCCAAAAGTTAGACCCTTGTCCAGTTTAACCACCAGATAGGAGACGGAGTTTCGCCACTCTATTCTTTGGCCCTGGTAGGACAGTGTGGGACAGTCTGCGGGGATGTGGCGCTTTGTAAAAACAATGGCGTGGCTCTTGTCCGCGTTCACGGACATTCGCCAACGCCGGCATCATCCTTGGATGACGCGGAGATGTCGTTGTATGGGTTTGAAGGCTCTGATTAAGTGTCTGTCTGTGTTGTACAGCAGCACGTCATCCGCATACTGGGCAATGTTGACGGACTGCTGGGTTGGAAAGTCTGCCATGTAGATGTTGAAGAGGGTCGGGGATAGTACAGAGCCTTCGGGGACTCCGCCTCTTGCAGGTCGTCGTGTAGAGGTTTTCCCCGCGACTGTGACGTGGAAGTGTCTGTGTCTTAGGTAGCTGTGCAGTATGTTGAGTGCCTGTGTGGGTAGTCCCAGGTGGATGAGTTTGTATAGGAGACCCGCGTGCCAGGTCGTTGAGAAGGCCTTTTCAACGTCCACCGATACCGCGACAGTGAATGCGCCCTCCTGGTCGCCCAGGGTGGCCGCCTCCACTACCCGCAGCAGCTGCTGGGGCGTTGAATGCCCAGGACGAAATCCAAACTGGTGGTCTGGGATGGCTTGGATGTCCCCTAGAAGCGGGGACAGGCGGTTAAGGACCATGCTCTCGAGTACCTTAGAAAGGGTCAGGAGGAGGCTGATGGAGCGGTAATTGGATGGGTGCACCGGGTCCTTCCCAGGCTTCAATATGCATATGACCCTGGCCTCCCTCCAATCTCGTGGAAAGTGACCCAGTGACAGACACATATTGAAGGCCCGTGTGAGGAAGAGCACAGCGTTGAATGGGAGGTGGCGGAGCATGAGGGGGGTTAGCCCATCAGGTCCCGCCGCCTTCTTGGGGTTGAGACGCCGGAGTGCGCCTTGGAGTTCGCTAGGGCGTATGACGGGATGTGGGTTCTCGTCCTCTGGGGGTCTCCGAAAGAAACGTCGAACCTCCCGTCGGACTTGGTCGGAGAAGAAATCGTCCTGGGGGTCGTCTCTTGGACGCATGGTCCGCTCTATGTAGTCTGCAAACACATCGGCTTTGGCTTGGGGGTCGTAGGCGAGGCCTCGGGTGCCTTGGAGGGGTGAGGTGTATTGGCCTCTGCGGTTTTTTGAGGATTTTAGGGATTCTCCACAAGTCGCCTTCCTCGACGCGCAACCGGGTAATCGTCTCCTCCCACGCTTGCACTCGGTGCTCGCGCAGTCGGAGAGAGACCTGACGACGAAGTCGCCGTAGGAGCGCTCGATTGTGCGGCGTGCGATGTCGCTGGTATAGTCTCCGTGCCGCCTAGGAGTGGCGGATGAGTAGGGTGAGGTCCAAGGGGAGGACGTCAGGGTGCAAGGGTGCCGGGGATTCCACAGTTAGGTTTCGGGCAGTTCGTGTCACAATGGAGGTGAAGGATGAGACCGCGGCCTCCAGGGTTTGGATGTCTGTAATTCGGGGGTTTGGGGGGATGGAAGTGCGGAGGCAGTTTCTGTCGCCGTCCCAATCTACCACCCAGTTTTTAACCGTGGTGTCGTGGCTGGCAACCCGGGTGTTGATCTCTGCCAACACTGGATTATGGTCAGAATGTAGTGCGTTGATAGTGGTGAGTGTGAGATGAAATGAGAGATGTTTAGTGATCGCGAAGTCGATGACTGTGGCCAGTCCTCCACCTCGCGGTTGGTGAGTGGGTTGCCAGGGACCCTGCACTTGAAGCCGAGGGTCCGCGTTAACCAGGCGAACTATTGCGTTGCCTCGGGCGTCTGCCCGTCGACCGCAGTGCCAGCGAGGGTGCTTGGCATTGAAGTCTCCGGCCAGTATTGCACTGGGATGTAGGTTTAGGATGGATTGGTAGTCATTGGGTAAGAACTGCCCTCTGGGAGGGTGGTACACGGAGACTATTAAGACCTCTTCACCGCTGAGGTCAACCATCGCTGCTGTGGCCTCTAGGGTTTGGAGGGGTGGGAGCTGGACGGGTCTGTGTGTCACGGTTTGCCTCACTAGGATCGCGGTGCCACCTCCTGGGCGGCCCTGGCGATCCGTCCTGTGACAGACGTAGCCCGGTAGGCGGAAGCGGAAGTTTGGTCGAAGATGTGTTTCACAGACTAGAATGACGTCCAGAGCTTGACTTCTGGCAAAATGTAGGAGCTCTCCCTCCTGGCCAGACAGTCCACACGCGTTCCAGAACGCGAATCTAAACGAGGTTCTACACCTAGTTTGATCCGCCAATCCGGGTGCTCGGGACGATGCTGGTCAGTAGGGCGAGCCCCTCCATGGCAACAAGCATTTTGCCAGCCGGGTCGTTGGCAGAGAGGAAGCGGCCAATCAGCTCACAGATCTGCCTTCCGTGGGTCTGCAACAGCTGTTGCAGCCACTTCAGCATCTCCGCGAGGTCAAAGCCGGAGGTAGGGGTTGAAGCTTGTGTGGTGGTGGGGGCGGGAGTTGGGTTTTGAGTTGGGCGGGATGAGGGCTCAGTCCGAGCGGTGGGACGATTCCTGGCAGCCGGCTCCTCTCCGCGGCGCCCTTCCGGAGCCGCCGAAGCAGTTTCCGGCCTCCTGGGAGTCCCACGCTCTCTCGGTGCCTGAGAGGTGTTGGTATGGGTGGCTGGGACTGTCGTACGTGGTCGTTGGCCCTTTCGTGTGGACATCCTCGGGTCACGTGGAGACGGTCGTGCTGCTGTAAGTGCGCCGGGGGAGCGGCCTGATCCTAGAGCTGGTTGTTCTTGTTGATGTGTTGCAGTAGCGGGAGTTTTTTGTTGCTGCTGCGTGGTAGCGGCGGGTGCTTGTTGCTGCTGAGTTCCTGTTGCAGGTTGTGCTGGTTGAACTTGTCTCTGTGGTGGTTGTGGGCGTCGAGCCGCTATTATGGCTTTTCGCTTAGTACACCCGCCGTAACAAGCCACATGATCCCCCTGGCAGTTTGCACAAGTGGGCACATCTGTGATGGATCTTGGGCAGACCTCCTTGGTGTGGCACCCTCCGCAGTGAAGGCAGCGGAGGTTTCTGAAACAGAAGCGACTGGAGTGATTAAACCCTAGACACCTGTGACATTGGACTGCTCTACATTTACCCGGAGGTAACAGAGGGTGGTGACACCGTCTATCTTTGCCTCCGGGTCGTTGGTCCGCTCCACTATAATAAGGAAGAGGAGGATGGGGATTCTGTCTGCTTGGCCATTTGGAGCGGCCTTGGTGAGTTGTTTTACGACTCGAGGGCAGATGCCCTGGCGGAGGAGGTCGTCCTCAATCTCGCTCACCGGTGTGTCCACTGGATGTCCCCGGATTACCCTTCGGATGTCCTTTGTTTTGTCTAGTCCGAATGTAAAGTGGGGGATGTTCTTCTTCCCCAGGATTATAAGGAGCGCTGATAATCCTCCAGAGCTTTCGCCAGGAAGACATAACGACTCCTCCGCTTCGTCACCGAGTACGACACCGCGAGCGATGGCATGACCTCCCTAAGGAAGCCTGTCACGCCCCGGAAGTCGTCCACAATGATTGGCGGAAGGTGTCGCCTGCTCTGTCCCTGCTGACTGGGGGGCCTGTTCTCGCCTCCCACGATTATATCGGACTTGCTGCCATCCAGCCCCGTCTTCCCTCTCCGTGGAGATCTCGGACGAGCTGGCTTCCTCAGCATCCATTATGGAGTGGTCCATGACCTCAATCATGGAGGTTGTAGAGTTACTTGCAGCATTGCCTTCAACGCTGGGACCCGCCTGGGCGGGTGTCGAATTTTGCCTGTCTCGGGAAATATTTTCGCGAGAAGCGTCCTGGATGGGTGCTGTGCTAGCTGTTGCCAGACGTTTGTTCTGGCCATCATCGCCCTGCGGGCTTAATGGGCGAGAACGATTGGTCTTCTGAGTAGGCCGAGTCGAGCTCGAGCCTTATCTGGGAGGAGCACCAGAGCTGGTGCTTGGGGTGGGTGCATCCATTTGCACTGGTTGGGGCCTGCTTGTTGGTTGGGAGCGGTGGGTATTGGAAGGCATTAAGCGTGGGCACGATTCACTGCACCCGAGGGTGCAGCGAAGCTTAAAAACGACTGGCTGTACCTCTTACCTCCAGTAACGGGTGCTATACAGCGTGCCCAATAGCGGGCTGGACACCTGTGTGCGCCTAAAACCGCCCGGAGGGCGTTGGCTGTGGCCTTATTGGTCGCCCGTTGCCGGTATAATGTAGATGAACTGACCGCTGGATGTGTTAATAAATACAATTTGCGTGTGCGTGCCTGTTGTGGCGCTGTTGCTGGCTGTCGACTGAAGCGTCGGACATCAGGTGGGGGTGAGATGTTGATGCTTCTGAATCTGCATGCGTTATGCCTGCTGTGTTGAGTGCGTCGGCTGCTTGCGTGCGGAACGAAACTGCCGTCTGCTGCTCTTCTGCTGCAATATGCGTATCTGCGTATGTTGCGTGCGTGATGCCTGCTGAAACTGATTGCCCTTTGCCCTTTTCAGGTTCAATTTAAATGTGTCTCAGGGGAGGGGGCGTGGCTAACCGAGAGGGCCAATGGCGTCTCTCGGCAGACGGAATGAGGGCAGGCGACGTACTTCTCTGGGATCATAATTTCTCCCAGTTGATTAGGGTGGTTTGGAATTTTGTCGTACAATGAAGGGTCCTCGTTCTGATGAGGTCGACAATGTACGGGATACCGGAATGTTCATGAAGGATGTGGGCGGGAAATCTCCAGCCGGTACCGTAGATCATCCGTAGTGCCCGGTTCTGCAGCGTCTGTACCCTGAGGAGCACGTAGTTAGCTACGGTCCCCCAGATCTCGCAGCCGTACAGAACCAGAGGCGGAATGATCGCCCAGTACAGCTGAAGCTTAAGGGTATGGGGCATGCTCTGTGAGCTGAGCATGGGGTAAAGCTGCCTGAGAACAGCGTGCCCTAGGTTCACCTTGCCGCTGACATGCGGAGTGAAAGTCAGCCGTCGGTCCAGCGTCACTCCGAGGTACTTTACCGTGTTCACCCAAGGGATCCTACGGTGCCGTAAAACAAAGTTCTGCTGAAGCCGATTTCTAATGGTTTTCGCCAGGAGAATCGCAGAGCTTTTCTCCGGGCTAATGGCCATTCGCCATTTCTCACTCCACCTGCCAATGGCATGGAGGTGGGCTTGGATTTGCCGAAAGCTATATCTGGTGTTCCGGTTCACAGCGAAGATCATGAGATCGTCCGCATACTGACAGGTGTGTGTGCTGGGGTGGGTGGGGATGTCGGCCATGTAAGCTTCAAAGAGCGCCGGAGACAGCACGCTACCTTCCGGCACTCCCGCGCCAATGGGCCGCTCTGTAGAAAGTGCCCCCTCCACCTTTACTCGGAAGCTTCGATTCTGAAGAAAGGAAGCTACCAAGGAAATGTATGGAGAGGGATTTTCATGCTCTATGAGTTTATAGATGAGCTCGTCATGCCACGTAGTGGCGAAGCCCTTGTCCACGTCCAGCAATACCGGTACCGTTTTAGATCTCTCCTGGAAAGCCAGGGAGGCCTTCTCGGCCACACGCAGTAATTGCACGGTCGTGGAGTGTCCAGGGCGAAAACCAAATGGATGCTCGGGTAGGAGGCCTCTTTCCTCAAGGTGAGGTCCGAGGCGGGCAAGGAGCAGTCTCTCGAATACTTTCGAGATGGCTAGCAGGAGGCTGATGGAACGGTAGCTGGCCGGGAAAACCGGGTTCTTCCCCGGCTTTAGAACGCATACCATACGGGCCTCCTTCCACGTAGCGGGAAAGTGGCGCATATGTAAGCATGCGTTATAAATCCGGGTCAAATGAAGCACGGCTTTTCGGGGAAGGTGCTGGAGCATTTCCGCTGTTACACGGTCCTGGTGGTTTTTAAGGAATGGATTTGGGTGGCTATCTCCTATGGGGTAGCTATAGGGACGTGAAACTCCTCGTCGTTTGCGGGCGGGGCCTCTAGGAAGCCCTCTACCGCCCGCTCGACGAGTTCAGTTTGGTCTTCGTCCTGGGGCTCTTCTCTGGGCTGGAATTGATTTTTCAGGTAGTCTGCAAATGCATCTGCTTTATCCCGGGGCTCGAAGGCAAGATGGCCCCGGGTGCCATGGATAGGATGCCGGTATTCCAGTCTGTCTTTCCGCAGGCCACGGACTATTCGCCAAGGTTTCCTCTCGTGGAGGTTAACATGCCTTAACGTATGCTCCCACGCCTCTCTACGGTGTGCTCTAAGGAGACGACGGGCCAGGGGTTTGAACCTTTGGTGTATGTCTCCTATCCTGGGATGGCGAAATCTCTGCCATAACTTTCTGACAGCATTGTTTGCTTTAATCAGCTGCCGTAGGTGTGTAGGAAGAACGGAAGGTTGAGGTGTTTCGAAGGGTGTGAGCACGGACCGCATTTAGGACTATGGTTGAGAACTGGGCGGCCGCCGCCTCGAGAGCCTCTATCGAGTCTATTCGAGGGTTAGCGTCCACAGAGTTCTGGAGGGATTGCACAGCAGCATCCCAGTCGACTTCGTCTATCCAGTCTGGTGTGATCAGAGATGTAAGTGAAACGTCGGAGTCGACCACAACTGGGTTGTGGTCGGAGTCCAGCGCGTTCACAACCGAGAGGTCCAGATGGAATGGAATGTTTTTGGTGACCATGAAATCAATGACGTCCGCCCTGCCGCGGGGCGGGAAGTGCGTTGGACCTCTCGGACCGTGCGCGAAAAGGGCCGGGTCTCCGTTGATGAGGCGGTAGAGTCCGCGGCCCTTTCTGTTCTGGGTGCGGCTGTTCCAGTGGGGAGTTGTGGTCGGAGTCCAGCGCGTTCACAACCGAGAGGTCCAGATGGAATGGAATGTTTTTGGTGACCAGGAAATCAATGACGTCCGCCCTGCCGCGTGGCGGGAAGTGCGTTGGACCTCTCGGACCGTGCGCGAAAAGGGCCGGGTCTCCGCTGATGAGGCGGTAGAGTCCGTGGCCCTTTCTGTTCTGGGTGCGGCTGCTCCAGTGGGGATGCTTCGCGTTGAAGTCGCCTGCGATGCAAACTCTGTGGTCGAGGTTGAGGAGTGCCTTCAGGTCCGCTTCATAGAAGAGGCCGCTACTAGCACTATTTCCGACCCCCCTAAGGAGATCCTTATGGCGGTCGCTTCCAAGTGCTGTAGCGGAGGAATGGTGATAGGAGTGTGGGTAAGGTGATTTTTAATAGATATAGCCGTACCACCGCCCTGTCGGCCGGGTCGATCCGTCCGATGGGCGACGTAACTTGGCAGATGGAATGGAATACCAGCGTGCAGATGTGTCTCGCAGACCATTAGGATATCAATCCCGTGATCATCTATAAACTCTAAGACGCCCGGCCGCTGTTCCCGGACACCGTTTGCGTTCCAGAACGCAACTCGCAAAGATCTACGGGTTCTAAGCGCCGCCATTACGAGCTGGAGTCAGGGAAGAGTAGTCGGGCCGTCTCATACATGATGGTGACCTTCTGGAGGGCGGGGATGTTGGGACTTGCCAGTTGTTCCTTGCAGCGCCGTAATATGGGCAGGGATCGCGATATGAGGTCGGCAAACCAGGCTGAGAGCTCGGAAAACTCGGTCATATCGTCGACAGGCACGGAGAGGTTCTCCCAAGGAGAAGCCACAGCCTGGAGCAGCAGCTTCGCTCTCATTCGTCGAGCCAATAGGAGCTGCTTGCTGCTCTGGAGGGGGAAGCTGCGTAGCCGCTTGGCTGGGCTGGCAGCCCGCGATCAGCGGGGCAGCTGGCTCGGCTGTTGCGGCCGCAGGTTCCGGGGTTGAGTTTGCCGCAGCGGCGGTCTGAGCCACGGGCTTCTTGGGAGGCTTTGCCTGTTTCTTCTTCTTTTCCTGCTTGGGTCTCTGCTCCCTGGGGGGCGCAGAGGGGTGGTGACCTGAGTTTCCGAGCTCTCGGTCTGGTTTGTTGGTACCGCCAGCGTTGCCTCAGCCTGTCGAAGCACTTCTTCGTGCCTCGACATAGCGTTGGCAAAGCTAGTGCCTGGACGCATATTCGCCGGGTTGGTGATGGCTCTGCCCTGCCTTGCCTGGATTAGCTCCAGTTGTTTGGGGCAACCGCCATAGATGCCAATATGGCGCCCCTCACAATTTGCACACTTTATAGCCTCTCTGGGGTGAGGGCAGTCTTTGACGTGGTGTTCAGCTGCACAGCGCAAGCAAGCGGTCTTCCGCTCACACGCATGACTAGAGTGGTGGAAGAACAGGCATTGATAGCACTGCGCTGGCCTCTCTCTGCCGTGGTGTGGCTCGACTCGCACTCTTGTGCTGTTCAGAGTGGTCACTGTGTCAATCTTGGGAATTTCCTCCCCATCTTTCTCTACAATGACCAAAAACAGGGGCATCTTGACTTTGGTGGGCTCAGCACCCTCGGGTCGGGAGGTTTTGGTCAATTGGATGACGGTCCGCGGATTGATTCCGTGTTCCTCCGCCAGGCCAACACGGATGTCCTCAGGGTCGGTGTCAGAATCAAGTCCTCGGATCACTCGTCGGACTAAGTTTGGTTTCTGAAGGGAATATGTGTGAAACTGAATTTCACACTTCCTCAGAACCTCCCTGACCTTCTCGTGATCGTCGGGGTTCTTGGTCCGGATGACGACACTTTTGGGGTAACGGGTGGCCTGGTACTCTTCCGAGAGCGCTGCCCGTAATTCCTTCATGACTTTGACATGGTTGGGAAACGGGTCTGCCACAATTTGCGGTATTCTTCCCGCCCGTTGTGAGCGATGGCTCTCGGGGATGGTGGCTGCTGCAGGGGTGGGGGAGGCGCGTACCTCCGGGTTTGAACCGGATGTCTTTCGGCGCCTGTGGACCACCGCGATGAAGCCGTCGGCATCCGCTGTGCTCTCAGGTACCAGGGTAGACTGGGCCTGGGAGTGAGCGGAGGGAGCAACTGGTGTGGAAGTGGGTTGCGCCACTTCCGAGGTGAGAGGGACCGCAGTCCCTTGGTTTACTAGGCGGGAGGAAGACTTCTTCTTTCCAGAAGTCTTCTTAGTTCTGCCCTTAAGGGCTAAAGCCCGTGGGCCGGGGTTAGGTTTTGAGGAGGAAGAGATTGATGTGCCAGGAATGCTCATTACGTCAGGTATTACCTGTGCGGTGGTACTTGGCTTGTCAAAGTCTTGTGCAGGTGACATCTGTCTCCCCACATAGGACCGGGCGTCTTGCGACGCGCCGGTTGGGGCGAACCCCGGGTCCAAGCCTAAGCCCGGACCCTTGGCTGTGGCCTTGTGAGCCCGCGGTAACGTCAGTGCGTGTGTCGGTCCCAAGTACGTCTGATGTTCGGAGTGCAGCTCAGGAGGCAAGGGAAGTGGAAGCTTCTTCCAGGGCAGGTTGCGGCCGGTCGAGTTGGTGTCAGCCTCAGTAGAGGGGATGGCGCTGTTGGAGAAGCTCGACGAGCTTCCTCCAGGAGGCACACTAGAAGGGGGCCAAAAATACAGTGACGGATCCGCAAGCGAGCCAATAGCACGTGCTCCCACGGGATTTACGAGAGGAGGTTATCTAGTTTACAGGGAGATCCTTCACTTGACCGATCCTTAAGCAAGCCAACAGCTCCTCCATCGATGGGATTTACGAGAGGAGGTTACCTAGTTTACAGGGAGATCCTTCGCTTGACCGATCTGTAAGCAAGCCAACAGCACCTCCATCGATGGGATTTACGAGAGAAAGTTACCCAGTTTACAGGGAGATCCTTCACTTGCCGATCTGTAAGCGAGCCAACAGTATCTTTTCCCGACGGGACGCGGGAACAAACTTAGGGACGTGAAGAAGCTTTCTGTTACCTGGGTGGCCTCTCGTAGGTCCCTTCCGTCGGAAGGAGGTGCAGTTGCCTCGCTTGTGGATCGATCACTGTAATTTACACATAGTTATGTTTTTAAGAGGGATTCTGTTCCTATCTATTCGCTCTGTGGAGCAGTATTGTTGGTGTGACATGTGCTGCTAGAATGTACTTCTCTAGCAGCGTTTCGTTCAATATTCCACCTGCCGGCCTCCCTAATGGAGGTCCTTGCCGAAGACCACAGAGTGATTGTTTTTAATGGAGCCGAGGTTAATGGATTTTAATGGCTTAACTGTCTTCTTTTACATTAATTTTAATCCGTTGACCGCGTTTTAGTTATTTTATAGATGATGATGATGATGATGATGATAACGAGGTTTAAGGGCACTCAACTGCCGAGGTCATTAGCGCCCTTATGATAAAAACTGGGCAATAACCAGTAATAAAACACAGGTAAAATTAGAACTAAGAGGAGTATAAAACCGAAGCAAAAGAACTCTGCAGCCCTGTAAACAGAGCTGGCGATAAAACTCTGGCTAAATCTGAAACATTAAAACTGAAAGATTAAAAACAGTTTATTTAAAAGTTAAACATCCGCTACATTATTAACGGCACACAGCTGCCACACTAGAACTTCAAGATAAAAGAAATTTGTGCTAAAAGTTTAAAAACCCTATCCACTGCTCTTGGATCATCTGTCATGCCCGCGGCAAGAGAGGCCGGCATGCCCAGACATGATCAAATGTATGCCACTCTAGCAGCACATGACGAACTGACTGTGCCTCCCCACAGAGTGTACAGACAGGAGCAGGTTTGCGCTTAAAAGGGTAGATGTGGGTAAAAATACAGTGACAAAGCCGCAGTCGAACTAATACTACTTCCACCAGACAGGATAAACGAAAGTAGGTTACCCAGTTGATAGGGAGGTCTTCGCTGCCAAATCCGTCAATTCATTTCCTGGCAAGCCAACGTGTCCAGGAATCCATCCGCCCTCCACATTTACACCAGAAGCGTGTAAAATGTGAAAACGTTCTGAATGCGCTGCTCTAAGGATGGTAATTGTACAGCTCACGTATGCTCTGAAGGACACTAAGAGAATCACCAAGAAAAAGACAGCCACCTAATTTTCGATGGCGAATATACAGAACGACTCAGTAAATGGCATTTAGCTCGGCAGAATAAATGGGTGCGCTGCTACGCAAACCATAAATAGAAGTTTCGGTCCCAGTGACAAAGGCACATCCAACAGTCGGTATATATATAAATATGGCCACTGCATTTTGATAAAAATTCTGAAAAGACAACTACGAATACCATAAACAAACGTAGCAGATTGCCCGAAAATCATCATACTGAGGTCGACATGGGAAGTAGCACGTAACCAAGGAGGATACTACCACTCTCCCTTGGTACAGAGCTTAGGCATGTCAATATGGTGCTACCGAAGAAGCTCACGGAAACAAAAACCTGCTGACCTGGGACTCAGACTGGTGGCAAAAACGCATGAACAGTTGAATGCCTATGCATGCACTTAAGACCACAACCATAATTATAGAGCAGGACATCACGCCGACATCGCAGAGGGAGTTCTGCCGATTCGGCGTAGAGACTAACAACTGGGCTAGTTGGAAAAGGTCCAACGACCACACGGATATCCTGCTTATGGACTGTGTCTAATATTCTGAGTACAGATGGTCGCGCTGAAGAATAAACAATGCAGCCATAGTTCAACTTCGATCGGGCAGGATAAAGACGAAGCAACACTGTCCGTTTCCCGCCCCAAGATTGGCCACTTAGTATCCGTAAAATATTTAGAAAACGGTCACATCGCGCTTTCAGCTGTGCTATGTGTAGTGACCAACAAAGTTTCCGATCGAAGATCAATCCAAGAAATCTCGCCTCATCTGCGAAGGGAAGTAAATATGGCCTGAGTCGAAGAGACGGCGGGTATCGCCACCTACAACCACATGTTACATGCTTATCCGAACATCATTTAACAGAACAGGAATTCATGCCAATTTCACTGAATGGGTACTCTTTAGGAGCAGCATGTTCAAGGAAAAATGAAAAAAAAAAAAAGAAAAAAAAAGGAGGGGTTTGCATATTTGTAAGACATAATGTACCGTATAAAATCATTAATCTAAACAAGTTTTGTTTTGACCTAGACATAGAGATGTGCACAGTTCAACTAAACATAGATCAAGTAAATTTTGCAATTATAGCTCTATATCGGTCCCCACCAGGTAGCTATGAGGTATCCAAAAAACAGTTAGATGATTCCTTGAAGTTTATATTGGAACCGAAATGAGAAATGATAATTTGTGGTGACATTAATATCGATTATCTTACACCTAGTCTCCGAAAGGACCAACTCAATTCTATATTTTTTACATACCACATGTCACATTTTCCTACAAGAATTTAGGGTAGCTCCTCTACAGCAATAGATAACATATTCATAAATATAGATAGAATTAAAACTTCAATAACCTTACCATTTGCAAATGGCCTTTCAGATCATGAGGCACATATATGCTCATTAAAGAGATTAACCTAAAGTTAAAACCAAACTATAAATATTGTAGAACATGAAAAGTAAATTAAACCACCCTCACATTGTTTAAGCATGCCCTTCAACAAGAATCATGGACTGAAATTTATGAAATAAATGGAGCAAATGACAAGTTTCCTACAACATTTCAACTCTCACTTTGTAACATCCTTTCCAGTCAAATATCGTAAAATACATAATCAGAAGGAAAATAACACCTGGATTACAACAGGCATTAAAACTTCTTGCAAACGTAAGCGAAAATTATACCAAAAACTGAAACATAATAAGACCCCAAACTTAGAAGGTCATTACAAAAAGTATTGTAAAATTCTAAAAGAAACAATAAAAGGTGCTATAATATTGCATTATAATAAGGAGATATCCAATTCTGATAATAAAATAAAAACTATCTGGAATATAATAAAAAGAGAAACAGGTAATGGATCTCAAGAAAGCTCCTCAATTGCACTGAATTCCGGTAATCAAAAAATTGATGATCCTTAAAAGTTTGCAGATATTTTTAACATTTTTTTTTAAATGTAACAGACAAATTAAACATAAATTATGAATGCAAAGCATCAGCATTAAACTTCTTTCGTGAACAGAGTCCCTGAATTTAAAGTAAAAATGACTACACCGTTTGAAATAAAAAATATAATAAATTTGCTCAAGACCAAAAATTCCTCTGGATATGATGATATATCAAGTAAAATCCTAAAAGCAAGTTCTGACCTAATAAGTATTCCCCTTAGCTATTTATGTCGAATCACTAAAGAGTGGAATATTTCCTGACAGAATGAAGGACTCTATTGTCAAACCACTTTTTAAAAAAGTTAACAAGGTAATATCTCAAATTATAGACCTATATCTCTCTTGTCTGTTTTCTCAAAAAGGTTTGAGAAAGTAATGTTCATTAGGCTTTATTATTACTTAGAAAAGAACAACTTACTTGCCAAAGAACAGTTCGGCTATAGAAAAGGAGTAGCGACAGATAATGCAACCTACAAGCTCACGCATAAAGTGTTAACAGCATTAAATGAAAAGGAACATGTCGGTGAAATCTTCTGTGACCTAGCGAAAGCTTTTGACTGTGTGAAACATGAGATTCTGATAGCAAAACTAAATTTCTATGGAATAAAGAATAACATATTAGATTGGTTCATTTCATATATAGAGAAGAGAAAGCAAAGGATTGAAATTAAAAATCCAATAGGTATCAAAATAGCGCCTCTGAATGAAAATCAGTAAAACATGGGTTCCCCAGGGATCAATCTTAGGACTTCTCTTGTTCTTGATTTACATAAATGACCTCCCATTATACATAAACAGTATTGCAAATATTTATTTATTCGCAGATGACACTAGTGTTCTAGTAAACTGTAAAGATTTGAATGACTGTGTAGTAAAATTAAACTATGTTCTAAATTGTATGTCAAATTTGTTCATAGCAAACAAACTCTCAGTAAACCTTGAAAAAACAAAAACAATTAAATTTAACTACTCGCTTACCACAAACACACATAAAAATAGGAATTAATGATACATTGTTAGAATAGCTGAATGAAGTCAAATTTCTTGGCCTTCAGGTAGATAAGCATTTGGACTGGAAGTCACATATTAGCTACATCACACCTAAACTTAGCTCAGCATGTTATGCTCTCCAAGCACTGGTTAATTTTCGCTCAATCGATACACTTAAATTGGTGTATTTTGTCTACTTTAACTCCATCATCGAGTATGGAATAATATTCTGGGGTAATTCAGTGGATAGTAAATGCATATTCCGGATACAGAAGAAAGCTATACGAATAATATGTAATGCTTATAGCAGACAGTCATGCAAAGAACTATTTAAAAAATTGGGTATAGTCACCTCACCTTGTGTTTATATATTATCCATTTTAAAATTCTATGCACTTAATCGACATAGTTTTATAACAAACATGGAAATTCATAACATTAATATTAGACAAAAGGGATATATTCATCATCCCAATGCCAATCTTCGTTGCTTTCAGAAAGTTGTATATTATGAAACAATCAAGATATTTAATGCTCTCTCCAGTAATCTCAAAGAAAATGTTGGAAATTTCAAGGCTTTTAAGACCTCTCTTAAGGAGTACCTTTGCAATAAATCATTTCACTCTGTAGATGAATATTTAAGTGACAAATCTGTCTGACAATACTGTCAACAATTATTGTATTTATAAGTATTATAATGTATTGCATTTTGTGTATATTAGGGTGTGTGTTTTATATTCAAATTAAACTGATGTATAATTTGCGTTGCACGAATGTGTCAAATGAGTTTTTAGTATTTAGCAATGTATTGTAATTTGTTGACATTTATGAAGAGTACATAATACAAAAGTCATATTTATGTTTTATATAATTACTAGTAGTAACCTATTGTGTCAATAATTAAAAGGCTATTATCTGATATTACATTAGTGATACATATGATGGAATTATATTTATACATTTTAATACTAATTTTGATACTATTTGTTTTTATGTGATTGCAAAAATAAAAATAATATATATATATATATATATATTAAAAAAAAAGGAAGTTCACGTGCTTTTATAGAGCATATTAAGTATAGTAGAGGCCTCAAATACAAATTGTGTGATTATATGTCTATTCTGCTGTTTTTGTAACCCAAGCTGTTCAGTGGTTTCCTGCCCTAAACGAGCCTACAGAATGATTTCTAATCTAATCTAACCTACGTTGCCAGAAGTGAACGCAGACTGTCTTTTCAGCGGAGAAACGAAAGCCGTGTTTCGAGCTCCAATCATAAAGATTGTACAAACACCGCTGGAAACGACGTTCCATAAACGTGTACTTTGAGGGTTTCTGTCGTTCCGTGTATATACAACTGCGGTCACAGTAGTGGGATAAAAATAATTCTAAAAAACAAGTACGGATTCTAGAAACAGGCATCGCAGATTTTGCGTAAACTTTAATCCCGAGATCTACATGGGATCTAGCACGTAACCAAGGGGAGGCGTGCACACACACACACACACACACACACACACACACACACACACACTCTCTCTCTCTCTCTCTCTCTCTCTCTCTCTCTCTCTCTCTCTATTGGAAATGATGCCAGGCAGTGCAATATCGTGTTTCTGAAGCAGCTCGCGGCAACGAAAACCTGCACGCCTAGGACTTAGCGACAAGTTTCCGTATCGTTCGTTCAGTACGGTATTGAAAAGGGGGTAAATATTGATTAAATGTAAATGGCGTTTTATTTATGGATGCTCTTTAACTGCTGTGGTTCTCAGCGCCCCGTTCTATACTGGACGTGAAAGACCGCTTAATTTTGCTCACAGGCCTCTCTATCAGGCTTGAAGTTCTTTTTCGTAAATTTACGACACGGGACCAACGGCTTTACTTCCCTTCCGAAGGAAGCCATGCTAAGGATTTTTACGCCCGAAAAAAGCCATCGTCCTCCGCCGGGTTTGAACCCACAACCTTGGGTATATGAAGTCAGCATGGTAACCATTAAACCACGGAAGGCGATAAAATGTTGGTTGCGAAGGTAAGCTATTAACCCCACAGCCATAATTACCTAGCAATGTTTCACACCGACATTGCAGAGGGGGTTCTGCCGATTCGGCATAGAGGGTAAAGCCCAATACAGCCAAACGCATTCCCTCATTATGGACTGTGTCTAATCTTCGCAGCACAGATGGTCGTGCTGAAGAATACCCAATGCATAAATTGGGACGAACCAGCGCGTGATAAACACGGAGTAGCACTGTCCGATCTCCTCAAGATTTGCCACTTAGTATCCGTAAAATATTCAGAGAACGCGCTTTAAGCTGTGCTAATGTGGTGATCCGCATAGCTTCCGATCGAATATCTTGCCCAGGAATCTCGCCTGTTCTGCGAAGGGAAGTAAATCTGGTCTGAGACGAAGCGAAGGCGCCATTCCCCACCTGCGACGCCAGAAGTTAACGCAGAACGGGGGCCATTTTTCGAGCTCTAATCATAGAGGATGTCCAAAACCCCACTGCAGACGGCGTTCCAAAAACAGCGTACGCTGAGAAGTAGAAAATATGGCAATGCCGTTTACATTAAGATATAGAATTAATTGCAATAGCAAAATGCGTTACGTTCAGAACCGATCCCTTTGCCACGCCCTTCTCTTGAATAAAATATTTAGGAGAAAAAACAACAAAAAACCAGAGCCAACCTTTACTCGAAAAACGTGGTCTTACATAAGCTCCTGAATGAGCAACGGTAGGCATCCAGGCATATTTCTGCTCAACAAAGCGTATCATAGGCCTTTTCGAGGTCAAAAATATTCCCAAGGATTGGCTGTTCTTAAGAAACCCACCCATGATCTGCGATTATAGCAAGAAAAGGTGGTCAGTTGATGAACGACTTCGTCGAAAACCACTCTGATGATGATAATAATGGTGTTAAAGGACGCTCAAATGCCAAGGTCATTAGCGCCTTTATAATAAAAACATGGCAATAGGCAGTAAGAAAACACCATTGCAAAACATCAAACACAGATAAAAGTAGAGCTAAAAGCGAAGTAAAATAGCTACGCAGCCCTGTAACCAGAGCAGGCTATAAAACTCCATCTAAAACCAACAATTTAAAACTAAAAGAGCTAGCTCTGGGTTAAAAAATCTGCTATCACACAAAATCCTCAAGGTAAAAGAAACTTTTGATAAAAATTGAAAAACCCTGTCCACTGCTCTTGGGTCATTTGCCAGGACCTCGGCAAGAGAGGCCGGCATGCCCATAGATGACCGAATGTGTGCCAGGTGACCACACTCCAGCAACACATGATGAACTGTCTGTGCCTCCCCACACAGCGCACAGACAGGAGCAGATTCGCGTTTAAAAAGGCAACTTGAGTAAAAATACAGTGGCCAATTCTTAGCCGAGCTAGTACTACTTCCTTCCGGCGCGATAAACGAGAGGAGGTTACCCAGTTGACAGGGAGGTCCTTCACCTCTCGCAGCTTATTACCACGGACAGCCGACCACTCCGCATGCCAAGTCGAAAAAACGGCTCTCCGTACAGCCACTCTAAAATCTTCTGCTGTTGAATTGGTAATGGTAACACTGGGCACTGTGGCTGCCGATTTCGCTACCAAATCCGCCGTGTCATTCCCTGGCAAGCCAACTTGTCCAGGAATCCATGCGCACTCCACATTAAAACCAGAAGCGTGCAAAATGTGGAGAACGTCCTGGATGCGCTGCACCAAAGGAAGGTAATTGTACAGCTCACGAGTGCTCTGAAGGGCACTAAGGGAATCACTAAGAATAAGGCAGTCACCTAATTTTTGACCCTGAATTTACAGAACGGCTTGATAAATAGCATATAGCTCGGCAGAATATATACATGTGCTGCTAGGCAAACCGTAAGTAGAAGTTGCGGTGACAGTGACAAAAGCACATCCAACACCGTCGGGGCTCTTACTGCCATCGGTGTAAATACAAATACAGCCACTGTATTTGGATAAAAATTCTAAAAAACGACGAATACTATCAACAAGCATAACAGATTTCCCGTAAAGCGTCAGAGTGGTGAGGGAGTCAGTAGATCAAAATTCCCACCCATGTGTAGGCTGTGCGTGGAGACCCCTGTCGGTGAAAAGGAATATCCTGTGTGGTTGAGGGTTGCGTACCTGAGCCTGGGCTTCTGTCTTTCAGTAACTGGGGAGGGCGCGCAACTTAATACACCACTTTGGTTTCTGCTTTGCCTAAACGGGAGGCTAGGGATTAACCCACTCCTAGTCAATCGGCCAGGACTAGGTATTATACCGAACTCCAGGGTGAGTGGGACGGCGAGCCCGCTATATCCCCGGTGTAGCCCTGTCACCCCATTGGGTGACCCCTTGTTGGGCTCCGTGGTGGGTGGGGAGCACGGGGGGATGAATTTATACAATTTTTATGGCACCAAAACTCAAAGCCGTGATTTCAAATAAAGACGTTGGAAAAGAAGTAGTCGAGTCATGTGTCCTCGCTACTTGGTTATTCATACGACAGAGGAAGGTAAGAAGTTCTTTACGGTGAGCCCTTTTACTATCCAAAAGTGTCTCGATGCCATTGCTGGTCCGGTCGAGCTCGCAATTGTACACTTTTTGTCGAAGCCAAATCCGCCTCGCAAGCTGCAGGGATACTAAAAGCCACCATGTTAGCCAGCTATCCAGTGAAGGTCGAGGTGCACAAGTTGCTGAACTCCTCACGTGGTGTTGTAACAACCCGCGCGTTGGACGGTTTGTCCATCGAGGAGATCCAAGAAAATCTTGCGACTCAGGGTGTCTCATCTGTTTATCGCGTACAACGCAAGATCAATGTTGAATTCATGCCTACTCGTACCCTGTTTCTTACTTTTGATCGGGTTGACCTCCCTCAAAGGATTAAGGCAGGGTATGAAGCCATCGAAGTTAGGCCTTATATACCCAATCTGCTCAGGTGCTTTAAATGTCAACGTTTTGGTCACACTAGTGAGTTGTGTACCGGCAAGTCCACCTGCGCCCACTGCGGTGACATCTCCCACGATGTGGCTTGTGCTTCAGCTCCAACGTGTGTGAACTGTAACGGGGAACACCCATCTAGTTCCCGAGACTGCCCCCGTTTTGCAGAGGAACGAGCGATCCAGAATATACGGGTGAAAGAGAAGGTGTCCTTCTTGGAAGCCCGGAAGCTCCTGCGACTCCGCCAACCCACTGTCCCGAGGTGAGGTACCTATAGCTCAGTTGCAGCTAAACCAGTACCGCGTCGGGAAATCGCAACACAGACCGGCGATATGAACGGGGCTACTATTGCGGAAAAAAGTTATTTTAGCCCAAGCGCTGCCAAAGTCTTCGACACCTATGTCCAAGTGGGCATTAACATCTGCCAAATCTGCCAGCTTACAGAGCAGTCCTGCACAAAGAGGGAGTCAAGATGGCTCGGGACCCCGGGTGCGCCTAACCCCTACCTTCCGTAGTAGGCCCCTGGGGGGGGGGGGAAGAAAAAAAAAAGAAAAAAGAAAACCACTCTGGATGTTAATCAGAAGGTTGTGGGATTCTACCACCACACCAACCGTCCATTGATCATGCGTTCCATCACCTTGCATACGCAACTAGTGAGGGAAATAGGATGATACCTGGACGGAAGGTGACGGTGTTTCCAGGTTTCAAAATAGATGTCATCGTGGTCTCCGGCCACTTAACTGGAATGGCGGCATAAACCCAGGCTCGATTATATACCACGAGGAGGATAATCTTACCTTCAGGAGAGGGATGTTCCAACATTTGCACGTGGTTATATGTGGACTTGTGCAAAGTTTCACAAAGATGAAAGTTCATGGTCTAACTCCGCCGTGGTGAAAAGGCGGTTGTAATTTTCAAGGTTGCCAGAGCGGAAGGAAAACCCTTGAGACTTAATTGGAAGAAACTCAGGCAAATAGTTGTCTCAGCTATACACTTGGGCGAAAGCACTGTCGACAATGTTAGCCACGCCTAACGTATCTACTGCAGTGCCTGCAGTTGTCTTTAGACCGGCTATCGGCCTATGGGTAGCTTTTCCGGCTAGACGTCTTAACTTATCCCATATGCAGAGGAAGGTGTATTCGATGAAAAGACAGACCTCTCCATGATATCTTCTTGCCCATCAATTTGTCTCGATTTGTCATGCAGCTTTGTATATTATATCAGATAGTCTAGAGTAGGAGGCCGTTGGAAAACCGTGAGAACACGTGTGCGAGCACGAATGGCATTCCGTCATTTATCTGTCCACCAAGGGACAGGAAATCGACGGGAATGTCCAGTCGGCCGCGGAATAGAAACCTGAGCAGAAGAAATAAATGTCCCCGTGAGGTGTAGGGCCAAAAAATCGATCGAGTCGTGCTCGTTGTAGTGAAAAACGGCGAAACGGGAATAAAGCTTCCATTTGGCTCGTTCTAAGGTCCACCTAGGTAAACGAGTGGAACATGCTTCCTGTGCTAAGAGACAATTAGGAACAGGAATGTGGTGACTAGAATGTAAGTCAGAGATGATATTCCAATGTAAGGAAACTTCCAAACTTAAGAACAGACGGCTACATCTAGGTGAGAAAAATTATTCAAAAATATAGGCTCTCCGGTGTTAAGTAGAAATAGATTAATATAATGCAAGAAATAGGCGATCAGTTAACTTCTCGCACAAAACCCAAGGGGGCCCCCAAAGTGGGTGGTGGGCATTCATGTCACTACCAACAGATGTGTTGGTAACTGGGAGAATAGGTCTTCTAAATCAGTGCGGGAGGGGCCATCAGATGGTAAAAAAATAAATGACGTTTTATTTATGGACGCTCTTTAACTGCTCTGGTTCTCAGCGTCCCATTCTATACTGGGCGTGAAAGACCGCTTAATTTTGCTCAGAGGCCTCTCTATCAGGCTTGAGGTTCTTTTACGTGCCGTAAATCTACGACACGGGACCAACGGCTTTACTTCCCTTCCGAAGGAAGCCATGCTAAGGATTTTTTACGCCCGAAAAAATCCATCGTCCTCCGCCGGGTTTGAACCCGCGACCTTGGGTATATGAAGTTAGTATGGTAACCATTACACCACGGAGGGCGACGCCATCAGATAGAGATACTGCAAATGGTGAAGCTAATGGAATGCAGTTTAATCCTTACAGCAATGTACTGTATATCAGATTTAGCGAAGATATCATCTCTGATAAGAATCATGGTGCCCCCATGTGCAGGCACTCCATCCGCCGGAGATACATCACATCAGATAGAAGAGTACTGCGGGATGGTATGGTTGTCTTGGGGACGGAGCTTGGTCTCTTGCAAGCATACGATCAAAGGTTGATGCTGGTGGAGCAACAAGTCCAGCTCTGGTCGACGTGATCTAATTCCGCGAATATTCCACAGCAAAATAGCCATGGACGATAATATGGGATAAGATTTAAATGGAAAGGCGTTTCTACAAATTCGGCTGTACTGGTCGGGGTTTTTTTTTTTTATTTATTTATTTTCATTTTTTTGCCGTCGGAATTACACTTCTTTCAGGAGCTTTGGCCGTCTGGCAGTGAGGGCAGAATCCTCCTGATCCATCTCTCCACGGGGGAGGCCCCCTGTCCAATAGAGAATTTCGGTTCGAGAATCTCAAAGAAATTAGAGGTGCCAATCTACAAATATGGTGGCCCTCTCTCAGCGGAACCCCATTTGACTGACCTCAGTGTCAGTAACAGTAAGAAACATTCGTCAACCCTAATATGCTACATTCACAGTGAAATGCAAGCGCAAAAGTTTGGACTCCTATTATTTAATGTAAGCATTCACATTGAAACACAATGCAATGCAATGCAAGAGCTTGCAAACTCCAAAATTTATCTTTGCGTTGTGAACTAAGAGGATGAAGTGTGCTTCTTTTCTCTATGCATTACCTATGATATCAATTACAAACGATCGCACTATAAGATTTTACAGGGCCTGCTGTACATGCATGCTTTTTTACTTGGCGGTGCTGCAAAATCTCCAATCTCCCTCAAGAGGCTGTCACAGTCTCCTTGTGAATCCTTCTTTGATTGAATGGATGTAACTGTCATCTGCATATAGATTTATTACTTCTCATAAATCGAAGACACAGAGAGATAATTCTTAGTTCATTAAATGTGTAGCTTTATCACTTACTACAGCAGTCTGTATGCTTGTACTATTTTCGGAATAGAACCATTGTGCAGAATTACCCTATTTTCAATCATTTTATTGACGTCACGGCCACGTGCGTCGGTTGTTAGTATTTAATGTATTTATTTTTTAAAACACTGAATGAATTTTCTTATGTGGTATTGTTGGTTATATTATTTACTTTGTAACTTGCGGAGAACTTGGAAGATATTTGCATGTAAACATGCAGATCTTGAAACCCGTGACTTCTTGCATTGTGCTTACGATTGCATTGTGAATGGTCTTCCCTCGCGCTTGCGCTTATGCTGCATTACGTCTGTGCTTGCATTTCATTGTGAATGTAGTACAAGGGCTGTGCACCGTAACATACAGCAGGTTGAAGACATGGGTTATTGTTGCAGCACTGGTGACAGGGTCATTGTTGTTTATAATCCTGACTTATAACAGATCCATGATGTTCTGGCATAAGGTTGCATCACACAAATCAGCTGAATATATAACTTTTTTACCAAATGGCTATTTTATTTGTTTAATTTCAATTATACGCTTAGAAAAATATTAATAATCTTAAATAGTTATATTTGATTGCAATTTTAATATAATGTCAATCAGAAATTAAGCTAATGGAAAAAAGCTTTTTCTCAGGACAGTAAGGAAATTATTTGGATTAATTATAGAAATTAGAGATTAATGGAAAAAATCTTATGTATTTTATTCACATGACCTTCTCTACCTGTTCTACAAACTATTCTTACAAAATTCTTATACTATCTTGCTTAGAAACAGTCACAAAAGTCGTGTTGTCATGTGTTTCCTAATAAGCAGAATGGAAATAAGGAAATACAGAATGCTTATGTATTAGCCTAATCTTTTGAAATCTATCGTTATATGAAACAAATAAAATTCAGTTGTCTTTGCAAGACTAGGAGGAAAATCAAACAGTATGAAACAAAAGATGATTTCCTGTTTGAGAAAGGTTAACTAAATGAAAATGAAATAGTAAGGATTATCTTGGAAATGGTTAGCTCTACAAAAAAAGAAAATGTATATTATATGAATTGTGTGTTTTAATAAGATCCACAATTTTTATGGAACATGTTTTTCTCTATCTCTTATGGTTTGTCACTTAAACAAAATTCATCCTGGATGAAGAGGTCACTCCCATAAAATTTTCAATATACTTTTGTTTGCCATGGAAGTATGTTAAGCATGTAACTATTTGTCTATCCCCTTCCACAAGTTGTGTGTCAGATATGATTTACCTCAATTAACATCATACAAAAGCTCCCCAATATCTCCACAGTGATGTATGCGACAAGATTCAGCTCTAACCTTGTGAGAAAAGTTCAAATTACTCATTCCCATCTGCTTTTTGGCAGACCACAGTGCGAGACAGTTCTTCAATCTACCTGGAATTTCACTGAGGGACAAGTTGTCTTTAGCTTTACTGCGTAGCTGCAAAGGGTAGGCAAAAGTGGGCTTTATTTTGGCTTGCGCAAAATAATATTGTGAGGTTTAATATCTTTTAGTAAAGTCTAAATTCTTATTATTTTGAAAAAAGCCCACTTTGCTAGTCAATAAAATCAGGCTTTTTTTGATTGCCAGGTTTAGCTTTCAAGACGTGGAACTTAAAAACTGTAGCTTACAAATGTAATATTTATTGTAAGCAAGACCTTTAATGGCTGCTAGTTAAAAGATCTCAAGTTAATAAATTGTGAAACTCTGGTAGTGTTTCTTGGCAGTTTCCTGGAATCTTTCTCTCTAAGCCTTTAAGGAAACTGTTGTCTTTTATTACAATTCACTCTGGGTTTTTGTATATTATACATTTACCTAGGATAATGACAGTATATATGATACTTTAATAAATATCCTAAGAGCCATTTTCGAGAAAATAAAAAATTTTGAAAAATGTTTTATGTAAAGGATAAATGAGTGTAAGGAGATTTTCTTGAAAATGTTGATATTACATCTATAGAAGATACTGAACTTAAATACCAAGTTTCTTGTTTAACTTCCCAATTTTGATATCACATCCATAGAAGATACTGAACTTAAATACCAAGTTTCTTGTTTAACTTCCCAATTTTGATATCACATCTATAGAAGATACTGAACTTAAATACCAAGTTTCTTGTTTAACTTCCCAATTTTGATATCACATCTATAGAAGATACTGAACTTAAATACCAAGTTTCTTGTTTAACTTCCCAATTTTGATATCACATCTATAGAAGATACTGAACTTAAATACCAAGTTTCTTGTTTAACTTCCCAATTTTGAGCTATGCTACCCAACACACACATGCATGCAGACATTTTTCTATAAATGCTCTTCTTTTTTATTCAGAGGTCTCACATGCATTTTTGGTGAAATTTCGGTGTCAGTTTTTTGGGTGTATACAGTAACTTCTGTATCTACTAAATATATTGTACCAATGTGCTAGAGTAAAAATATATGACATTCATATGAATTTTTGTACATATTGTGCAACAAAACAATAGCTTGTTCTTGTATTTACTTCATTTTAACTGATATAAACATTAGCAGAAATGGTCTTATGCAATAGCAACTGAATAGACTAGGCTAAATAAGCAGTCATATATTTGAATACCTGATCACTAGATGATGAATTGCCAATATCTTTGCATAGTCTGGGGTAAATTCAAATAAAGATTGACTATGACTTCCCATTTCAAAATAGTATAACTATTGAAATGAATATCTAGCAATACTTTGGAAATAGGTAATCACACAAAAAAATACATGTGAAGTAGATTATGTGCTTTAATGAATTCTACATTTTTGTGGAGTAACATTTCCTTTATCTCTTAGAGTTTACCAGTTACACAGGTCATTTAGATTTCACAAGCTATACCTAGGAAATTCAAGATATATGTATTATCAGTTGTCATAGAAAATATATTACAGCACATGGTATTTTAATCAAAATTGATGAGCCATTTTAGAGAAAAACAAACTTTTTAAAAAAGGTTCCATGTAGAGGTTGCTTTTGCTTGGAGGGATTTTCTTGTAACCCTTGGAAGTTGAACGGAAAATTTGGTGCTTAATAGAAATTTTAATTTGAATTGTGTTTACATACATGCACTGGGACCCTTTTCTAAAACTACTTTATTTTAGTTTATCCAAAGGTCCTCAAGACATGAATTTTTATAAAACTCATGTCAATTTTTTTATCTGTATTTAACTTTTGCACCTAATTTTTATGTCTTAGAGAAACTAATGTACCACACATTTTTTATATTTTATGATGAATTACTTAGTTAAGTGTTCTACAGTTCCAATCCCAAACTGAAATTAAGAGCTATGTTTTGCATTACACTAGCAAGAACTAATAAGAAAGTGAAATACTCTTTGGAAAATGCTTTACTCAAATATCCTTTTAGTAATTTGTTTTTTTCACACAAGCCCTGTGTCAGACAGGAGTTAGATAGGTAGATTTCTGCAGTGTTTTTTTTTTTTTTTGTAGTGTTTAACACCCGCTTTAACTACTTATGGCACCGCAGGTGGTGACATTGATGATACATGAATGAAGACGGAGCACCGGTGGAATGCAATGGCAGGGGAGACTGGAGAACCCAGAGAAAACCTGCCCCAGCGCTGCTTTGTCCACCACAAATCTCACATGAGGTCGCTTGGGATCAAACCCGGGCAGTCTAGGTGAGAGTCAAGTTGTCTAACCACTCAGCCACAGCACGGCCCCTGCAGTGGTAACCTCCATGCAGACCTGGTGTTATGTGGCTGTGTATGTATTCATTACTTGATGCAAGTTCAGTCATTGTAACAGAAATAGACTCAGAGGGGTTCTTTGCTATTTCACTTCACACTACACGTCTATGTTTATTTCTTGGTAGTGTTTATCGCCCGCTTTAACTAACTTATGGCACCGCAGGCAGTGACACTGATGATACATGTATGATGATGGAGCTCCGGTGGAATGTGATGGTGGGGGAAACCGGAGTACCCAGAAATGAAAAAAGAAAAAAAAAAGAAATGGCCTGTTATTTATGGACGTTCTTTAACTGCTTTGGTTCTCAGCGTCCCATTCTATACAGGGCGTGAAAGATCGCTTAATTTTGCTCAGAGGCCTCTCTTATCAGGCTTGAGGTTCTTTTATGTGCCGTAAATCTACGACACAGGACCCACAGCTTTACTTCCCTTCCGAAGGAAGCCATGCTAAGGATTTTTACGCCCGAAAAAATCCATCGTCCTCTGCCGGGTTTGAACCCGTGACCTTGGGTATATGAAGTTAGCATGGTAACCATTACACCACGGAGGGCGACTGGAGTACCCGGAGAAAACCCGCTCCAGTGCCGCTTTGTCCACCACAAATCCCACATGCGGTCGCTTAGGATTGAACCCAAGCCGTCTAGGTGAGAGGCGAGTGGTCTAACCACTCGGCCATGGTGCGGCCTATATATGTTTATTGGGGCTTACTGAGAACCCATTATACACAAAATGTGGGATGGACATTGAGATCTACCAGCAAATCTTATGTGAATTTGTGGAATTTCCTGCACACAAGTACACAACCATGGGCTTGTTCCTTTTGAAGCCCAGAGACATAAGAAGGGCAGATATCAAGGACATGGTCCAATTTGAGGGCACCACTGGACTTGGGTGAAGGCCAGCAAGAGCCTATGTAGAGGGCCTTGACAGAGGCCACTTAAATATCATTGTCATCATCCCTGTGTTCAAAAATGTCACTTACATGGCACTATGAGACCAATGAATCAAATTATGTCTTTTCAAATGTGATGAACGAGTAAAGCTCTTATCACAAGTTTTACATTTATGAGGCTTTTTACCCTCATGAATCCAACCATGCATTTTCAAATGTGACAAACGAGTAAAGCTCTTATTACAAGTTTTACATTTGTGAGGCTTTTTACCCTCATGAATCAAACTATGCATTTTCAAATGTGACAATTGAGCAAAGCTCTTACCACAAGTCCTACATTGGTGTGGTTTCTTATCCTCATGAATCAAATTATGTGTTTTCAAACTTGACAAACGAGTAAAGCTCTTATCACAAATTTTGCATTGGTGTGGTTTCTTGACTTCATGAATCAAATTATGTGATTTCAAATATGACAGCAGAGTAAAGCTCTTATCACAAGTTTTACATTGGTGCGGTTTCTTACCCTCGTGAATCAAATTATGTGTTTTCAAACCTGACAAACGAGTAAAGGTCTTTTCACAAGTTTTACACTGGTGTGGTTTCTTGACTTCATGAATAAAATTATGTGTTTTCAAACTTGACAACAGAGTAAAGTTCTTATCACAAATGACACACTGGTGTGGCCTTTTGGCCTCTTGTGGAAAATTCCCTTGTTTCAAATATAAAGTCCTGCTACACATTTCTGCCCCATCACTACATTTACTAGATTGTTTGGAGTCAGAATGTTTTTCTCCAGTTGGTATTTCTCTGATATCACTTTCCTTACTTTCATATTCAAGATGATCCTTTCCATCATTGAAGCTTCTGACTCTTCCTGATACTTCTGTTGAAGGCAGTGGTGATGTGCTTTTTACTTCACCAGAGACAGCTTTTGAGCATAATCTGAAATGTTATACAATAATCAGAAAATTAAATATGACAACAGAATCTGTATTTGCTATTAACAGGTAGATACTCAGAATGAAGTGACATTTAGTCAATTGTACTAATAAACTCTTCATTTGAAGCAATTTTGAAATTTATTATTACTCAATCAGGTTTGTTAATTCATATCATTGGATAATTAACAGAAGTTTCAAATGAACATGTTTACAGTAAAATAAGTCTTCTGTTTGTGGCATAAAATCAATTGTTACTTGAACTCAGAATTAGATCAAGTCAGAGGTTTGCTTTCTCCTCATTTATTCAAAGTAGCATTGATTATATTGTTAAGGAAATACATGTATAAGAAATGTTCATTAAAAAAAGACCCAATGAATACATTGAATAAAATCAGCTATTGCAATTTAACTCTATACTATGCCTATGGCTATAGAACCTAAAATTATAATTATAAGGTATATAAAATTTTAGATAAGAAAACAAAGAGAGGAAGATTTAAAAACATGTTTCACAAACTGTATGCTTTATTAAAAATTAAACTGAGTTTTATTTATGGATGCTCTGATGATGATAATGTTGTGTGACATTTTGAGGTGTTCAAGTACCTACTTGTAAGCTCCCCAATAAAACAAAAAACCATGGCTACAACTTCAGTATATTCTCGCAGGGTAAAAACAAAATAAATCCGGATGGTTAAAGGCACTGGGATAAAATTTTAAAAGCCTTGACAACTGCTCCAGTATCATCAGCCAGCACTGCTGAAAGAATGGAGGGCAGTTGCAGAGTTGCTAACCTTGGTCATAGATGAGAATACTCTAGCAAAAGCTCCAGTATTATCAGCCAGCAGTGCTGCAAGACTGGACGGCAGTTGCAAGCTAGCTTGTGTTGGTGCTAGAGGAGGATACTCCAGCAACTGCTGGACTGGTATCACTGGCCAACACTGTTGCAAGACTGGACAGCAGTTCCGAAGTTGCTCATGTAGGAGCTAAAGGAAAATACTCTAGCAACAGCTGGTCCATTGTCATCAACCAGCATGGCAGCAAGACTTGCCAGCAGCTGCAGAGTTGCTCACTTTGATACTAGAGGATACTCAAGAAACACTAATGCAGGACTGGACAGTAGTTGGAGAGTTTTGTAGAAAAAGCTGAGCTGGTATCACTGCTGCAAGACTTGCCGGCAGGTGCAGAGTTGCTCACACTATTCTTAAAAGACGTTACTCTAGAAACAGCTGGACCGATATAATCAGCTAGCCCTGCTGCAAGATTGGACGGCAGCTGCAGAGTAGCCGCAGAGATGTGCTAGAAGAGGATAGTCTAGAACTGCTGGAATGGTAATGTTAGCCACCACTGCTGTAAGACTGGACGGCAGTTGCCGAATTGCTAATGTTGGTGCTAGAAAAGGATACTTTAGACACAGCTTCAGTATCATCAGCCAGCACTGCTATAAGACTGATTATTAGTTTCAGAGTTGCTGACATTGGTGCTAGAGGAGGATGTTCTAGTGTCAGCTCCAGTAACATCAGTCAGTGCTGCTGCAAGATCTGAGGCGCATTGCATACCTAGGTTCAAGAAGAGGTTAGTCTCGCATAAGTTGGACCAGTATCCTCAGCCAGCACTGCCACAAGAGTTGGTGGCAGTTGCAGAGTTACTTGGTGCTAGAGCAGGATACTCTAGGAACAGTTGGACTGGTAGCAGCCAGCACTGCTGCAAGAGTTGCTGTACAGCAATTGCAGAATTGCCCACATTAGTGCTATAGAAGCATACTCTAGCAAGAGCTCAGGTGTCATCAGCCAGCACTGCTGCAAGACTGGGCGGCAGTTACAGAGTTGCCCAAATTGGTGCTAGAGAAGGATACTCTAGCAAATGTAGGACCAGTATCCTTAGCCAGCACTGCTGCAAGACTATATGACTACTGCAGAGTGGCATATATTGGTGCTAGAGGAGGATACTCTAGCCACAGGTCCAGTGTCATGATTCAGCACACACGCAAGATTGGATAGCAGTTGAAGAGATGCTCACAGTAGCACTAGAGGAGGATACTCTAGCAAATGCCCCGCTATCATCAGCCAGCACTGGTACAAGACTGGACGGTAGTTGCAGATTTTATCAAATTGATACTAAAAGAGGATACCCTAGCAACAGCTGGAAAGATACCTTTAGCCAGCAAAGCTGAAAGACTGGCCAGCAGTTGCAGAGTTACTCACATTGGTGCTAGAGAACGATACTCTAGCAACAGTGTGTCTAGTATCGTCAGCCAGCACAGTTGAAAGGCTGGGCGCCAGTAGCAGAATTCTTCACTTTGGTGCTAGAGGAGGATACTCCAGCAAAAGCTCCAGAATCATCAGCAGATGCTGCTGGGTCACTGGACAGGATTTGCAGAGTTGCTCAAATTGGTGCTAGAGCAAGATAATCTAGCACATGCTCCAGTACCATCAGCCAGCACTGTTATAAGACTGACTATTAGTTCCAGAGTTACTCACATTTGTTCTAGAGCAGGATACTATAGCAACAGCTAGAATAGTATCATCAGCCAACTGAAATGATGCTGGTAGCTGGGATACATGTTCTTCTAAATCAATGTGAGAGATGAACTGAAATGATGCTGTTAACTAAGAAACTAGGTCTTCTAAATTGATGTGTGAGGGATCATCAGATGGAGGCAGTATGTATACTACAGTGGTGAACTGTGGTATACATAACTGTGAATGCAACTTAATCCTTACACTGACTGCCTGGATATCTGACTGGACAGCATAAAATCACATCTGAAGAGCATCATAGTGGCCCCATGTGCAGGCACACTCTGCTCTTTTGTAAATCATGCCATAGAGCAGAGTAGTACCTGACTGTAAAGTCCTGTGGATGGAAATATTTCTCCTGTAAGCTGATGACCAAATATTTATTGTTTGAGGAACAGGTGGTCAAAATCCGTGTACTTTCTATTACAGGATTGCCATGCTCAATTGTATGATATACAATCTAAACTGAAAGCTGTTTCTGCATTCTCAGTTGTGATGGTTTGATTTGCTCTTTTTTATGTTCAACTAACACTTTTTTCAGGAGCACCATGCTGCTGCTTATGCATTGTCCAGTGGCAATGAGGGCAGAATCCTCCTGGTCCAACTCCTTTATGGAAGAGTACGCCTTTCCAATAGAGAATTTCTGTTAAAGGAGCTAGAACAAAATAGAAGTGCTAATCGACTCAGATGGTGCTCTCTGATCTGTGCTCCTCCCAGACTATTCCTCAGACGAGGATCTGAGGTGTGAGTGGCGTGTACTTTTCCTTCCATGAGAAGTTTTGGGAGAAGGCTTTAAATTATCTTTCAGGAAGTTGCTCATAACACAACTAGTCTTAAATGTTTTTGCTTCTATAGAATATTCAACAATTATGCCTGTGTTAGAGCCAAAGTTGAAGGTTTAGGGAACTGCTTTGTTGGACTTCTCTTTACATTGGCAGATGTGGAAGATGCTATAGGTTTTAAATGCTTTGGCCATTGTCTGGCTTTGAGAATCTTTTCGGCAATGGAGGCCCCATTTATATTTCTGGTTTGGATTGCAAATTCTTGTTTTAGCTGGTATAGAGGCACAGGTACTTTGGGATACAGAATATGGGGATACTCAAGAGTTTCCGAGTTTCTGATAAGAACACCTCCCTCATGTGTATCTCTTGGTTGACTTTGAAAAATGGGGGTCATTCTCAGGAACTGGGTGGATGTCTGCCGCAGCAGTCGATGCAAGATGAAGTGGACATACAAGCTCTCTCCTCTGAAAAACGGGGTCATTCTCCAGAACTGGGTGGATATCTGCTGCTGCAGTTAATGCCAGATGCAGTTGATGTACAAGCTCTCTCCTCTGAAAAACAGGGGCATTCACCTGAACTGGATGGATATCTGCTGCTGCAGTTAATGCCAGATGCAGTTGACATACAAGCTCCATTGTGTGAAGTCTCAACAGGTGGAATTTGCACATCGACCATTACAGATCTCTCTCGTGTGCCCAAAGCCTGACACTTGTAGTATCTGAGTGGGTTAGGGATGTGTGGCATAATTTTGATAGCTTTGTACCCTGCCTTAATCCCTTGAGGATGATCTAGTCAATCAAAGCTAAGCAAAAGGGTACAAGCAGACAGAAATTCACCATTTACTCTCTGGTGAACTCTTTATACAGAGCTAATGCCTCGTTTTGCAAGATACTCTTGAATCCCCACATTGCACAAACTGTCCATGTCTCTCAATAATTTTGCTATTACGAGATCGAATACACAACTTCACTATCTTATCTGGGCACTTTTGTATAATAAATGGGCTACTGAGAATTTCTTCTCTTGCCATGTTCTATGCATCACCAGCTAGTGAGGAACACTGAACTCCAATACTTCCTTTCCAGGCATTAGGATTTGAGTTTGTTTCTTTTTTCCATAAGATATGATATAAATTCATCCCCCAGTGCTTGGCATTTATTGAGCCTAACAATGGATCGCCCAAAAACTGCTTCAAAGAGGATATTCATCTCACTCACCCTGGAGTTCAGTATAGTACCTAGTTTTGGCTGATTGCCTAGGAATAGGTTAATCTTTAACATAAGTGTAGTACCTAGTCCAGGCTGATTGACCAGCAGTGTGTTAGTTAATAGCCTCCATGTAGTACCTAGTCCTGGCTGATTGACCAGCAGTGTGTTAGTTAATAGCCTCAGTGTAGTACCTACTCCTGGTTGATTGACTAAGGGTATGTTAGTTCCTAGCGTCAGTGCAGTACTCACTCCTGGCTAATTAACTATGGGTGAGTTACTCCATAAAATAGGTGTATTACCTAGTCCTAGCTGATTGATTAGGTGTGTTAGTTCCTAGCATCTGGGTAGTACCTAGTCCTTGCTCATTGGCTAGGGGTGTGTTATTCTCTAGCCTCAATGTAGTAACTAGTATGACTGATTGAATAGGGGTACATTGGTCCTTAGCCTTGGTGTAGTACCTAGTCCTGGCTGATCGACTAGGGATGTGTTAGTTCCTATCCTTGGTGTAGTACCTGGTCCTAGCTGATTGACTAGGGATGTGTTAGTTCCTATCCTTGGTGTAGTACCTAGTCCTGGCTGATTGACTAGGGATGTGTTAGTTCCTATCCTTGGTGTAGTACCTAGTCCTAGCTGATTGACTAGGGATGTGTTAGTTCCTATCCTTGGTGTAGTACCTAGTCCTGGCTGATTGACTAGGGATGTGTTAGTTCCTATCCTTGGTGTAGTACCTGGTCCTAGCTGATTGACTAGGGATGTGTTAGTTCCTATCCTTGGTATAGTGCCTGGTCCTAGCTGATTGACTAGGGATGTGTTAGTTCCTATCCTTGGTGTAGTACCTAGTCCTAGCTGATTGACTAGGGATGTGTTAGTTCCTATCCTTGGTATAGTGCCTGGTCCTATCTGATTGACTAGGAGTGTGTTAGTCCCTAGGCTCGGTTTAATATCTAGTCCTAGATGATTGATCAGGGGTGTGTTAGTTCCTAGCTCAGTGTAATACCTAGTCCTAGATGCTTGATTAGGGGTGTGTTAGTTCCTAGTCTCAGTGGAGTACCTAGTCCTGAATGATTGACTAGGCATGTGTTAGTTCCTAGTCTCCTGTTTAGTCATAGCAGTATAACCACAACATACCAGGATATCCCATTCTACTGACATGGGTCTCCAAGTACACCCTAAACGTGGGTGTTTTAAATAGACTGCCTCACCACTCACAGGAAGCTACATGAGGGAGTCAGTGTTTGCCAAACCTGTACCTACCATAGTGAGCTCTTGGCTGTAACATGAGGAAGTCAGGTTACCCTGACACTCCAGTGCACGAAACCCATACCTAACATAGTGGGCTGCTGGAGGGGATACACGAGGAAGTCAGGGTTGGCTCAACACTTGGGTGCACCAAACCCATACCTACCATAGTGGGCTGCTGGAGGGGATACACGAGGAAGTCAGGGTTGGCCCAACACTTGGGTGCACCAAACCCATACCTACCATAGTGGGCTGCTGGAGGGGATACACAAGGGAGTCAGGGTTGGCTCAACACTTGGGTGCACCAAACCCATACCTAACATAGTGGGCTGCTGGAGGGGATACAAGAGGAAGTCAAGGTTGGTTCAACACTTCGGTGCACCAAACCCATACCTACCATAGTGGGCTGCTGGAGGGGATACAAGAGGGAGTCAGGGTTGGCTCAACACTTGGGTGCACCAAACCCATACCTACTATAGTGGGCCCCTAATGGGAGAACCAGAGGGAGTCAGGGTTGGCTAGAGATTTGGGTGCATCAAACCTGTAACTACCATAGTGGTTACCTATAGGGGAATACATGAAAGATATGCTTTTTCTTAAATGCTTATTTTGGTTTCAGAACATTTCTTTTAATTGAAATCTTGCCACTGAATTTTTAGCTTGAAAATGATGCTTCCTCCACTTATTTTGCTAAGTAAAACTGGTTTATATTTGAACCACACTTGTAAAAGTATATAAATGACACATCACAGTAACTGTGAACCATATACAACAGGCATGAGGCACAAAACAAAATGGAATATGTAATTTCAATAATTCAGTATTATATAAGTTCAAGAACACAACCAAACATCTGCTTCAGCATGATAAAAGAAAATGTAACACAAGAAGCAGAAACATTAGACAGGAGTCAAGTCTTACCTTGATGATTTTACTCCAGGAAAGTCTCCAACCTAAAAAAGAATAATTCACACAATCATGTATAAAGTGTTAGTTACATAACATGGTTATCTCTTATAATACGTTTTATTTGCTTATAAATTGGTGTGTAATACTAGCAGCATTTTGTCATGTAATGGCACATAAGAAAACAATTTAATTTAACATCAGTAATTTAAGACAAGATGGATTCTTTCCTACTAACTGGAATCAGTTTTAATAACAAAATAATAATAATAATGACAAAACAATGAAATCAAATTGGTTTTCAGAAGTAAAGAATTCAATCAGGTCTGACTATATTCCATATATTATTAATCTGTAATCCATTTAAGAGAACTGGAGGAACCCAAAGTTGTGAAAATGTTAATGTCCTTTCTTTTTAAAAAGTTCACACACACACATGGCAGGAGAAAATGAAAATTTTCATTATTTATGGTGCCACCTTCCCAAAGAACGCTTATCACACTCTTTGAATCTATAACTTTGGTAACTAGAGCATAACAATGTACAGGGACGAATCATACAGGTAGAGTTTAGCCAGGACCAGTTAGAAGGATTGAGGAAACCTTGAAAAAACTTGAGTCAGGGAGGATGACTCAAGACAGGTAGAGCCTAGCCAGATATGATGATTAAGGAAATCTTGACAAAACATCACTCATGGAGAACAACTCACACAGATACAACTTAATCAGGTTCAGTTATGAGGATTGAGGAAACCTTGAAAAAACCTCAGTCTCAGAGAATGAAGCACACAGGTAGAGGTTAACCAGGACCAGTTATAAGGCTTGAGGAAACCATGACAAAACAGGCCTGGAGTAGGACTCACACAGGTAGAGTTTAGCCAAATTCAGTAATGAGGATTGAGCAAACCTTGACAAAACATGACTCACTCAGGCAAAGTTTAGCCAGGTTCAGATGTGAGTGAGGAAACCTTAGCAAAACCTCAGTCACGGAGAATGACGCACACAGGTAGAGGTTAGCCAGAACCAGATATGAGGATTGAGGAAACCATGGCAAAACAGTCCTGGAGTAGTACTCACTCAGGTAGAGTTTAGCCAGGTTTAGATATGAGGAGGGAGGAAACCTTAGCAAAACCTGTCACGTTGAATGACTAGTAGAATTTGGCCAAATCCAGTTATGAGGATTGAGGATATCGTGACAAAGCCAAAGTCAGGGTGGATGACTCTCACAGGGAGAGTTTAGCCAGGTCAACTTATGATCGAGGAAACCTCGACAAAACTTGGTCCAGTTTTGAGGATTGAGGAAACATTGACAAAATCTCAGTCATGAAGGATAACTCACTCTGGTGGAGTTTACCCCAGTTCAGTTATGAGGATTGAGGAAATATTGATAAAAGCTCAGTGAGGGAAGATGGTCACACAGGTAGAGTTTAGCCAGGTTCAGTAATGAGGATTAAGAAAATGTTGACAAAAGCTCAGTCTGAGAGGCCGATTCACACAAGTAGAGTTTAGCCGGGCTCATTAATGATTAAGGAAATCTTAGCACACCCTCAGTTCAGGGAGGATGACTCACACAGGGAGAGTTTAGCCGGGCTCATTAATGAGGATTGAGGAAATCTTAGCACAACCTCAGTCAGGGAGAATGACTCACACAGGTAGAGTTTAGCCAGGTGCAGTAATGAACTTTGAGGAAATCTTAGCAGGACCTCAGTTCAGGGAGGATGACTCTCACAGGTAGAGTTTAGCCAGCCCAGTTATGAGGATTGAGGAAATCTTATCAAATCCTCAGTCAAGGAGGATGGTTTTCACAGGTGGAGTTTAGCCAGGTCCATTTAGGAAGATTGAGGAAATCTTGACAATACGTCAGTCAGGAAGGAGGGTCTTGGATTCCAACTATAGGTTTTTTGAATACCAACATCTTATCTTACCTTACCACAGAGCCATTTTAAGCTGAAGAGTCAATTGTGACATGAAGATGCAAGCATATTGAGTTTCAATTAGTTTAAACACATAAAGATGTATATTTATATAACATGGATGTATGTACACATATTATATAAAATGTATGGCAAAGAACAAACAAGCATGTAGTGCGTGGTTGGTTGCCTAACAGCATCACACATTCTCTCGCTTTACTAGATTTGTTACAAGCTCCATATTAGCACTTAATTGCCAATCACATCCAATCATCAATATTATTTTAATACAGTTTAGCTATTTCCAGTACAAAAGTCTGTGCATTTTCTATGTCATAGTCAAAGAGAAAGATTTTTTGGAGCATTTCACAGCCTTATCTTTACACTCCAAAACACTAAATTAGCTCCAAATGAAATTTCTGTAGCTGATATTTAGGTTAGTTGAAAAATGGCATCTTCTAGCAAAGATTACAAATCAAAGAGGAAATAGCAGAAGTTTGTGATATACCAGAAGAAAGCGAGAGCGATTTTAAATTTTCAGACCTTAATGAAAGCATTTCAGATATAGATGCAAGAGTGTAGGATATATATTTCAGCAATGAAACTGCCATCGATAGCTATGGCCCTTGTATGCATGCAAATAATCAGTCTACTTATCAAAATGGATTTATGGAAGTGTAACCAGACAATGAAGACAATGGAAGTCAGCCATTCAGCTATGTAATGATGCAAGTGTTAAACTGAGGAGTAATCTAAGTTAAATATGTACCTATTGCTGTACGCCATTTTCATGATTAGTTGTAATATGGTGGGGATGGGTTTTCTTTTTGTGATTTGCTTTTTGAGCTTTCAGGCTTCAGGTTACATGAATTCATGTTTAGTGTTTTAAAAAATAAAACACCAGATAAAAAGAAATATCTGTACTTTCAATTCATTAGTCTGAACATTCTGTATAGCAAGGCTCTTTATGCCCAATTATTGATTTTTGGGATTTATTTTATTTTACATTTTTTTTTATTTTTTATTTATTTTTTTTTTTAAGTTTTTAAAAATATTGAAGAGACTTCTTATCCATATTATAGAGTAGACAAAAGGGTTTACTAAAAACAAAAAAAAAAAAAAAAAAAAAAGGATTCAGCTCCCTATCATCTGGTATTTATTTCATTACTAACAATTTAAAACCCTGCATTCTGCTCCAAAATTGCTTGGCACTTTTCATATAGCATTTTGTTATTTGAACTGGCACTAAAAGGGTTATCAGCTACAAACAGACAGCTTGAGAATAAGAACTGATTTGCCACTAATAGAAGTTTGCAAAAGAAAGAAAAAAAATGTTTTCTTTTTTTTAGTCAAACAAATACTATACACAAAGACATGCTTACTTAGCATTTTGTAAATAAATATGATACCACTTGTTTTAGCTCCGGCATACTACATTCAATTCAGTTTTTATATTACTAAAATAACAGACAAATTTGAGAAAATATAAATGTGAAAAAACTTAAATTTAAAATTTGGACTAAAAATGTCCATCTGACAATGGGTTAAAGCAATGTAACTGGGTTATATATTTTCTTTGAATCACTGAGTTTCCCTCTGATTTCATTCGGCATTCACTTCACATTTTATTTCAAGTGTAGTTTCATGTCACATGCTATTATACTACAGATTATTTGGAGAATGATTTATACTAAATTTCCCTGAAGTATCTTATAATTTTCAAGACCTATCACTTTACTAGCATTACTTTCCACTAATTTAATATAACATCTGATTAAACTGTACACATTCACAAACTATTAATCTTGCATTATAAATATTGCATATGTTCTCAAGTGTAAACTAAACAAATATTCTAACTTCAAGAGATTTCAACAAAACTTACCTTAATGTCATCACATACATATGAAGATTCTATTTCCTGCCACCAGGGTTCCTCTTTAATTTCTATTTTGTTATTCATTTCATGATATTCTGGGAGAAAGTCTCTCTCATTCTGTGAACCAAAGTCCGATACCTGAGCATGTTCCTCAATTATCCCTTCTATCTTGTAGTTGTTGCCAGAAGTAAGAGTTTCAGACTTGATCATCTTTACAGGATCTTTAGTAAAACAGTCTCTCTCTTTCTGTGAACAGAGGTCTGGAAATAGAGTCTCTGATGTAGCTTCTTCTTTGTGAACAACTTCACAATTATCATCCAGAAGCACAGCATCACTGTTTGCATTCACTTTAACATCTTTGATAAAGAACTTAATCTCACTCGGTGAGACTACATGCTCTGAGAGAGGATCCTCTTCTTTGATATTCATTTCATAACCATTGCTGAATCTGGTGGTGCTCTTCTTAATTTCAATAATAAGACTGTGGAGAAACATAATATTATGTATATCACAAATATCTATAATTTTACCAAATACACTATAGCTTAATACTGGACACTTCCATTTTTCCCTGTGCTAAGCTGAGAGACAGGTAGACAGTGGTGCTCCTAGCGGCTTGGCCTTAAGGAACAAGAGATTAATTTTGAATGTTAGGAAAAGAATAAACCCAATAGTGATATTGTATTATGCATTATTATTTATTTATTCAAACAACACTTTGTCAATATACAATACAAAACAATGCAGAGAAACTATGTAAAGCTATTAGATGCATGACAATTTTTGCTTTAGTGTTTCTACCTGTTTTTTTTTCATTGTTCTTTTTTTCATTTTCATCGTTCAAATAGCATTTTGTTAACATGCTGATTGCTTTGTCAATAAACACATCTTTACAACTTTCACATATGCAAGTGAATAATGCATCATCTACACGCATCTTTAACCTCAATTTAACATTAAGTCTACAGTCAGAAGGATAATGAAGACAATTTTGATTAAATAGAGTATTGATGCTTTTGTACATTGTCTAAGCAGATTTGTTGTGAAATATGAATCTCGCATTTTCACAACGCTTTGGAGTAATATGTACATTTTTAATTTACTGCCTCTGCTCTCATCAATGTCTACCAATTTGTTTATACATTCCTCATGAGGCAATGTTGCACATATTCAGCTGCTTACATATGAATCTGCACGCTGATGAACATTAACTGGAAAATCATCTCTTTGCTGTTCTGGTATAATTAGTGCAGAAGTCTGAATTACAAATTATTTACATTTCCTATAAATCAGACTTTAGAACTAAAAACTTGTTTATATCCACTACACAATTTATATCTTCAGACAATTCTAATAACTTGGTTGTAAATTGCAAGTCGAATTTTGAGGAATCTGGGGTTACATTGCTCCCACCCTTGCCCCTAACAACAGAAAACAAATTTTCCAAACAGTCTTGTGTGAGTTGCCTTGTAAGTAAATACAAGAAACGATATTGACATTTTAGCTCCTGCCACAATTATTTTAATGCCAATATGTGCATTAAAACAAGGAGGTTTCTTATGCTGACTATTCATTACAACGATGTATTCTAAGAATTTTTATAATTTATTCAAATACAGTTAATGTTTATGTTCGTCATTTATTGCATAGCGCCACTCTTTAACACAATGATTTTGAGACGAGTTGAAAATGTCAAATAATCAGTCCATTTTTTCAATGAAATTAGCGGTAGCTAATGTTTCATCAGACATAGAATTAAACGCAACATGCGTTTTAATGCAACAACTGACAGAATGGCTTAAAACATGAACGCCAAACATTACCTCATTGGATTAAATGGTGACAGTTCAATACACTGGCTGGTCAACCTTGGAGCTAACCGAGGTTTCATGGCTCTGTCTTTTTTATAAAATTCTACAATATGGTTCCAAGAAACCTTTCCATCTTCACAGAATATATCATGCCTTTCCAAATTATTCCTCACTGGTTTCAACAGTGTGGAGCATCATGGAAAACGTACACTCTACTGTTATAAATTTCAATAAATAGATTTTCCTCAGAGATGTTCAGCAATGATCTCATTTTCAGATTATTGCTTCCCTGCTGTGGTTATGTATATTAATGTTTCACAATAATATAATATACTTACATTGTTTTATTTCGTGGAAATGAGAAAAAGGACTTGGAAAGCTTCAGAAGTTCAACAGCCAGACACAGCACAAACCTTACCAGACATGGTTCAATAATTCTGTCTGACAATCCTTATAACACTCTGTATACATATTACATTTTAATTAATCATTATTGCTCTTACGTAGGCTATACCGGAGCTACAGCATCACCCTTATCGCTGCTCAAGGCCGACCCACTAGAATGTGGTGGCAGCGCATGTCGTGCGAAATATCACAGAGTGTCCTGTATTTGATTTTACCCATCAGATTCTTTAAGAAAATGCTGACAACAGAATATGTTTACTTCTGATATAGTATTGGATATTAAGGAACCATAATTAGGACCACTTTGTGATTTAGCAAAAGAATTTCTCAGCACAGAGAACAACATTTCCAGTGTACATCAGCTGGAAGTGTTCAATTACTTTGCTTCAATAAGATCTCTAAATTGGTTATAATCATCCAATAAAATCCAGAAAATTAGGATCAAAGCAACCAAGATGCTTAGCAAGTGTAAAAAGATAACATACACACATATATAGCATAGGTCACAACCAGTTGCGGGAAATGTTAAATTATTTGACTTCAATGAGATCTCTAAATAGGAGGTGATCCAGAAAACCAGGATCAAGAGGCCCAGCAAGTGTAAGAAACTAATACATCCATATATGTACCTCAGTAATATGTAAAAGAAGAAGCTACTAACAATGAGGTAACATAAATATGAATGTAACAATTCTTCACTGATCTACTTTAATTCCACGGAACTAGTTTCATAATTAAAATATTTATTACATCAGCTAAATTTCTTTTTGCTCTTGTTATTTAAATTGTTATGATTACTGGTACTTGGTGAATTGTGTATTAAGGCATTGCCAACTCCTGGAATCAAAACAAATTTGATGAAAGAGTCAATTGGTAGTATATCAAATTCATTGCATTATATATAGATATTTTCTTACCAACCATTATATCTATGGGCCCATTTAAGTGTTTTAATACTTTAACATCTGCATTTACTTCATGTTTAAATTTCTATAAATGCTCTTCCACATCTGATTTACCAATATATTTGTATTTAATATTTCTAAAGTAAGTATATTTCCATAACTTTTACATATTGGTACACATTTCTTTACTTTCTTATTACTACACTAAGTTGTTGAGTACCTTGTAGCTGAATAGACACAAACCCTGAGGTTGCTGAGTTATTGGGTCAATACATTGAATACATATTACTCACTATTGCTTAATTTACGTCATCGTCCTGCTTATTTATTTTCCTCAACTTTTGGCTGTTACACTGCCCAAAAAGTTCCCAATTCCAATTAAGTTTCTCCTAGCCTTTACATACATTAACCTTGCATTTCTTATGGTAATGTTATCCATTCCTGTTTAACTATTCTCTCCCTGTGTCTTTTAGTTTCTTCACATTCTAAAACCATATACCGTTTTTTGTCCTGCATGCAACATAAGCGATATTTTTCCCATCACTCTCCCTTCCTAAAACTTTAAATTTGACCATGCCTGTTCTAGACTTCTCTTGCTGCTTAATCATATGTTTCAAGTCACTTTCATCTCTCTATACATTTCTCTTGACCTTTTTGAATAAAAGCTTGCTATTATTTCTTGTCTTTCAATATCTTCCATTCTTAGTCTTATTTCTTCTCTCTCTATGACACAAGCCAATTTGTAATGATTCCTCAAATCCAATTTTTGTCATTTCCTTTATCTTATTTAGCCAAGAATCTTTTTGATTTAACCTTTCCTGTAGTACCAAGCATTTCGTTCTAGTTTTTTAATTCTCGCCCAACACTCTTTCAACAATTTTCCTTCTAGTTCCCAATCTTCCTTGTTTTGCTTGTGCCACTCCATTTGAAAAAGCTCTTGGCAGGCCCAAAATTTTCTTACAAAAGCAAACATCATCACATTTCCTGTGGTACTCCATCTTCTTAAATAAAATAATTTGAAAAACCTCAGCTGACTGCTACTCAGAAAACGTGGTGCCAAATAACCTCCTGAATGAACCATGTTGGCATCCACATATAATCCAGTTGGGGAGGGAATGTAACATACCTGCCTACCAACATGTACCATAAGCTTACTTGAGGTCAAAATTATCCTAAATGTTTGGCAGTTCTTAGGAAAGCATTCATGATCGCATCAATAGCCATACAAGATGGTGAGCCACAGACCAAGGTCTTTGGAAACTGCATTGGTTGTTGGTCGAGTAGACTGTGGGATTCGAGCCACAACAAAAACTGTCCATTGATCTTGCACATGTAACTGGTAAGGGAAATAGGATGGTACCTGGAAGGAAGATGATGGTTCTTGCCAGGTTTCAAAATAGATATGAAGGTGGCCTCCAGCCACTTTCCCGGAAGAATGGCTTCAACCCAGACATGATTATAGACCTTCAGCAGGAAAACCTTAGCTTCAGGACATCTGGACATGGGTTCCATCTGAACCTGTTGCAGAGTTTCATGAACATGAAAGTGCATGCCCTAATTCCGCCATGGTGAAAAGATGTTTGTTATCTTCAAGGTTTATGCAACGAAAAGAGAACTCTTGATATCCCACCTGACCTTAACTGAAGAACCGAAGGCAAATGAAGAACTGCTTGAGCTAGACACCTGAGTGAAAACACTGGCGAAAGTGTTAGCTACTTCAAACATAGCAAGCAACAACACTGGCAGATGTTTTCAGATTGGATATTGGCATGTGGTTCGGTCTTTCAGCCACAGGTCTCAACTTATCCTATATGACAGAGGAAGTGCACATTGATTAAATGAAGCTAGAAAACTTGTTCCATTGTGTCTTTTTACTATACTTAATAACTTTTCCAGATTTGGTACCCTTCTTCCTTTATTGTAACAGGTTATCCAGTATATGCAGACACTGCAAAACCCTGAGAGCACAAATGGTATCCACTGGTCCACAAGGTACCAGAAAAAGAAAGAATTTTCTCTGCAAGGTGTTCCACTAAAAAGTTCACAGAGTCATGAAATAAAAAACAGCCAAGCAGGAGTAAAATTTCCAGTTGGTTTGAATTAAATACATTCTAGGTAAACATGAGCAACATACTACATGTGTTACAAGACTAATAAGAATTGGGAAGTGCTCACTAGTATGTTAATCAGAAATGAAATCTCACTGTAAAGAAAGTACAAACTGTGGAGAAAAAACAGCAATATCCAGGTATGAAAAACTATTGAAGGCTTCAGAAAGCAATGTAAGCTCTACATTGTTTAGGAGAGATAAGTAATGTTTATCCAAGAAATGAGCAATTAGTTTACCTCTCACCAAGCCCAAGGTGAGCCCCAAAGTGGATAGTGAACATTCCCATCCCCTTCCAGCAGAAATTGGTGTTGGTAGCTAGGAAATTAGGTCTTCTAAATCAGGGTACAAAAGGTCAACAGATGGAGGCAGATGTATACCAAATGGTGAATATGGTAAATGGTAGATTAGTCCTTAGAACTGACCAGATATCAGACTGTAAGGATACAGATACAGCATAAATATGATCACTGATAACATCACAGTGCACCATGTGCAGGTATGCCCTCTCTGGCGATAAATGACACAGTACAGAAGAGTAGAGCTTGAATATAATGTTGCCTTGTGGATGGAGCTTTGTCTCTTGTAAACAGGTTCTTAAAGGTTGATTCTGGTTGAACAGTTCAACACCTGCTCGCAGTAGTCAATTCCATGTACATTCCACAAGCCATGGCTAATAGTATGGGATAAGTTATAAATTGAAAAATGTTTCAGCATGTTGGGTGCTAGTCCGTTTAATTTATTTCTTTTAGCTATAGAACTAACACTTTTCAGCAGCATAATCCTGCTGCCTATCTGATAATTTGGGTAGAATCCACCAGTTGCATTACCTCCATGGGGAAAGCCTCCTCCCATAACAAATTTCTGTTTGAGGATATCAAAACAATAAGAGGTATTGGTCAGCAAAGATGATAGCAGATCGGTGCTACCCCCCCGAAGATTCCTCAGAACAGGACCTATGTGGAGACTGGCATGGACTTCTCTTTCCTTGCATGTTGTGGGAGAGACTTTACACAAACTTTCGAGAAGTCAGTTCTAACATAGTTGGTCTTGAAAGTTATCTCTGGTGCAGACTATGTGACAGGTTTGCCAATATTATTACCTGACGACGAGTTTTGCCAGACTGATCTTTACCATGTAGGATGTGGTAGATGGAGTTGCGAATGTAGACATAAATGTTGAAGTGGTTTGGCTATGAGTATTTTATCTGCAATGGTGTCCCCATTTATATCACAGGTTTGAGTTGTGATTTCCCAGCTTGGTACCACTTGAGCTGCAACTAAGCTATAAGTACTGGAACACAGGATAGAGGGTTGGTGGAGGCTTCCACTCTATCACCCATATCTTCTGGATTGTTCACTCCTCTGTTGAACGGTGCATGCCATTAAGAGGTCTAACACAAGGTATTTATAGGACCAGTTATCTTATCTAAATCCTTTTGAATAGTGAATGGGTTGACTGACATAAATTTCTTTTCATACTCTGTTCAGGGTATGATTAATAGTGAGGACCACCAGAGTTGACTACTACTTTTCCTAGCATATTATTTTTAGTTTTATTCTTTGGCATGAAAATAGAATAAATTCATCCTCCAATGCTGCCAACCCACAAGGAGCCCAAGGAGTCACTGCACTGTGGTCAGAGGGCAACAGAGGGGATATAGTGGGCTCACTATCCCACTCAACCTTGAGTTGGGTACAATAACTAGTCCTGGATGGTTGGCTAGCCCCTAACCGTCCGTTTAGGTGAAGAAGGAACCAAAGAGGTGTATTAGGTTGCATACCCTCCCTGGTTACAGAAAAAACAGAAGGCTAAAACTGGACACAACCCTCAACCAGACAGGATATGCTATTTCTACCAGCATGGGTCTCCACATATGGGCTGCATGTGGGCGACTGTTCTATTGGCTCCCTCAACCAACCAGCATATCCTATTCCACCAACTTGTGTCTCCATGCACAGCCTACATTTGGGCGGACATTTCTCTTGACTCCCATACCACTCAAGAGGAGCCCACTCTGGAGAAGTTAGGTTTGGCTCCAGACCTCAGATGAAGCCTACCGTAGTAAGCCCCTAGGGGAATCTAACTATAGATGTAGTGTTTATTTCTCATGTATTGGCTATTGTGAGATGCATCAACCCAGACTTATTTGGAGTATACACTGTGCATTTTCCTCACATTGTGGTGACTTCAAAGCTGCTGGATTACTTTACATGCCACACTATTTGTAAAAGGCAAGAGTTTTGCAATATCAGTATAGCTGTAACAAAACGTATTCACTTCTAAAATTGTTACAGCCATTATATTCAGAAAGACATTGCTTATACTCATCTCATGTCCCCACCAACAATCAACACAATATCTAGATCAGAACATTGGTTTATTTGAACACACTAACCTTAATCTAACCTCAAATTAAAATAAAAAGCCACAAGGCTTAATGATTTCATTGAGGGTCACTTAAGCCTCTCAACACCCAGCTTCCAAATGGAACAGCAGCAAAAAGTAACAAAACATACTTTTCTGCCAACTACTAGCACAATATCTGTATTAGAAACCTCAAATTATCTAACAAAAAAAAAAACTTAGTCTAACATGCAATAAACTTGAAAACCAAAGGTCCAATGGTTTATGCGTGTCACTTAACACTGAATTATTTCTATATGTAAACATGACATATGACGTTCGTGCATATTAGTACTTTCAGTCTTCCGGCAGTTACATAATCATTTTTTTTTTATAATATATAAGTATTTATTTTATAATTTCCACATAATACATTACAAGAACGTTTCTTATACAAAGACGCCGCATGTATCTTAATTATTTGCTAAACATCCATCACTTACGCAAAACACCAACCGTTCCAGCATACATAGTAATTTATCTATAATGTAAAAACAAAAACAGTTACACATTTTAGCATCGTCGTCAGGAACACAAAACCCAGTTGATCGCACTGTGTTTCATTCGATTTTTCGAGCGGTGCGTATGCTGTAAATTGCAATTATTCCTTTAATTTGTAATATTACCTGTTTTGATTTTTAGCCAGACAATTTTGTTTCTTTAATTACAACTTAAAAACTACAATACCCATTTCTTCGGCTGACTGAATAGTCACAGCACGCGCCTCTTTCATATAATTCTAGGGTTATTGGTGACCTAAGTACCCTATATCAATTCTTTTAGGACCTCTGTTATTGGAGATCTGGTTAAAGAAACAGAATAGAAATTAAATAGTATATGTATTTGCAAGTCTCATAAATTTTTGAGCATCATTTCTGTGAGCATTAAAACAAAAAGTAACTTTATTTACAAAAGCATTAAATGAAAGTATTATTATATCATACCTCTAAACCACAAGAAGCGATCTGTTACTATCTCACTGTCGATTTTAAAATTCACACTAGTTATTTTCTGAATAATGTTTAATATCGTGTCGCATTAACACAATCACAACAATAACAATCCATTCACACCTGTGCCACGATTGTGAACTAAATCAACTGAACTGTGAACCTACTAGATATTACAAGTTGAAGTATCGCTGTCATAATCATTTTTATTTTCTCTACACGTACTATCTACATAGTGTTTAAAGGAGGTATACCGAGTTCTCACTGGAAATACACGTTTTAGGGTCCCCTTTATTAAAAAAATTGTAAAAAGGGCCATGTGTGTGTCCGTGAACACGATCACTTAAAAATGAAAAGTCAGTAAAATACCAAACTTGATATTTAAGTTTAGTATCTTCAAGGGATGTGACACAAAGATTTTGAGCCGAATTCCCCCATCCCAAACTACTCTTTACATGGAAAATTTTTCGAAAATTTTTTTCAAAAATGGCTTTAACGACTTTGATTGAAATACCGTAAATTAAGGATATTTATATGGCAAATAAGTTGTATATCTTGAATTTTCTGGGAATAGCCTCTGAGCGAATTTGGCGGAATTTAAAATAACTGTTAAACCGTAAGAAACCTACTATACAAAAATGCAGTAGATCATCTTAAAACTCATAACTTATTATATACGTCTTTTTTTTTCTTCTTCTTTCTTTCTTTCTTTCTTCAAGAATTAACCATTTCTGAGATATTACCTGTTATTTATTTTAGATTTAAAATACTTAAACTTTTATCAACGGAAAGCTGTAAACTCCTAGACCGGAATAGAAATGGATTTCAACCTCATGGGAATCAGCTTTTAAAAGATTTGACATTCGTTTTAGTGTACTGTATTCCCTTATTTTCCTTATACTTACAAGGAAGCAAGTACCTAATTAATAAAATTTCTCCTAATGTTTTTCACAATTATCAGAAACAAATGGAGCAATAATTGCTTACCGAGATGTAGAGAAAGTCATGTGAATGTCACACATCAGGGTTTTACTTTTTCTATCCTATAGTACGATATACATAGCGGATACAGATCGTATTGTATTCCTTCTAAAAATTCGATACCGAGATTTCACCGGAAATACATGTTTTGGGATCCCTGAATTCGAAAAAAGTATTTTTAGAAGTGACCGTGTATGTGTCTGTCTGTCTGTTTGTGCCTTGGACAGCATAGCTCAAAAACGAAAAGTCGGTTAAAAACCAAACTTGGTATTGAAGTTCAGCATCTTCGAAGGATGCGACACGAAGATTTTTAAGAAATTTTCCCCAGTCCCAACTACCCTTTATATGGAATATTTTTCGAACATCTTGATTTTCTCAAAAATTGCTCTAACGACTTTGATTAAAATACTGTACATTAAAGATACTGACATCTTGAATTTTGTGGAATTGCTCTCTGAAGGCCCCTTTATTCTGGTTGAATTTTGCATAACGGCTAAATCATGAGAGAAAGACAAAAACTCAATGCACAAAAAATGTAGATATCGTTAAAACACATAATTTGTGTCATATATGTTGTTCTTGCAGAGTTGATTTATTGTTTTTTATTTTAATTTTAAACCAGTTAACTTTTCTCAAGCGGGACCATATTATTTCACATAGCGATTAGGGTTTAAAAGATATGATTATATTTTTAGCCTAGTGTATGCCCATCTACTTACAAGGAAGCAAGTAATAAGACCAATTCTGCTAATGTTTGTCCAGATTAGCATGACGTAAAATAAAAGACTAATCTTTAGTAGGAAAACTTTTTGTGCAATAGCTAGAGAAATTTATGTGTATGAAACCCATCAGACGTTTTAATTTTTACTTTCTCTGCACGTATTATGTACATAGTGTAGAAGGACGATATTCCATTCCACCCAAAAATTCAATACTGAGACTTTAGCGTATATCATTTTAAGGTCCCCTGTATAAAAAAATAGAAAAAGTTCCGCGCGCGCGTGTATATGTATCCGTGAACAGGACGACTCAAAAACGAAAAGTCGGTAACATAAATTCTCGGTGTAGAGAAATGGAGTGTCCCTCCTGGTCTTTGAGATCGACAATGAGTTTGGCGAAGACGGTCTTGAATCTGGCGGAGATGCGGCCCGAGATTTGGAGCTGATGCAGGTTCTCCTGGGGGCTGTGAAGGCGGTATTGAATAGCGGCTTTGACATCGACGAGCTGCTGCCACTCCTCCACATCTAGGACCACGGCTGGGCGGGCTCCACATCTTGCAATGGCCACCTGTAGCTGGAAAGGAGCCAGAGGCGAGAACCCGACGCATACAAATTTGGAGTGCACAACATTGAGAAAAAAGATGTCGGAAAACGGTCCAATAACAGATGAAGGCTTGCAGGAATCGTCCACCTCTGATGCCGGCTTCATTTCCTCTCCACTGCAACAAAAATCAGAAAAACACAAAGCATTAGATAGGAGAAATTGAGAATGGTTATGGCAAATGTTTAAAAAAAACAACTTAAAAGAGGAGCTTACCCAACGGAGGAGCTGTCGGTCTCTCTGCCCATGATGCACTGTGACTCTGGGCAGCGTCCTCAAAAGCGCAGGGCTTATATGGGCCGAAGCGAGTTCTGAAAACACAATAGCGCTGGTGATTAGAGAGAGAGGGAGGGAGAGAGAGAGAGGTCGAACCAATTTGTAACTATACTTACCCGCAAGGTTGGCAGGACTGTCGCGGATTTGAGCATGATGCGAGACATACATGGTTGTAGGATCGAAGAATGACTCGATCGTTATAATGGTAATCTTTGGCGCGAAATTTTGAAAAAAATACATCTTTTGATGCACCCGAGCAGCGGGTTGAAAGGCTTGCTTAGGCTGTAAGACGTATGAAAAATTATGAGTTTAGTTCCAGTAACGTGGTCTTCCTGGGACTGGGCCTTGAAAGGTTTGCAATTCAGACAGAATAGGCTTGCAACCCTAGGCCTGGTCCCCCAGGTAGTCGCGGTTACGAGGCCACTGGGGTAGGTTGTGACGGCCCGAGTAACCTTACAACGCAGTGTAGGTGAGGTTATTAAGTAATAATTGTCGGGGTTTTTTATCGAGTGTTTTTCTTTTCTTTTCTTTACTGTAAATGATGGCAACTAGATATGTACGTCGAAATACGTTAAAGGCTACATTTAAAAAGGATGACCAACGCCTATGTAAAGGCTTCTGACTTAGTACCTATTCAATTGGTAAGGAAACAAAATGTAGTTTACAATAAATTTACGATCGAAGCAGTTTACAACGACTACCTCCAACGTCACATGGGTGAGTCTCAAATTGAATTGACAAATGGGGCAACTACAATTGTAAACATTACACTCCCAGAAGAAGAACTAACTACTGTACGTGTTCTAAATATTCCACTTGAAATACCCAATGACTGTATACTCGCGCATTATGGGAAAGTGAGGTCAGTGGAAAGGGAGAATTGGGCAAATCGGTTTTCTTGTGGAAACTGGAAACAGGATTACTTATATGCAGATACACAAAACAATTCCCGCCAATATATATGTTGTTGGTCACGAGGCTTATGTGACTTACTCCGGGCAAGAAAAGGTGTGCTACTCGTGTGGCAGTTCTTCCCATCTCCGGCACGCGTGTCCTAATAGAGGTATTCGGCTGCCAGTAAATGTGCAACCCGGGCAGCGTCTCCTGTTGAGTGACCTGTTTAAGCAGTCCAGCTCTTCGCTGATCTGTCTGTCGACATCGTTCCAGAAGAACAACCTGCTATCTTGCCTGTTGTGGACATCCCAATCGTTGCTCATCCTGCGGATGATGCGACACAAATTGAAATCGAGTCTTCTGTGCCTGTACCTTCCTTGCCTTTTTCCAGCGAGTTGATGGTGCAGGAGCAGCGTGCTCGTATTGCATAATCTACTGGTGTGATGGAAGACATCTGCAGTCTTACCACGGTGGAACAACACAAGGCTCTTACGGATTCGGAAACCGACTCTACTGACGAACACCCTGAAGAACATTCTAAGCTGCCTGGTCAATCTGTCCGAGTGCCACATCCTGCTGGTGATGCTACTGTGGTTACTGTAACGAGTGGTTTGCTGGTACATAAGGGCAATGGCACTGTCCCTCTTGGTGCTGCAGGGACAGACGCAGCAAGTTCCTCCAGCTCAGATGTCCCTTCGAGAGATGGCAATTGGATTGATGCAATGGAAGCAGAATCCCCTTCAGCAAACGGATCTGTGGGGCTACCACGGGAAGAGACATGTACCGAAGTCCCGGTAGTTGGTTCGGCGAATAAGCGTCGGAAAAAGCACCAGGATAGTAAACTTAGTTTTGCTCTGTTTCGTAAGCAGGAGTAGAGGTAATGCTGTTGCGCTCTATCAGTTCACGAAGATCAAAAAGTTAACTGTCAGTTTCAATGTATGAGTCGTACCTTACTTGTTGCCACTTCACTGGCAGTTCTTCACCGACCAACTGTCAGTTTCATTGTATGAGTCGTGCCTTACTTGTTGCCACTTCACTGGCAGTTCTTCACCGACCAACTGTCAGTTTCAATGTATGAGTCGTGCCTTACTTGTTGCCACTTCACTGGCAGTTCTTCACCGACCAACTGTCAGTTTCAATGTATGAGTCGTGCCTTACTTGTTGCCACTTCACTGGCAGTTCTTCACCGACCAACTATCAGTTTCATTGTATGAGTCATGCCTTACTTGTTGCCACTTCACTGGCAGTTCTTCACCGACCAACTGTCAGTTTCAATGTATGAGTCGTACCTTACCTGTTGCCACAGCAAACTTCACTGGCAGTTCTTCACCGACCAAACTATATGCATTAGAACGCTTTCTTTATGACTATGACTATGACATGTTGTTCCTGCAAAAAGTTACCTTCGCCAATTTTTCTTCCTTACGTATTATGCAGTACATGTTAACGTGGGGACAGAACGCCGGGGTACGGCACTTCTCACAAAACCTGGACTTGCTCTTCAGTCCATTGAAAGTCTTCCCTCGGGACGAGGTATCAGCGGTGTCTATCTGGACCAGGATTCATTAATATCTATGCACCTTCAGCAAGTAGCAAACGTAAGGAAAGAGAAGATGTTTTTCGCCTTGACTGTCCCTATTTACTTCGTAGGCTGCCTCGTCACTACGTTTTAGGCGGAGACTTCAACTGCGTCCTTCGACCGGAAGATTGTACTGGGGCCTATCGCCCAATGCCAGTTTGCAACAGTTGACGGCTAATCTCCGTATGAAGGATGCATGGCTGTTGAGACAAAAATTGGTTCCGCCTATCTATGTCACTGCTAACTTTGCCTCTCGTCTGGATCGTCTCTATCTACCTGAGGAACCTGCTGGAAATGTTTGTTCCATTGCTCATGTGCCACTATCCTTCTCAGACCATTTAGTAGTCCTACTCAGCATTGACTTACGTCTCTCCTTTCTACCTCTTGGACGCACCTACTGAAAACTTAACAGCACCTCTGTTATGCTCAATGCTACGACGGAAGAATGAACAGTCTTATGGAAGTGCTGGTCCCGAAATAAGTTTCACTACAGCGATATCGCCGATTGGTGGGACCTGTACATCAAGCCTTGCTTGCGACGTTTCTTTAAAGGTAACCCTTATATAAATGTGAGGGATGAAGAACACACCTTGCAGTTTTTCTTCCGGTGTCTGCGAGATCTTCAGGAAATGCCCATGGACGGCGGTGGCCTTCGTGCGCGCTCCAACTTCTACAATGCCAAAATCTTAAGCATTTATAGGAAGCGCATGGAAGACTTACAAGCTAGAAGTCGTCTCAATAACTCGGTAGATGAGGAACATATCAATCTTTACCACCTTATACAGAAGTACAAACAACGTCGTTTCGTTCTCATGCTCAAGGTGCAGGATGAAGATAGACAACTGTACACGACGCAGCCACCAATTAGTCGTACCTTTCGCTCTCGTTTTGAGAGGCTTTTCCAGCGGGAGACAACTGAAACCCACTCACTCTCTTCGACGCCTGTAAACCTACACCATCTCTCTCGGTAAGTTGCAGGCCCTCAAATTGCCCCTCTGCAAAACTGAAGTGTACAGAGCTCTTCTGCAGGGAAAGACCTCCAAAACGCCTGGCCAAGATGGTTTACCCATGGAGTTTTACCATCAATTTTGGGGTATGTTGGGTGACGACTTAACTGCAATCTTCAACTCCATCTTACGGCGCCGACTTCTCTGTACCTCTCAAAAAGAGGTGTAATAGTTCTTGTTAAGAAGAAACCCCACCCTTTATCTGTTGATGACTTTCGACCCATTACACTGCTTAATTATGATTACAACATTTTGGCTCCCGTTCTGGCAAACAGAATTCGCCCTCTATTGGGGAAGCTCATTCATCCTTCCCAGCATTGTGGTATTTCGGAACGCAACATTTTCGACGTTTTGTGTGCCTTACGTGACTCCATTGCTCACAGTACTCAGGGCTACACACACATAATGTTGTCTTTGGATTTCAGACGAACTTATAGTGTCAGTCATGACTATTTATTCAAATGTTTAGCATTGCATGGCTTCAGTGATGCCTTTATCTCCTACATCCAATGTTTATATACGGATATCTCTAGCTATGTGCAAGTTAATGGCTTTCTCTGTCGTGAGTTTTCCATTGGTCGTTTTGTTCGGCAAGGATGTCCAGTATCAATGCTATTACTTGTGCTAACTTTAAATCCATTTCTTTGTCATCTACACACTAAGATTGTTGGAATTTCCTGGCATATGCTGATGATGTAAGCGTTGTCCTTGCTGATGAGCTCGATCTTCGCTCCTTATGGAGTATCTTGCAAAGCTATAGTTCTATTTGTGGTCTTGAGATCAATGAGCAGAAGTCCAAGGCGCTTATTTTTGGACGATGGGCTACGCCTCCATGTTTAGCGCCACTGCAGATTGCTTCCCAACTAAAAGTATTAGGTGTTACCTTCACAGCTTCCTTGGGAGCAATGCACCAGCTGAATTGGAAACCCATTATTGGAAGGATAAAGAACTCTGCCAAGAACCTGTACCATCGAAATTTGTGTCTATATCAGCGAGGATGGGTGGTACACATTTACTTACTTTTCCAGTTTGTCGCTCAGGTTTTGCCGCTGCCTAAGTTTTATCAAAAATATATGTGCTGTTTCTTGGTTCATGTGGCAGGGCTGTATTATTCGAGTGCCCATGTCTACATTGTATTTATCTCCGCAAAAAGGTGGCATTGGGCTCATAAATGTTGGCTTTAAGTGACTGGCATCGTTTCTTAGTCGTATGCGGCATATACAAGACACAAATGTCAGTTTTTCTGCCACGTGGTTGCAGTCTTGGTCCACTACTGTTGACCCACGTAGTCCTGTGGATCTTCGCTCTATCCCAGCTACATTACGATACCTACAGACATATTTCTTGGAATGGTGTTACCTAAGTCCCTCTTGTTCACAACCCGGAGGGCACGACGCATCTATCAGGAACTGCTTCAAGTATGCGGAGGTCCGTCAACGCGACTTGAACAAGTCGCGCCACTGCATCTGAATTACAAAAAACTCTGGAAGAATTTCAATGGCACTGTCCTTCCGTACGCAGTTTGCTCCCTTTAGTATCAAGCAATTCATATCATACCGACACGACAGCGTCTGGCTATTCAGCTGAGTGACTCCCCATCATGCCCTCATTGTCATCAACTGGATGTTGTATTACATCGTGTTGCTAATTGCTCCACTGTGTCTGCTGTGTATACCATCGCTATAACCTTTTTGGGAAAGTTAGGTGTACCAAATTGTCTCCCAGAAACCTTTCTTCGTCCGGATTTTCCCCACCCGGATAGGCGGCAGAAAACCTTGCTAAGGATAACTGGGCACACGATCTTTTATCTACTTTCGCATTTCCGAAGTGGTGTGGATCCGATGCAGTACATGGACTACATTAGGAGAGCGAGGTGGAAGATAAGCGTGAGGAGCAATTTTCGACGGCACTTCGGCAGTTGCTTACGAGTTCTTGATATTTAATATAAATATATATATAATAAAACAATCAAGAAAAACATAAGCAGAATTAGTAAAAAAAAAAAAAAAAAATCAGTTATTGACTGAGCCTAGTAAATGTGGAAGAATTGTCTTTGCGTTTAAGAAAAAAATAGTTCCCTTCCTGTAAACATGTACCCACAAAAAAGCGAGCGATGAAATATTGTCATTTCAACAAGTTTGATGACTTTGTATCATCTAGTTTCTAGATATTATTTTCCTTGATTGAACCATGAAGGCTTCGCACTGAGTATCCGCGAGTAGTC